>JARHVA010000220.1:600000-1020000 GCA_037957365.1 Torreya grandis | reverse complement strand
TAATAGTGAAACATAGTTCTCTCCATTAATTTTAGATTTGTCTATTATAACTGTGATAAAATTATGACTACTATGTTGTCTGCACTTCTATTTACTAAGAGGGATGAGATATTGTGATTCTTTAGATGATGCATATAAACATTTGTTTTCCTTATCTTTGAATTGGAAACCCTAAGGTATTTATGAGAAATATAAACCTAAAATAAATAAATATAAGTGTAATAAGATGAACTAACCCTAATCACCCTCTTTGATGATTAACTAGTGCTTATGTATCTAGATACTCCAAAGAGGGAATTAAACTATAACTAGTTCTCTTACCTAGTGTGATTGTGCAATTATATTCTTTTACTATATATATACAACTAAAAATTTATCTATATGATACTTAATAATGTTATATATTGACTTGATTTTAAATGCTTCAAAATTTAGACACTAAATCTAAATTATATAGAACTTCAGTCTTGTATACTTGGCAAGTAATTCTCATGGTTGTACTCTTCATTTCCTAGAATTTACCACTACCAAAAGTCTTACATCCACTATATATTGTGCATATTTATTATATATTAGTTTTACCTTTTGATGTTAGATGATGATTCCTTCTATACTACTCAAAATGTTATAAACCTACTTATTATCAACCTATGCAAGTTTTGGATCTATACCCATTTTATAGCTTTCTAGATACTTGCATCCTAGTCAGATGCCTATGTTAATGCTAGTTTATGTGCCAAACTAAATGTATACTACCCTAAAGTCATCAAATTTTCAAATAAAACATATCCTTATGGTCTGATTAATTGATTTAATGTGAGATTTTTCCAAAAGGGATTGGTATATATATAAGATTAATCCTCATTCATTTCCTACCTAACATAGACCTAGAAACTCATATTTAAACTTACCAAATGCATTCAATAAAGCATCCAAGTGAGAAAATATTCCTTTTTTTTAAAAAAAATAGCATTCATAAGGACAACCCATATATAGGTTTATATTATTAAAGGATCATTCCATGATTCATATTTACCAAGTTATAAGTTAGGTCACTCTATGTAATTTCTTATCACACATTACATTTTTATGCACACACAAGCCAACACATAGGATATAAATACATATGTATGAGGCCCTATTTAGAGTATTGGCTATGTAGGTAGTACCCATTGGTAGAGTGTTCCTTGGGAAAACTCAACACCATGTGCCTACTAACCCATTTTTATAGTCACTCTAAAGGTGAGAAATTTAGGGTTTTATCCTTTGATGAAGATTAAAAACTTGTGCATGAGATTTGAATAAACAAAAGAAAAGGTGAAATAAAACCCAAAAATTCATAAGTGGTCACATCAAAATCTAGTCAATATTATGTATTGGAAACCTATGTCCCACTCAAACACCAATGTTGATGTAATCGTTAAGATTTGACACAAGAATTTTAGGCCATAAAGTACAAGATTACAAAAGTTGATGATTGTTCTAGAATATTGATTTGGTCCACTTCCATCTTGTTTTATTCTAGATATATAAGTGTATGGTAAACCAAATAAGTACTCTTATTTTTAATTCATTGTAATATAAATTTGAATCTATGCTTTTTATTTATATCATATCTTAGAATTATAAATTTAGGATATTGTTTATCTATGTTTCAATTAATTGGCCTTATATAGATCTCTTTATCACTCTTGTGCTTATTGATTTCTATATTATTAACCCTATGATATATTGACCCATATCAATATAGGATTAAACATTCTAGTGAACCAGAAATCTAAACATTCCTTTGAAAACCTAAAATGATCTAGGGTTTTCAACCTCCTAAGATTTCAACTTATTGTGATGGATTTTCAAATCTAAAATGTTACCCCAAGCTTTTACACTCATCTAGTTAAAAGGGTTTTATGTGCTTAAACTTACAATTTTTTCATCCTTAATAGGCAAATTTTAGCCTCAAAATATCTCCATTTTAAAATTACTCAACTATATTTTTTTCTCAAGTTGGTATACTCAAAAACCTATTTTTGTTGCCCAAAATATATATGGATTTTTCAAGATTTATAATTTATTATTTTTATTAAATATTGAAATACAAGGTGAGTGGTATACTTATATTTTAATAAATTTATGGGTTTCATAAAACAAAATTATTTTATTTAAATATCTCTCTCATATATTTGAAAGGAATTTTTTTTCATCGTAATTTATGATTTTTTATTGGAAATATTTTAGGGTTTTGCTTTAAAGCATTCCACATTATTTGGTCTATGTTTAATTTATAATATATCAATTTTAAAATTCCTCATAGGTTTTTCATAATTTTATTGATATAGACAAAAACTTACTTTTTTGCCAATATATTTTATGAATTTTGTGAATTAAACTTTTTAATATTTTTAATAAATTTAGACCTAGAGGGCGTATGCTATACTTTTATTTTCCTTTCTATAGTTTCATCTCACTTTTTTTTCTCTTAAACAACCTATTTTATATTTTTAAATTTCTCTGCCAAACACTTTATATTGATTTTTAATTTTTTGGTACATTGTGGTCAGCTCGACCTTCAATCTCCAAGCCTGAGTTGACTTAGGGTTTCCTAATTTCCTATTTTCTTACATTATAATTTATATTTTTATAGTATTAAAAATTTAAAAATAAGACCTTTTTTCTTATAAATCAAGATAAATATAGATATGTATGTTGATCACTTTCTCTTCTAATATCTCATTGTATTCATTACTTGTCTTATCTAGATGGTTAGAAATCTCAAAAATACAAAATCAAAGATTGATCCTAATAAAGATAAAACTCAAACTTCTATTTACCAATATTATTGCAATAATATTTACCTCTTTTGCCTAACCCTGAGGGTGATAACTATCATCCCTCTAACCAAGTCTATGATATCACTCCTTCAAGGGGTAATGTAGATTGTATATGTATGCATATTCAATCCAAGGTACGTAGGGTTTATACTTTTCAATCCCGAATATGAAAACATCACTATGATAAATTTAATAGAACCATTACAAAAGAAAAATTAGTTTTTCAATTCAAGGCTTATATCATTGAAAAATCATATTACATTAATTTAAAATCCAAAACATAATAGTGTTAATCATGTTTTTGCATCTTCATCTACCAATGTTGTGCCAAACAAGGTTTCTTATTCAAATCAAAATCTAAAATAGAACACATATAGAAAAAGTGATTCAATTATTATATTAAAGGTTACTAAGAGAAAAGTGAAATCCTAAGAAAAATGATTCAAGACAAAGTGATCAAATTACCTACTCCACATCCTATTAGGATATCCAAATATTATCATGTATATCATAAAATGTATGGGCATCATAAAAATCATTTTTTTTTTTTTTGCATTAAATAAAAAAATACAAAGTCATAAAGGTAATGGTGATCATATCATTGATACACCAATAAATAAAACCACTCACATTATGAATAAATATCCTAAACCAAAAGTACTAAAATAACAAATGTGGTTACCAAATAAAAAAATAGAGTAAAAATAATTGAAAATATTAAATAGAGAAAAAAGGTTCAAAAATAAAAAATAGATCAAGAAAAGGATATATTAGAGTGGATTATAGGATCTCTAGATCAAGTAAATGTATAGTTTGAGTGATCACATGAATCAATCAAGTGCACTCCACAATGAAGCTACAAGTAAATGAAATCATACATGAAATTTATTACAAAAGGGTTGAGAGAAAATATCAAATAATCCATATGAATAGATTACTTTAATAGATGTACATATAGGTGGAAGATAGGTTTAACACAACCATGCTCATGCATGTGGGACTAACTTCTTCAATATATTAAAATAACACACCTAAGAAAGTTAAAAAAAAGTGTAGAAAATACCTACACATCAATACCCCCCCTTAAGCATAGCTTAGGTGGGTAAAAGAATTAGGTCCCAACAATTAGGCTTGATGAGGTACCCAATTACATATAAAATCTCATAAAGTGGAGAAAAAGATAAAACCCATAGGAAAAACACCTACCCAAAAAAATAGAGAAAAGAATAAGTGAGGGATAAAATGCCCTACTAAAAATAGCAAATGTTATAGTCACTATGTTGAAACATAGGGCCCATATGTGCCTCTACAAATAAGAGAGAGAAAGTAAATGTATAATGTTGCATGGCAATTGTTGGAGTGGGTCCCTCTACAAAAAATGATGTCTCTTCTTTTTAGAATAAATAAACCCTAAGCAATAAAAATATTAAATTCCCACTCAAGTGTAATTTAGGTAAGAATAAGTATGTATATCTCTAGAAAAAGCTTAAATATTTCCCTGGTAATGATCAAATGTGCCCAAATTTGATGATGAATCAAAAGCTTGACTATATAAGATGGAAATAAGGAAGCAAAAAATGAAGGAAAGAGAGAAAAAGTGTTTATAAGTACCCTCATTACATCTAGATAAGAAGATGCAAATCCATCAAAGTTATAATCAAAGAGAAGACAAATGTCCTTAATGGTGTCATCTAGATCCAAAATGTGAGACTCTACAAACACATAAGATATGTCTAGTAGAAAATTGTCCCAATAAGGTGAATCCAAAAGATAGAGAATCCTATTACAAGAAATCACTGGAATCTCTTGAAGAAGTGACACTAAACTTTGAAGTAGTAATAGGAGAACATGGAATCTTAGTGCATGTCATGTGAGTACACTGCACATCCCATAAAATGTCATGCTATAAAGAATCACTATAATCTCTTGATGAAGTGAATATCAAATTTTATACAACAATAGATACATGTGCGTCCATAGTATGAATAGTATTGGGTGAAGCTATCAATGCTAGAATATAAGAGTCCTCAATCATAAATGGTGTATTTGAAGGAGGAGAAGGATCGATATCATGAATATTTGAATGTTTCTTGAAGGAAACATCACTCTCAAATGAAGAATAAATATCTTTATATAACTACCAGATGGATTTTGAAGTAGTGAAAGGGCACTTAGTGTACTTAATCTAATACAATATATCCTCAAAAATAGTAAGACCTATTAATTCATAGACCATGTCATTATTATTAAACCAAACACATTTATGTTCATAGTTGTTTGGATTAGTAATGAGTCAAAGGAGATAGGGTATTATATCATGCTTTAGGCAATGATTTGTTATACAATTATTATAGGACAAATAGTTATCTGAATTTAGTTACACATTATTAATTAGATCTATAAAGATAAGGACACCCCCCTGAATAATCAATGGTGGACCCTTCAAATTTGGCACTTTATAATTTTATTACAATTATAAAACATGTGACCAATAGAATGGCCATGAAAAACCATACACTTTTGTCAAAAGTGGTACTCAAATTTGAGTAGTGAATCAAAAGTTATTACAAAATCTATTTTCTCATAATTAATGGCCTATTTTAATGAGTTTGTACAAAAATTTAAATGTTATTGAGTAAAAAGGAGAATAAATATCCTTGTAACTAGTTATTGGAATCAAAATTGAATACCAAACCTTCTCATGACACCTAAAATCAAAATGGATGCCCTATACATTTATGCATGCATCTTAATGAAAAAGATTATATTGAAGATGTTTTAATAATAAAAAATTAAAGATTTTTTTAAAACTTAAAATATGCTATGATTTTTTAATTATTATAGGGAATATTTTAGGTTTTCAAATTTAGTAGAGCAGATAAAAGAGATGTATGATGCCACCATGGAGGGAAAAATCATGGAAAAAGAGGATGCAATGCTTAGGGTTTGAATAAAAGAGCTCATATCATAGACTAAGTTGTCCAGTAGTAAATAACCAATATTTTGATCTTGATTAGTGGAATGCATCTCAAAGAGAATAAGAAAAACACACTTATTAGTGGTGTGGGATCTTTTAATGGTAAAAACCTCATTTATTTTCAAGTAATCTGATCAAGCTATAAGCTTCCAACCAACACTATTTAATGTTGTAATCTACCTTCAATCAAGCCTATAGAATATGGTTCCAAGAAGACATGAGGGGTGATAGTACAAGTCTGCATAAAGGATGATGGAGCTAGTACGACATGGAAGATTGGTAAAAGTCTAACTTTGGATAAACCGTAACTATACAAACTTATTCAATCAACCATAGGTCTACATGAATGATAGATCCATCAAACCTTAATATGTACAAAGTCTATTTAAGCATAGGATGTATCCAATTTTTCAATCAACCAAATTACCTCCTTAAATGTCTACATATATCTCCCTTAATTCATTATAAAATACATGTAATGACCTCCATAATGTAGTTGCATGGAAATATCCTCCTCAAGGGTATCCAATGCTAAACTTTCCTTGAGAAGTCAATTTTGGATGGAAGAAAATGAAATAACTATTTTTCCATAATCATTATGTATAAGGGATTTTGATCATAGTCATAGAAAGTGAGTTTAACATGGAGGCAAACAATAATATTTAGTAGTCTAAAACAAGCCAAAGGAGAACCCTTCCAACAATAGGTTAAAAAACTAATGCTTTATTTTACAAAAAAAAAATCTCATGATTTCATAAAACTAAGCTAATAATAAATAACCAACCAATCATTGTCACTAGATGGATCTAATACCATATTAGAGTGGAATCTACTATCTTTGGATTAAGTGAATTTACAAGTTGTGTACTAACATGAGTCAAGTAAGTGCACACCATAATGTAGCTACAAGTAAATGAAATCATACATGAGAATTATTACAAAAGGATTGAGACAAAATATCAACTAATAAATATGAATATCTCACCTTAGTAGATGTATATATAGGTGAAATATAAGCTCTATGTTATAATGTAGTGGCTAAAAAAAGTAGTGGTATAAACATAGAGGTAAAAACATGGTATGATAAAATATCACGAGGATAAAACATAGTGAGGAAAAAACATAGAAGTATTGGTAATGTCATGAAAATATAGAGAGGATAATAATTGGGACATTTTAGTGATTAACACATTGTTTATTTTTTGTCTAGTTCATTTTGGTGATAATAGTGAACATTTCATGGTGGAAAAGTAATGCACCAAATTTACAAGCAAAATAACAGAGGAAAATGTGATTTGTGAGTTTTGAGTTTTGACCTTTAGATGAAATTTGTGTCATATTTTGTGTGATAATGTCCTTTGTTATGTTTTTTTATTGTGATGTTTTGTCCTTGCTACATTTTGTCCTCACTATATTTTATCCCTATTATGTTTTTTATGCTACATTTTTAACTACTATGTTTTTGTCTACCACATTTTCATCGAGAACCAAAAGATAGGTATAACCCAAAGATTCTCATGCATGTGTCACTAAATTCCCCAATGTCTTAAAAGAAAAAACCTAATCAAAATAAATAAAAGGTTATTAAATATCTACACACCATAGGATATAAATCCACTCTCGATAATGATACTCAGTTTTCCAAACAATATCATTTTGGAAAGTAATATTTATAAAACTTTGATTATCATGGTCAAGGATTGGTAAAATATGCACATTTCATCACTTTTATTACCCACATATGATTATAATGAGTGTCAAGTCTTGGGATTTATTATAAAAATTAATAAAAATCATTTAAATATGTCCATTCACTTTTTTAATGTAAACAAACAAGAATCTACAACTGACAACATGGTACAAAAATAGAAATGGGCACATCAAATATTTAAAACATGATTTATAATAAAAGTGGTCAAAAATATAGACACTTGACAAATATAATGTTCCAAATGTGGATATAAAAGATGAAACTATAAGCCCTTCCTCAAATCAGGATAAATACATTATTCATATTGATGGTAAACAATATTCAAATGAATAATTCACTAAAATCTATTTTAATCCACTCAATAACATACCACATAATCTATTCATACCTGGAGGACCTATTACCTATTGATTGAATACATCACTAAAAATTGATTAAAAAATGTAGATAAATACCAACCAAAGATGCCAAGTACAAACTTACCAAAAGAACATGGTAAAGTTCTTAATTAAACTATGGACACATATAAAACATATTGTTCAAGAAATGTTATACATTTACCACTCCTAGGATATTATCATCATCATAATGAAATCATAGGATAGTCATTTATTTTCAAACATTCTAAAAATACCAAAAAAATTCAAAAAATTTAAAAATTCATTTTTTTAAATATTTACATGTTCTATTGGCTCCTTGGCATCTATTTCTTTAGTTCCATGTTTTTATCTAACATATCATTCCTTATATATACTCATATGTTTCATGTATATTTTGAGTATGATACAAGCATACTCAAGCACATGATTTATGAAATATTTTATGTTGGTACTTCCTCTACTCATGTCATATGGACATTGAGGGCATCTGATTCTTTAATCTTTATACACCCATGTTATATCATTATATGATCATTTTACATTATCATGTTTGAGCTCATATACTTACACATGCCTTTATCCATGCATATATCTTTTGTAGTGTACTTGATATTATATGTAATTAACGTTTTTTTTCTAACACATATATCTAGGGACTAGTATGATATGCTTATTTTGGTTGATTATAATTCCATGATTTCATTTTTGAACTTCCTTAAGTGTCTTTTATTGTTTTCTATTATCTTGCATTGTATTAATTATTTGAGCATTTGAATATGATCCATTGATTGTGTCCCATGTGATTATGTTTTCCTAATGTGACATTTTCATATGTCATACTTTTTTGTATGTGGATATTTAAACATGTATTTTTATGCTTTTTGGAGATTTTACTAAGTCATGTCCCTTTTATTATGTGATATGTGAACATTCCCCTAGTATGTAGTCTCCTTGGACCATTATCTTATTATTCGATTTTGAGTGCTTTTGTGTGTGTGATTTATTGCTTATTGAGCTTGTAATATTACTATCTATATGTTTAAAATATTCACATCATGCATATTAGGATTTGATGTGATCACATACTATGTACATCATTTTTATAGCTACCTAGACACGTTACTCCTATACAATACATGATCCATGAAAAAATTATAGATTTATCTCATCCTTTTACAGTAAGGTAAATACCAATTTATACTTCACCTCAACTCAAAAGAGGGGGAATATAAGTGGGGGAATGTCATAGAGGTATGGATTTAAAACCTTCACATTTTATATTCTAGTGGGGCCATGCAAAAAAGGCATGACATACACAACCATTTGGTACTCAATATTTTCAAATTATAGTGGGGACATGTTATGGAAACATGTTCTCAGCACTTATAATAATTCTAAATTTCAAATTTTAGTGTGAGTATATCATGGGAACATGTCTCCCATACTTGAAAAAATTCAAATTCACCAATTGAATAGTTATATGATTCATATACACATTTATGGAAACATTCTATATATTGGGACCATTATTATACCCATATTTAATCCTAAGACATATATGAGGTGCATATTCCATGAAAAGGGCACCTTAAATTGTAAAATCAAATCAACTTAAATTTTTAAATACTTCTATGGACTTTAACATACACCAAGATGGATTTTTATTTATTATTATTGAGCCAATCTATTATAGTAGTTGGATTGATTATAAAAGGATTGAGGTGATTAAATCACTCAACATTATTAATTTTATAGGATGGAGTGATTAAATCATCCACCCTCACTAGGCTTATAGTGTGAGTTGACTTGGATCACTCACACTCATTGAGTTATAACTATGATTGGGTTATTTGGCTGAGATAATCTCAATTATTGGGTGGTAACTTACCTTTTATCTAAGGTTGGGGGAAAGTTATCCTATAAAAATTATATATATGCACTTTTAGGTTTTAAAATTTTCCTAATATTAGTTCCAATACTTTATATTGAATCAACTCTTAAAATCAAATTTACAAAAGGTAAGATGGTTGAATCAATACACATGTATTCCTAACCTTGATCTATTTAATTTAAAGTATTTAAAATTATTTAAATTTTAGATTATATGAAATAATTATCTAACATAACATGCTCTTGACTATAGGTTATTTACCAAAAAAAGTATTCAAGTGGGACTCATACAAAGACAAGATGTGTTATAGACATCTAGGTACACATTCTTTTTCATTTTAATTAACATTTCATTACTATATTAGGGGGGAATGTATGTTGAAATATTTTAAATAATTTATCGATGGTATCCAAGAGTGTCCATGAGGTGTCAATTATTCTAGTAGTTCAATGACAAAGTATGCTTTAGTGATCATGCATGGACCTTGTAGTGTTTGCTTGGTTAGGCAAACTTTTGGATGTTGATGATGTGTTAACCATGATTAAGGGGTCATATGGGGTATAAGGAGTGTTTGGTGTAATTTTAGAAGAGAAATGAATCCATTTGAGTAGTCTTGTGAAGGTCTAGGTTATCCTAGTCATCTTGGCAGACTTTCCTAAGTAAGCAGATAGATGACATTAGCATTCACACATGTGAAGGTGTCAGAAGAAAGTGATCACATGGGTCTATTAAATTTTGTGTGTAGAACATGTCTTTTAAATTTTAGACCTTGACATGATGTATATAAAAATTTTGATAGTGAAAATTTGTTCTCCCATGCTAATTTCAGCATTTTCCATAGTTAAATTTGGATTTTTAGTGACTATTGGAATTCAAATATTTGAATTTACAAAGGAAAACTAGTTTCTAATGTTTTGCCTATAAATTTTGATGATGGATTAATTTTATGATGGATTAAAATGAAAAATAGTATATAACTTAAAGGTAAATATATGAAAATTGATTTGGAGGTTTGACTATTTATACAATTTCATTTATGGTGGTTCAAAGTTGACTAAGGGTTTGACTTTCTTCTACAAATGACCCAAAAAAGATGTTTGTGTATTTATTGATGGTGTTTATATGTTTCATAGTGAATTATCTATTTGATTATGTTTCAAACTCCTTGAGGATCATCTATATGGATTTTTTAGGTTTGAATAATCCATATTTAGTATGAACCATTGCTTGGAAGTTGGTTGTTTGTTCATTCATGATGTTTTCATGTACAAGGAAAATGATTTATAGGTTTCACATATGTAGAGGTGTGTAGTGATGAATGTAATCACTTTAATATGTCTTAGGGGTTATGCGGCATGGACCTATGTGCTTTGAAGTAGTCTTATGTTTCTATTTTTGCTTTGTGAAGTGTTAAAGGGATGAATAGGTCTTCATGGACCTAAAAGGGCTACTTTGGCCTAATTGAAAGTTATTACTACCTAAGGGCAATATATCAAATCTATTGTAAACATATGAAGGTGGTGTTGACATTTTTTATAAGTGGGATAAAAGTCTTAAGGGTTAAGGAATGTCTTGTGGATGACCAAGAAGGTGGTGTATAAAGAACAAAATCAAAGATGATGGTTTCTAGAGTGCATGTGCAAAGAAAATAGAATTGTGAGTAACCTTTTTAATGGTTTTAATATAAAATTAGTGTGATTGTTATGTGTGTGACCTAGTGGTCATGTTTTTGATGTTGTAACAATGTTTTATAGGGTTTATGATTGAGGATGATTGAGGATGAGTGAAAAGGTGTAGAGTGATTTAAAAGGTTGTTTTGGATGCATTTATTGTGTGTGAAGGCTTAATAAAGTGTGAAGGGTTGAAGAGAGTTGTTATTCACTAATTATCCATTAGATTGGAAGGTAATCAAATTTATAGAGTTGTAGATATCAAGTTGTGTTCTGTAGGTGCTCAACATCTAGGATAAGTGGGTTATTGTCCATGCTTAGTGGTTGGTGCTCCTTGTGAAGTGGGTGATTCAGTAAAGTCTCTTGTTTGCGATCTCTTATAAGACTATAGTCCATGTGTTTATAGTCTTGAGAGTGGGTTTTATCCCCCATCAGGGTTTACCACATAATTCATTTGTTATGTTCTTTAATATTGCATGGTTTTCTTTGTTCATTATAATGAATGGTTTATATGCTTCATGATTGCTTATATTTAACGGTTAAGAGTTTGAAGGATTGGAATTGAAGTTTATTTTCTTGCATCACTGATTCACTCCCCCCCTCTCAATGATTATACCTCTAAATTTTTTTATTAGAGCTAACTTTCATTGCAATTTTAATCACTTGAAGGTGATCAAAGGTACAATGGGTAGTCATCAAATTCAAAATGGTTTCTATAATAAATAATTTCCATTGTTAAATGGATCCAATTATGATTTTTGGATTGCAATAATGAAGGCCTAAATCATGTCTTTAGGTTTTGACATTTGAAAATTTATTATGGATGGGTATTTTATACCCCCTACTCTTTCAATTAGTGTATATGATAAGAAATTGAGTGAGAACACTTTTAAAGCTATGAATTCAATCATTTTTGGCCTATCAAAGGATGAGTTCACCAAGGTAATCCATTTAAAGTCTACCAAGGAAATTTGAGACAAATTGAAGATCATCTATGAAGGGGATTCAAAGGTTAAGTTGGCTAAATTAAAGACCTACCAAAATAAATTCTATAGAATCAAAATGAAAGAAGAAGATACTATGGAATCATATCTTCTAAAGTTTGATGATATGGCAAACATGATCATAGGTCTTGAAGAGGAGATTGAAGAAGCTATTGTAGTATAGAAAGTATTAAGGTATCTCACCCTTAGGTTTGATTCAAAAAAATTTGTTGTATAAGAAATTCACGATCTCACCAAGATGAAGATGGATGAATCACATGACATTCTTATTTCTAATGAGATGAGAGCCAATAAGGAAAAACCACAAAAGAATGAAGTAGCCTTCAAGGTGATGAAGGAAACAAAAGGAAAAAAGAGAAAGTTAATTCTTGAAGACTTTGATCTTAATAAAGATCAACTTGAAACCATGATTGAAAGAAAATTAAATGTAGGATTAGGTAAATATGAAGGGAAGCTTACTTTAAATGTTTTTCATTTGGTAAAGTTGGTCATTTTATAGCTAAGTACCTAGATAGAAGCAAGTCTAAATATAAGGAAGCTCATCAAGAATCTCATGAGGATTAGCACAAGAAATATGAGGGTCTTATCAAGTATAAAAATTTCTTAAATAGGATAAATGGTAAGGAGTCATAAAAATGTATTAAGAATCTTTACCATGAAGAAAATAGCAACTCATCTACTGAAGAAGAAGTAAACACATTAGAAGTAATTATTTATCTCATAATGAGAACTATGAGATATTATTCATGGATCTTGAGGATGATGAAGGTGAATGTTACTTAGGTAGATATATATATATATATATATATATATATATATATATATGGGAGATAAATTAGAGGAATTCAATCTTGAATACAAATATCTCAATATCTTAGAAGAGTTTAAGCTTCTACAAGGCAAGAATAAAAAGCAAGCATCCTTGATCAAGACCTATAAAGAGCAAGTTGGATTCTTTGAAGAAAGGTTGAGAAATGAAGTCAAAGAGCATGATGAGATCTTTAAACATATCAAAACTTAGGGTTGTACCCTTGTTAAAGAGGTAAAGAGTAAGGATGAAGAATATGTCAAATATAAACGAAATATGGACTCTTTACAAATGAAACTAGATCAAGCTATGAGTAAGATTGAAACATTTCAAAAATTTGAGAAAAGTATATTTGACCTTAATGACCTATTGAGTAGTCAAAAGGTCTTAAATGACAACTTAGGACTAGGATTTCATGAATATGTTTAAAAGAATAAATATATTGAGAAGATAGTGATGATAGATTAAAAGACTAATCATATTAAGAAGAGTGCTAGTAAAGATAAGAAGCATGTCAATGTGAATAATAAGGACAACTTTAAAAGATACAAAAGTTCAAATTGCATCAATCAACCCAATGCAATAAGGTATGATAACTATTTCAATGGTTATTATTATTCGTGTCCTTAATTTGGTCGTAGGATCATTGATTGCAAAAGAAAATATCATAGTAAGAGATTTTCATGGAACTATGAGAAAGATAATGATAATCATGAAGAATATCATCACTCAATATAGTCAACTGGTCCATAAGGAAATCATGACATCTTGTGCTATAAGTGTCAAGGGATTGGTCGTATTAAAATGTCTTTCAATGCATTTATCACAAAATCAAATGATCAGGTGCATGAATGGGATAATGAAACTTCAAGGAGTCATCATGTATTCCATACACAAGGTATGTAGAATTAGATAAACTTTACTTATTTCAAATGTCAAGAAAGAGGTCATATAATAAGGTCATGTAGGAATGGTTAGAATTCTACTTCAAAGAATGACAATCCTAACATGAATAAAAGGAGCCATAATGAATGGAGACCCAAAGAGGTGAATGAAAAATAGGTTCAAAATGAATTGTTTGTCATGAAAAAACATGGTACAAGTTCAAGTGTCAAACAGAAAGTATTATTTGCCCAAGTAGATAAAAGAATCTAGTAAAATTCTAAGTCTAAAGGAAAGAATGAAGTTAAGGACTCATTCAAAGTTAATTTGATGATGAGGTAGGATTGCAAGCCAAGGGAGAACATGGAGATGTGGGAGTCTCTTAAGTTTTAGGATTTTTAGTCTATCTTTGACAAGTGGGTGTCTCTACCTGTTTCACTCAAACTTTACTATCAATCAAAAAAGGTAGTAAAACTAGAAATATGGGTTGTGGTAGGAATACATGCTTATTTTTGTACATGTTGAATAAAAATATTATGAAGAGCTCTTCTTTGCATAGGGATGATGACTTACATGTAATAAATCACTAAAGCAATTTTTTTTGTTAGACAAGTAGCTAAGTGGATTACCTAGTGCTAGCTAGATCCTAAAATTGAGAACTTCTTTAGGGGTTGTGAATCCATGATTTTAGAATAATTAAGTTAATAAAATAAAAAGAAAGTACTTACATAAATGATCAAAATGTGTTGAAACTGATAATAATAATTGATTTATAAATAAATATGCTAGAAATGATCTAATTAATGATAAATTGATTAGTGCTAGTGCTAGTGAGTCATGGTGTGATTTAGGGAATCTAGTAAAAGGCCTGTGAGTGGTCAAAAATATAAAAAAGTGAATTATATCAAATATAAGAAGTGAAATAAGCTTGTTATATTTTCATACCCTAGGTGATCATCAATGATTGGGTTGACCATTGATGGTTAGGCCTAACCATCAGTGGTTGGGTTGACCATTGATGATTGACTTTATCTAATTCTAGACTTTGTCAACAACTAGTTGTTGAGATTTTGGAATGAATTACAAGAGTCAAGAAAGGTATAGATTGATTGAAAAAGGTAAATAAAGTACATGGATGGAAATAAACAAGTACTTGTCTTAGCTAGAGTAGCTTAGGTGAGTGATAGGCATTATTGATCTATGGGGGGAATCTAGCATAATTCTGATAGAGTAACAGTGCTCAAAGACTTGGTTAAGAGGTGGTGGAAAGTTTGATCTTATAAAGAAGGGATGATAATGATAGATAACACTAAATGACATTTAATAAAAAACTTTGAGTACCTAAGCTCTTGGTAATATCTGTAGATAGTTTGACCTCTTAGGCCTCTCTCTCTTATAGGCATAAGTAAGAGGTGGAAGTGGTTGTCCAAACTAGTCTTGAAGAAGGATTATAAATATAAATCATCTATTCAAAGGGCTTGTAAATAGATTTATACTATTATATTTAGAAAAGTAAGGTAGTTGTTTGCATGTAGGTTATATGTGGGAAGATCAGGTAGTTGAACCTGACTGTTGATGGTTCGACTGATCATTGATGGTTATCCTGACTATTAATGATCATAGATAACTACCAAAATATCCTAAAATGCCATGTTAAGCTTAAAACTACTAAAGATAGCCCTAGATAGAGAAAAAATGGTCTAAGGGGTCTATTAGGGCTCATGATACTTAGGAACATGGGTGTAGAATTTTGTTGTCTACATTTTGCCCTTTTTTGTTATGTTGTTCTTGTGAATGAGTGAAAAAATATAAATGGAAGATGGGTAAGATCATGTTTTCCATAAGTTAGGAGAAGGTAATTCCCCCTCAAACTAGGATGTGATGAGGTCAAAAAAAATTGATTGAGGTTTGATAGTGGAAGGTGGTAGGGTGAGATGTAAAACCTACAAAAATAAAAAATGACTAAGTATGAGAGGATAGATCACGAAAAGATTAAAGTTGTCAATATAAATAAATAATAATTTTGGTTTGAAGAAGATAAGTGACCCATGTATCATGTGACTACTATAGACATGGTAGTTGGATACACATGTTAGTCTCTAAGGTAGATTTAGCATTTTTAATGGGTATCCAAGGTAGGAAGTGCTCCAATAAAAAAACCAAATGGGTCAATGTGTGATGGTTATCTGAGTTAATAAGTGCTCCCATAAAAGCAAAAATGATCTAATTGTGGCACTAGGTGGTGAAAATATGTAACTTAGAAAGCTTGGTCAGTGCAGTCAAAATGACCTAGGCAAAAGTTAGCACAATGCATGTGCATACTTTAAATAATAGGGTCATCATCAAGGTGGACATGAGAAAATGGGTGGGTTTGGGTATGATTAAGCTGACTCCACATGCAATTGGCAAGTGGATGCTACCTACTAGTGTAGGGGATGAAATATCCCATAACTTTAGGTTGAATGTAGTTTGTGCTAGAATGGTAGTGCTAAGTTTGATAGGTGACTAGATCATGGAGAGTGTGCACAAAATATAACTGAGTGTGCAGTGTAAGTTTTTTTATGTCAATGGCCCAATGTCAAGGTGGATGTTGTCAAACATAGTTGTTGAGGATGAGTGATTTTTTGAAGGTAAGGGTCTCACATTGTGATCCTTTGAAAAGGGCTTAGTTTAGGTTTTTTTTAATGCTACAAGAGAGTAGAAGAAAAAGAGAGACAAAGAAAAAAAGAGGGGGTCCTAACTATCAATGATCATGGGGCAAAAGGTTCGACTATCAATGGTCACTTTGATTATCGACAGTCAAAGGGAAAGCCCTAAAAGACTAAATAGGATAAAAATTAAAAATGAAATGTTATTTTGAAATTTTACCCTCTTTGACTCTATGCATTTCATTCTTGAGGAGTTTTCCTTATGTGATAGTAGTGTGTTGGACCAGAGTGTGGCTATTGAAATCACAAGGTGGAAAGTGATTTGTAGTTGTGTTTGACTAAGATAGATGATGGAGGAGGGTGTAGTCAAGAAAAGGGACTTGGGCTTTGACCATGACATCACTCACAAAATGAGGTATGTGTTATTTTAAATTAGTTAGCTAATATTTTAAAGGGAAAGGATTTGGTGTGCATAGGTAAAATTTATATGAATGTTTGTTAGTGGGAGGGAAAGTTTTACTAAAAACCTTAGATTTTAAGTTTACATTAAATTGGGTGAAATACTATTTATTTTGGTTGATTGGATGGTAGTTAGGGTTGGGGGAATTTAGAATATTTTGTCTCTATTTGTATTTTTTATTGTGCATATTAGGTTTTTTCGGGGGGGTTGAGGGTTCAAATAATCACTATCAATGGTCACATTTAGTGACCGTTCGTGGTCAAGGCCTAACCATTGATGATTGAACAACTATCGATGGTTGAGTTAAAGAATAAAACCCTTTTAGGGGTTGTGAGAGGTTGTGAATAGTTAAAAGTGGTAAAAAGTTTTAGTGTGGGTTTAGTATAGGTAGTTTGTATTTATGATGGTCTAGCATGATTTAGTCATGTAGGGAGGATGCATTAAGTAGTTTTTTAGAAGAGTTTAGGTGGGGGTGTTGAGTTGCTAGAAAGGGTTGGGTGTTGGTTTTATATTGAGCTTGATTAAGAGAACCATGTGTGTTTACCCACATGGTTACTTTGTAGGCATGAGACTATATTCAATTGAGGGATTGAGTATCGATGCTATTTGCTAAGCTGTGGCATGTAATGATAGATGATGAGTGGTGGCACATGGAGGCTATTAGATTGTGTGTGATTTTCCATTACCAACATGTTCCACATGATCCTACCATGCTTATTACACTCATCAAGAGATGGGATCCTATGGAAAACACCTTTTAACTATCAATGGGAGAGATTACATTTTATTAGAGGATGTCTCCATGATTACTCAATTACTTATTAGAGGTGATCTGATATACATATAGAGAGTGAGGAGAGGTATTTTTAAATGGATCTTATTTATGGTGATGATCAGATAGACAAATAGTTACATGTTGGTGGGTTTTGCTATGGCACATTATATTAGAGGACACCTAGAGATAGGTGTTTAGTTACCATGATGATGATGGCATTGATGAGCTTTGTGCTATTTTATTTAGTTGTTGGCCACTTCCCTTACTTGTTACTTGGAGTTCTATCAGAGATGCTTCTAGGAGGGACCATGTTTGGCTGGGCATAAGTGTTACTTGTGAAGATTTATAGAGAGCTATGGTTATTAAGAGTGCATCATCACTATGGATTAAGCATGGGGCTTATTTTTCACTATTGGGTATTTGAGCACATTTAGGTACTAAGACACTTGGGGCTACCAGATTATACACATGCATCGACTGAATATGTTATCAGCTTCATGCACTAGAAGAGAGTAGAAACATACATAGGAGTAAGTGGCAAGGCCACATATATTCAATGGTTCCATGATAGATTAGAGGGTATGGTGTTAGGGGATGTTACATGATGACCATTTATCATGTGACCATAGTGGGCAAGATTTAGTTACCACACTATAGGACTCTAGGGCTAGAGGTGGATATATGGTAGGAGAGAGATGGAGATAGAGATGATCTCATTTGATCAAGTTTGAAGATAGTTTGGTTTTGTATATAGGATTCCACTTGATAAACCTAGATACAAGAGAGAAGAGGTCAAGTTTCTACTTCCTAAGCCTCAGTCTATGGATATTGTACATGATTTTGAGGAACTACCAGTGGGTACTCAAGTTGATGATGTTGGTATCATTGATTTTTATGTATCCTAGTATTGAGGGAGGTACACTACACTTGATTTTAGAGGGAGTGATGGAGGTCAAAAGACCATAGATGTAGATTTAAGGGTAGGATGTGGGTAGGGTGACCCATAGGTAGTAATAGCTCTAGCAATAGTCTATGCTTAGATAGTTTATAAGGATAAGTGGCCACACTGTAGGGCTAGATTGTAGTGCTTTAGAGATAGGTAGGGGATATGATAGCTAAGAGAGATCAAGTATGGGCCTATGTTATCATTCTATAGGTGTAAGTATCTAGTCTATAGGGCTAGCTAGGAACATTATAGGGTAGATTAGTTTGGATGTTTTAGGTACAGTAATAGGAGGGCCACCAAATTTAGTGTCATGAGCATGGTATCTAGCCACTGTATAAGAGATCTAATACTATCAGTTGATGGTACTAGATCAATTACCCCATGCCATGATATTTGTAGAGTTTACAACCAATTTAGGTGGTGGGGTCATGTTATCTACCCCTAGGTAGTGGGATACTATGGTTGGTTAGATAGGGGTCCTAGGGGGACCACCATCAAGTATAAGTATAAATGGGGCCAATGGTAGTGATGCAGGTGGTCTAAGTGTTCTAAAGGCCTAATATGATATCAATGTTATTTATATGATTTTGATTCTGACTTGCATGCTGATGTAGTGAGATGTATATTTTGAAAGAGAGATGACATTGTCACATGTACTATCTTTGACTATTTGATGTATATGGTATATGCCATTTGATGTTTTATGTGATGATCATGTTTGTGATTTATGGTTATGGATGTTCATGATTTATGTTTTTTTTTGACTTAATAGTTTAGGCATGTGATGTTATATAAAGTTGAATTATGATGTTTTAATTATACTCATGGTTAGATAGGGTATGTTATGGATGGATGCATGTTATGGCTCTCATTTTATGGTTATGTGTATTGATTGGTGAATGGTGTATGCTATGATGGTTTTCTTACTAATCTAATTTATGGTGTCATAACATGTTTAGAAGATTACACGATGTGATGGATAGGTCAATATTTATGGTTAGTTGTTCTATGTTTACATTATGATTGGATCATTGGTGGATATATGATGTTTCTTATTTTACATATTTCATGACATTCATGCTTTTGGTATGATGTTTGGTGTTTGTGTTTATAGGCTTACATAGACTAATAAAATATATGAAAAGAACATGATGCCTTTTCATTATCAAAGATAGACACAAAACTCAAAGTTGGATTGGCTTAATGAAAATAAGCCTTTCAAATGTTTCACATTAGCATGCCTAGGTTGATAGATAGGGATCTTGAAAACATTGTGTCAAGTGAGCTCATAGTCTCATGCATATGATATGTGGAGGGAGAAAAGGTGAAACTAGAACCGTTAGTGAGATTAGTATGCCTTTTCTATATGTGTATAAATAGGGGGTATAAATAAGTCTATGTCCATTTATAAAGTGTAGACTGATCTATGTGATAAGTCTACTAAGGAGACTTGATTATGATTTTCCCAATTTTATTGTTGTGTAAGAGAGTTGATTATGGATTTAAAACAAAATTGTTTCCTTTTTAAATGATTTTGACTTTTGCTTGGGGTTAGGGAAGCTAATAAATGTAGTAAGCTTCCAATAAATTGATAGCTTTGACTGATGTTTTTCTAGCCATCCTTCAAGGGAGTGGTTTAGATTAATGTGGTTAGCTCAAATGATTTTGATGGCTATCCTTCAAGGGAGTAGTCCACCTTATGTTTTATAATTTAAAAATGAGTTTCAAATAGATTTACTTCAAGGGAGAAGTTTTTGGATGTTAAGAATGACCCAGAGTTAGTTTTTGCTATTTGTTATTGTTGTGGCTATTATTTGATGTTGACTGACATAGACTTGTTAATACATGCTCAATGGATTACCTTTATGAAGGAAAAAACTAAGCTAAAAAGGGGTTCCAGTAGGTGAAAATAAGGTATAGGGAACAAATACCATAGGGAACAATCTTAAAGATATGGGAAGTACTATGAGAATCATGTCTTGGATAGAGCCATGGTGTCCATAATTTAAGATCAAGACATAGTTGTGATACATAATCACATGATTCAATTTTAGTCAATTACCCTTAAAAAGAGGGAAGTGAATGTGGTTGCAAGAGATGAGCTTAAGTTACACAAATGATAATTGTGATCCCTATCTAACAATAAAAGGGATGTATATGTGAAGCACTAAGAGTCCTAATTTCTAGTTTGCCTTCAAGAGATGACAAATGATAAGCCCCTAATCCATACCTATGGGTAATGATGTAGGGTCTAACCTAATTGAAAGAAAATTTGTCTCTTTTGATTTTCTCCATATTAGTGACATGTAGGGTCCAAGCTAATTGAAAGAAAATATTCTTGACAGTAATTATCCTCCAAACTAAGGTCATGCAATGATATGTAAAGAGAAGGTATTTGGATTTCAATAGGAAAGATAGCCTCAGCTCCAAAGATGAGAGAAAAAAGTGTACCACTAGTGGGGGTTTGAATGCTAGTACAATATACCCATAGGGTAAAGGGGTTGTGAAAGTGAATCCTACCCTAAGGCATTAACCATTTTGGTAAGCATTTTTTTAAGGGTTTTGTTAGAGGCTTCATCTTGTTTATTTACTTTTGGGTGATAAGGTGATGAAAAGTCGAGTTTAATACCAAATACATCACAAAGGCTCTAAACTTATTTGTTTTTCAACAAAAATCCATTATTAGTGATGATCTTAAGGGGAACACTAAAATGATAGATGATATGATGGGTGATGAATTTGACAATATTTTCATCTTTCATTGAGATAAGGGGAATGACTTCCACCCATTTGGTAAAATATTCAATCACAGTAATGATAAAATGATGTCATTATGAAGAGTGGGGGTTGATTTTTCTAATGAGGTCTAGACCCCATTGTGAGAAAGGCTAAAAATAGATGGACACATGAAGGCTACTCCTAGGTGCATGTTGTTGACACTTGACACACTTTTTCATGTAATCATAGTAGTCTTAGTTGAGGGTGGGCAAGTAATAGCTTGGGTGGAGGATGCACTTAGACACAATGAGGCCACTAAAGTGACCCCCATAGATACCATCATGTTTTTATTTGATGTCATTAGAGGCTTATATATCATAGATGCAATGGAAACGGAGGCCATCAAAGCCTTATTTATAGAGGATTTCTCCCATAATGGTATAATGAGAGGTACTTTGAATAAATGCTCAACAGACATTTCTAGAGAGGCCAAATAGAATTATTCCAAGGTGAAGGTAGTTAAAGTTTTTCTAGTACCAGAAGTTAGGCAATATCTCCTCCACATTAAAGATGGTTGGATTGTTTATCTTAGTGTAGGAGGGCTTGTTTAGGTGATGGATAATGATTGATAGTTTGGAGTTTGATGGTGTTGATAGGATCTAAGAGGCAATTGAAGACATGGTATCAAAATTTTTTTTGGTAGATCATGGGGTGGTTTGAATATGGTAACATTCAAATGAGGCTAGGAGTTCTATAACCAATTTCTTATACAGTTGTAAAACCTCATTCTTACATTGGTAAATGCTAGTAACCTAGTTAATCATAAGCTAGGAGTTACCAAAGATATTAAATATTTTGACTCCTAAGGCTAAAGAAATTTAGAAACCTATTACTAAGGCTTCATATTTATCCATTTTAATGCATTCAATGTTAAGTTTAAAGGATAAAGGAAGTGGTTTACCGATAAAAGGTATAAGGATAATACCAGCTCCCCCACCATGCTGACATTTGAAACCATCAAAAAACATGGTTATCTAATTGGTGAAATTTTATTGAGATAAGTTTAGATTAGACTCATCTGGAAATGCAAGATGGGGAGGTTGGTTGTCCTTTATAGGTGCCTCAGCTAATTGGTTAATGATAACCTACCCCTTGATCTATTTTTGTTAAAGAAACTCAAGGTTGAATTTAGCTAAAATCATGAGCCACTTAGCCATATGATGTTTTTGGTATGGTTTAGAGTCCATGTATTTGAGGGGGTCAGTATTGGTGATGACAAAAGTATTGTGGTTAATAAGTAGTGGCAAATTTTGGTGGCCATAAAGACTAGGGATAGACATTTGTTTGATATGTGTGTACCAATTCTCTAGTCAACTAGTGTTTGACTAATGTAATAGATGGCTTGCTCTTATGTTTTCCATCTTAATGGGAAGGAATTTCCCCTAGGGATTGGTCCATATAAGAGATATAGAGGTAGAATGTTTGATCATCCTTAGGAGGTGTAAGGACATGCGGGGATAGTACGTACTCTTTTAGTACATCAAAGGCCTTTTGACAATCAACATTCCACTTGAAAGAGACATCCTTTTTTAGGAGGTGGTGGAAGGGATGACACTAATTAGAGAGCTAGGAGATGAAGTGATGAATGAATTGAAGTTTCCCCTAAAAACTATGGAGTTATTTAAGATTGGTCAGAGGTAGCATCTCTAGGATGGATTTAATTTTGGCTAGATCGTATTTAATTCATTAAAGGGAAATGATGAAGATAATAATTTTGCTTGATAAGACCCAAAAAATACATTTCTTGGGATTGAGGTAGACATGATATTGGATAAGTCACTCAAAGATAATCTTAAGGATGAATAAATGGTCTTTTTGAAGCTTGGACTTCTTGATAAGGTCATCCACATAGTCTTTGATGATTATATGGATCAAGTCATGAAAAATATATGTCATGGCCAATTGGTAAGTTGTGACAACATTCTTAAAGCTAAAGGTCATGACCCTATTACAAAAATTCCCCCATGGGATAATGGAGGTAGTTTTGTGCTGATCTTTAGGGGAAATTAGGATCTGATTATAACCTAAAAATCCATCTGTGAGTGATAACATCTGATGGCCTATTGTAAGATCAACAAGTTGGTTGATGGTAGGTGGAGGAAAGTCATCCTTTGGGTAGGTGAGGTTGAGGTCACAAAATTCTACATAGATATGTAATCCCCTAATGGATTTAGTGATAGGTATGATGTTTAAAACCCATTGGGGATAGTTTATGGGTTGAATGAAGTTAACCCAAAGGAGGTGTTGAATCTCATATTTGATAAGGAGGGTTATGTGAGGATACATTTGGGGAAGTTTTTATGTGGCAGGTTTGGTGTCATGATTGGTGAAAATGTTGTGGGTGTCAATGGCTAGGTCAATATTAGGCATATTGGCATAAGACCAAGTGAATGTGATGTTATGCTCATGGAGGAAGGTGAGAAGTCTTGTAGTTCTTTAGGGGTGAGAGTTTAGCCAAATTTTATGATGTGAGCATTATTTGGAGTGCCTATATCAATGTATATGGTAGATTCATTCAACATGGTTAAGGCTTTTGGAGGTAAATATTTGTGGATGGAAGAATCTAGTGTAATAAGGTAGGTGAGAATAACATCATCATCTTGACATTGAATAGTGTTAATGGTAGGAGAGTCTTCTCCCATGAGTTTAGGATGGGTCAAAGGGATGGATATGGATGCCCCCTCCTATTAATAAACTAGTAGGCCAAGGGTAATCATGTTGACAAAAAAAATTTAGGTGGGATAATGTCCTCATCTTCACTCACAAGTAGAGGGGATGTTGGTGAAGAAGGGGTTCTTCTTCGACAATGGAAAGGGTAGGTTGTTTGTACTTTTTCTTATTGGGTAGAATGAGTTTGAGGCAATGTTTCTCATGAGACTTATAGGTCTTGATCAAAGTTAACATGTGTGGGCCATGCTCATACCATCCAAAACCAAACCCCTTCTAGGCACACCTATGAAGGTATAATATAGCAAAGTTGGGTTTCTCCAAGAGAAGTTAGACGTAAATGGTTGAGGTGAAGGGTGGGAAATGGAAATGTTAAGTGGATTATCAATTCCCCCATAAATAAAGTGGGTTTGAGAGCTGGGAGGTCCTAAATGAATAAGGGATCCTATGTTGGGGTCATTACATAGTTGGTGGTTAAGTTTCCCATATTCTTGGGGAGTAAAAAGGGAATATAGGGTGAGGAGATAGTATTATCCAAAGGTAAGGCATTGGAAGGTAGACTCCAAAGGATTGACATTAGGTATTTAGTCTACAAGAATATATGAAATGGTAGATGATTTTGTAAGAGGGGAAACAATGGCTTTGGCTTCTGTGGGTGGTGGATTTTGTGGTGCTTTGGATGGAGGTAGAACATCATTAGGTTGGAAAGTCATGTTGTATTCTACAAAAGGGATAGGTTCAACATGTATTATAACCAATTTAGATTCATGTTCAAACTTGACATAATGATGGAGGGTAGAAGGTACACAGGCCATGACATAGATCTAAGGTCTCCCTAGTAAAACATTATACTAGAATTCACATTTGACCACATAGAAAAAATTGGGGAGCATGTGAGGACCTAAATGAATGTGAAGGACAATGGTGCCTAAGGTAATGGTCATAGTGTCATTAAAGGATCTAAGGATGGTTAAAGTTTTAGACATGATATTGTCTAGTAGCTTGAGTTGGTCATAGACATGAGAAGAGATGAGATTGATACTAGATCCCCTATCGATCATAACCCATTTGATGTGGTTTTGGTTGATATGGGTAGTGATAAAAAAAGGTGGATCTACGTCTTCAAGTTCTATGGAAGGTATCTTTGATTCCTTGAAGGTGAAAAGGGTGGAGAGTTGGAGAACATCGATGAAGGCCTCTATAAGTTGAGGGTCTCTTGGTCAAACCTCAATGGCCTATGTAACCTCTATTATGGATTGGCAATGGTGATGTGAGGTGGAAATGAGCTCACAAAGGCTCATCTTAGCTAGAGTTGGGTGAAGTTTCTTAAGAATGACCCTCCTAATGGATTTGGAAGGATTATCCTTGAAGGTGCCTAAGTTGGTTACTTTGGGCAGAGATGAGGATGTAGAGGGTTGGATCAAATTTGGTTTAGGATTAGTAGGCAAGTATGCCCATGGAATGGAAACCTTGGCTTTCCATTTATCCCTTTATTGTGATCATGTGACCATTTTGATGGTATAAATGGAGGGGAATGATGTGATAGGAGGTTGTGTTCATTTTCCATCATTCTAAGGTGAGAGTGGAGGATCTGGTACATGTTGGAAAATGGCCAGTTGGTGCCTTGGCAAAGGAGTAAGGGTAAGATATTCTACTAAGAGGTCATCCTCATCATAGAGTTGATAGATAATGGCCTAGAGAGATTTTTAGTTCTCTATGTCATGCCCTAGTGTCATATGATAGAAAAAGATTTGATGGTCATTATACCAAGCCAACATTAAACCAAGAGGGTTAAAGGGTATGATAAGAGGTAAGGTGAGGTGTGAAGATTATAACAACCTTTGAAAAATGGCTGAATAAGATTCAATAAGAGGCAAGAAAGGCTTGGGGGTTATTACCTTGGTTGGTAAGTGAAGTGCTTTCTTATTAGTAGGTTTGGTAAGAGAAATCTTGGCTAAGGTGACATTTCTAGGTAATGGTTCTGGTTTGGGCATGTTAGGGGTTGGAGGGTTTGAGTTTGATAGTTTGGCCATCAGTAGTTTAGAGAAAACTAGTGTATCAGATAGTAATTGGGTTGGTCTAACAAGTGGAAATGGATGACATATATTAAAATGGATTTACCTTTTAGGTAGAGTTTATGGATGAGGATCCAAGATAGAGGGTAGGGTAGAAGAAGGAAAACCCTTAGGCATGTGGCTACTCAATGGTTTTTCTATTTTAGTTAGATGGTGTCAAGGTTTGGGTGGAGTTTTAGATAGGATCAACTCCACTTCAAGATATGGGTAGACTAAAATCCATATGGGGAAATTATCAAGGTTTGTAATAGGTTTACATGGTGGTTTACTTTCTTAAGGTATGATTTCCTTAGTTAGCAGGGAATGCAAGGAGTTGGTAGATGTTCTGATTAGTTTGAGAGGTGGTAGATAGATAATAGATTGGTTGGTTAAAGGTGTGATAGAAGGTTTAGGTTTGTTGACGTAAGGGAGGCCTAAATATTACCAAAAGGTGGCTTGATCCATGTCTAGTTTTAGGGAAAATTCCAATTTCTACACTAATGTGGAAAAATGTTTGTGTACTAGTTTTGCTTTGTGGGTAGGGGATGCAAGAGATATAATTGTAGGTTGGGGATGCTAGTTGATAGGTTGGTTGACTTCTAGAGGTGAGGGAAGTAAGGATGAGATAACTGGATCATCCACGGGAGGTATTGGTAGGAGTGATTCTCATTCAAGAAAAATATCCTTAGGAGTAGTGTTTTATTGGGTAGTAGGTGGGGGTAGTAAATCAGGAATGTTTGGTTGTTTAGATATGTTTTTTGGGGTAGAATGTGATGATTCCAAGGATTATATGAGTATAGATAGGAAAAAAAAACTTTTGGATGAAGATGGGGTATATTATATGGTTGGGACCTCATGTGTAGATGTATCATAGATAATGTTGACCATGTGGGCATCATGTGAACATTCGGCCTATGTATCTTCATATTTGATAAGGGCATGGTTGGGAAAGGTATTTTTGAAGATGTATATGGATTGATTTTGAGTGGAATTGGGGTTATCCAATGTCACTTACCCCTTGCCAATGAGGCTTTAAACAACATTCTTGAAAGTATTACATCCACTGATGTCATGTCTAATCACTTGATAAAAGGCATAAAGGTCATTTTTATTGTACCAAGCAAGCACTAGACAAGAAGAGTCAAACTATAAGGAAGGATTTATGGGTGGAATATGTATAATATTGGATTTTAGTAAATTTTTCAACATTGAGGTATAAGATTCTCCAAGTGGAGTAAATTATTTTTGGGTGTTTTTGTTTGGGTTCTACAAGCTCTAGTTAAAGGGATTGGGAAACTTTTGTTAATTGATAATAGGTGGTGAGGCAGCCTTAAGGATGATTGTATTTGTATTTACCTTATTCTTATCCCTATAGTTATCTTGATTTCCTTCATTGGAGGAGGAGGTTTTGTTGGTATTAAAGGTAGAGTTCTTGTTTCATAACTTTAACTTACGCTTATCTATAATTTAGTTCTTTAACTTGTGTGTCATGGTAAAAGCTTCATCAAAAGTTATAAATCTTTGGATATGTAATGTAGAAGAGATATGCTTAGCATAAGTGTGGGAAATTTTTTCGATCAGTTTAAGCTAAGCCAAGGAGAATGATAATTAGTTAATTAGGCTTCTCTAACAAGCCACAAAATCAGCTATAGACTCATCCACAAATTTGTGAATGGAATAAAGATTAGTGATAGAGAATTTATTGGATATGTTGATTGAGAAGTGATCTAAGAAGGTCTGAGATAATTAGTTAAAGGAGAAAATGAAATTTTTGGTAATGGTACTATACCATTCTAACATCAAGCCAAAAATAGACATAGGAAATGTGCACAAAAGTAGGGCATCATCCTAGCCAATCATGTACCAAGATTGTCTAAATGCTCTTAAGGGATATTGGGGGTCTTCCTTACTGTTAAAGATGGTAAATTTTGGAATATCCCATTGGGTTGGATAAGGTATAGTAGGGACTAAAGGGTTAATGGGCTCATTATATACTTGGTCATAAGATAGAATGTTATGGGCTCCCGAAAGGGATGACTCAAGAGTTGCCATTTTGTCCATGATTATTTTCTTTAAGTCTATTTGATGTGGTTCAGATAAGGGGTTATAAGCTATATATTATGGTTGGGGGATATATTGATAATTGACAAGAGATTAGGAAATGGACCAATACTAATAAGAAGTTATGAGGGGTTGGGTAGATGACATATAAGGATAGGTGGATGCTAGTAGTTGGGTGGTAAGTATATACCTTTGTGGATTAGGGGTATAATCAAGGTTATATGATAAAATAAATTTTTGGGATGCTAAGGTAGGTTGAGTTATACTTGGATTGGTAATTAGGGGAGTGGTCATGATCTTTATGCTGATGGGTAGTGAGGTAGAAGGGATAGGTACCCCTAAGATAGGTAAAGAGGTATTAATTTATGGACTAGTTTTTACATGATGGGTTGATGGTTGGGTTGTCCCCAATGTATAGGAGTCATTAGTGGGTATGGGTGGTGTAAGGGTAATGTTTGGTTGGATAGGTTGGTTCCCAATCATAGAATAAAAGGGATTGATAGATGAAGATGTCTGAGTGGTCAAAGGTTAGGTGATGGTCATGGCAAGAGGGATACCTTCCATAAGGTGGGATGGCATGCCCTAAGGAAGAACTTGAGGTGGATTTAAAACTATGATATGGTGAGAAGATGTGTTAAGATAGTGTTGAAGGGCCACTAAATTATTGTCTAAAAAAGTGATAAAATCCATGTCTCCTTGGGAAATACTTGAGGGAAAGTAGGGATTCTTTATAGATGAGGTGAATCTTCCACCTCTAAGATGTACTCCATAGATGAGGAGACAAAGGAGGTTAATTTAGGTGATGATTTTTATTTTTCCAGGTCTCTTTGCTATTGACAAGTGAGAACCATACAAAAAGTAGGAGAGAATACAAAAGAATAGACTCACCTCTCAAACATAAAGAAGACAAAAATAATAGTCAAGGCAATCAAGGAACACACTAGAATGTATGTTTAAGCCTAAAGTTAGGTTTAAGATCACTTTGGCTTATTCCTTAGTTTATGAGAATGTGTGATAGAAGTTGGCTTATATATCAGGTACTATATAAGAAATCTATGTGTAATGTCCCCAAATTTTTGTTAAAATGGTTTAATTAATTTAATTAATTTAAGTTGTCCAAAAATTAAGATTACTTCAAAAGGATGACTTTAATTAATTAATTTTAATTAATATAGTATTAAAGTATTAAATAAGATTCCTAGAAGCCTTTAAAAGAAGGGGAGGGCAAAGCATTTGCATCATCTTTTTGTTGCTAAAAATATTCTGAGTATTGTGAAGCTTGAATCTATGATTCAGCTAAAATCTCTAAGGATGCAAACCTTCAGCAGATTGGAGAAGAGTTGGATGGAAACCTAGCTCTTTTCAAGGGTGGATTCGTGACAGAATTCATATTATGCTTATTGATCAGATCTGGGGCTTTAGAGGTCATTCACTAGATATATCAGGTGTTCAACATCTACAGAGGTTTCCAAGTATTTATTTCATTAGATTAGATTTATATATATATATAGATCTTTAGATCAGGTGCTATACAAAATTTGCACAAATCGGTACCAGGCCATACTAGTAGGTTTAGAAAAATGAAGAAGGGCATAATTCACAGTTGCAAGTCGTAGGGTAGTAAAGAGGTTCACATCAGCAAGTAGACCGACATTGGCCGGTCGGTGACTGACATCGATAGATAGTCACCAGTAGGCAGAGATCACCACCAAGAAACTGATGACGACAGTGTATCGACTGACATCGATAGAATAATTGACGTCAGTGATTGTGTTTTTTTGGACACATCAGCCTAAGCCACACAGGTCCAAGTTTTTTATTCTAGTTTGTTAGTTTCCTAGAATAATTTGGTTTGGAGACCATATTTGTATTATTTTATGATATTTGGACTATATTTGCAATTGCATTCAGATTTATATCATTGTCTTATTTTATCATTGGATATGGTTGTTCCATTTGACTGAATGCCTACAAGTAGTTGAAATCAGTTTTGAAAAGAATTTGCATCCAAATTTAGTTTGGGATATTTCAGTGGTATCAGAGCCATGCATCTTGCCAGCCTGTAGGGGTAAATATATTTTATTTCTATGCATCTGAGAAGATTTTATATAGCCCATAGATACTTTACACTAGTAGAGCTCAGTACGAGCAAGAGTTGGGTATAAGACAGGAACATATCATGGTAGAAGAACAAGGGAATGTTAGAAGAAATCAGGATGAGGTAAAAAGAGAGATGATGAGGACCCTCATCACTACTCAGCCCAGGATTGTTCAGGCTTTAGACCGATTACAGGATACCATGGACTGTTTAGAGGTCGATAAACACAGAGGTAGGAGGAATAGATTAATTTTAGTGACAGGTAGTCATCATACCCATCAGTCTAGTCAACATAGTCATCAGTCCCATTCTTCAGTGGGGAGCTCCTATCATTCCTTCAGGTGAAATCATCATACACCTACTCCAAATAGACCATTACTACCTCAATTTATACTAGGTGGACAACCAGTACAGGTGGAGCCACCAGAGATTGGGTTCCAGGAGTCTATTTTGGCAGCCACAACAGAGTGGAGAGCTTTACCCCCAGAGGTTAGGGAGGTTTTTCCTTTTCCCCAGTATCGTGCATAGCATAGAGACACAGCCAAATTTAGGGGAGATCATGGTAATATAACACCATAGCAGCAACATAATCATGACCTCAATAGAGCTATAGGGAAGATTACATTGGCTCCATATAATGGCTCTGGAGACACTAGTGCAAGAGCTTGGGTCCATAAGTTAGACATATATCTTTCTTTGAGGCCCATGCCTGAGCGTGAGGCTATTTAGTTTGTGGTGTTGCATTTAGAGGGGATTACATATGATTGGTGGCACCATGGATTTGTCACCCAGGACCACGCCTTAGTTCACTCCTATGCTGATTTCACTGAGCGACTCATTGCACAATTTGACCATAAGGATATAGAACTTTACTATAGGGAGTTGGCTCATCTTAGACAGACTGGTCATGCAGAAGCATATGTTAATGAGTTTTAGTGTATTGTAGTTATGGTACCTGATATGCCCCAGAGGCATAGCGTGATGTTATTCATTGAGGGATTACATGATAGACCTAAGGGTTTAGTACGTGCTTTCCAACTAGCCACTCTTAAGGAGGCCATTGATGTGACATTGATATTGGATATTGTCCCCTCTCCTTATCAGGTTGATAAGAAACTAGTCACAGACTCTCAGCCTACATAGAAGGCCAACACACCACAAAATAAAGAAGGGTCATCTTCTATATACCCTTGGATGAATTAGGAAATGAGGAATGATTTGAGAAGGAAAAAGTTATGTTTTTCCTGCAAAGATCCATGGGAACCAGGACACCATTGCATGGGTAAAGGAAAGATTCATTTGATTGAGGTGACTTCTGATGTAGGGGATGAGGAGGTTCCTGATACTGATATTGAGGATAATACAAAAGATGTTGAGCAGGGTCAGACACAGTTGGAGTTAGACACCCCTGACCCTTTGGCATCAGCCAAAGTAAATATGGCTACCCTCTCTAGTTATCCTAACTTTCATGCCTTTTAGTTGAAAGGTACACTTAAGGGCAAGTGGGTTGTGAGCTTGGTAGATACAAGTGCTACACATAACTTCATTGACCAAAAGTTAGTGGGAAGGCATGGATTACAGTATGAGAAGTTTGGTTGTTTTGGACTAAAAGTGGCAGATGGTGTAGTTTTGGGTTGTACCAAATGAATTTCATAGCTTAGTATTCAGATGGGGGATTACACTCTGACTGATGATTTTTATGTGTTTCCTTTAGAGGATTATGATGTGGTCTTGGGCATGTAGTGGTTACAGGGTATTGTGCATTACATTATTGATCACCACTGTATGCAGTTAGAATTCCTTTCTAGGGGAAAGAAGATTATCTTGAGGGCAGCGCTAGATGGAGGACCTAAGGAGGTGTCATCTCGCAGGATGGAGTCTCAGTTTATAGGTGATGAGGTAAATAATTCTATTTGTTGCATGCCATTTTCCCTTCCAATTATGAGTCAGAATCCTTATGGGGATTGGGAGAGTTTGATAATTAGAGTAGCGCAGTGGCCTTTTACGAAGTCTAAGGTATGTGATGGTGAGTTTGTTAATTACATATTGAGAATTATCACACTACTCTCTAGGAGAAATAAGGAGAATGTATTCATAGATATTTTTTAGCATAGTGTTTTAGATAGTAGAGTTTGCAGATTTTTGAGAATGATATGGGATCCTGAATGTTGGTGTTGGGTATCAGGAGCAAATTGCTTGAGGACAAGCAATCTCCAAGAAGGGAGGACTGTAATGTCCGCAAATTTTTGTTAAAATGGTTTAATTAATTTAAGTTGTCCAAAAATTAAGATTACATCAAAAGGATGACTTTTTAATTAATTTTAATTAATATAGAAATAAAGTATTAAATAAGATTCCTGGAAGCCTTTAAAAGAAGGGGAGGGTAAAGCATTTGCATCATCTTTTTGTTGCTAAAAATATTCTGAGTATTGTGAAGCTTGAATCTATGATTTAGCTAAAATCTCTAAGGATGAAAACCCTTAGTAGATTAGAGAAGAGTTAGATGGAAACCTAGCTCTTTTTAGGGGTGGATTCATGACGGAATTCATATTGTGCTTATTGATCAGATCTGGGGCTTCAGAGGTCATTCACTAGATATATCAGGTGTTCAGCATCTACAGAGGTTTCTAGGTATTTATTTCATTAGATTTGATTTATATATATATATATATATATAGATCTTTAGATTAGGTGCTATACAAAATCCACACAGATCAGTACCAGGCCATACTAGTAGGTTCAAAAAAGTGAAGGGCATAGTTCACAGTTGTAAGCCATAGGGTAGTACAGAGGTTGACATCGGTACGTAGACCGACATCGATCGATCGGTGACCGACATTAGCAGACAGTCACCAGTAGGCAGAGATCACCACCAAGAAATTGACGATGGTAGTGTATCGACTGACATCGATAGAATAACTGATGTTGGTGACTGTGTTTTTTTGGACACAACAGCTCGAGCCACACAGATCCAGGTTTTTTATTCTAGTTTGCTAGTTTGCTAGAATAATTTGGTTTGGAGACCATATTTGTATTATTTTATGATATCTAGACTGTATTTGCAATTGCATTCAGATTTATATCATTATCTTGTTTTATCATTGGATATGGTTGTTCCATTTGACTGAATGCCTGCAAGTAGTTGAAATCAGTTTTGAAAAGAATTTGCATCCAAATTTAGTTTGGGCTATTTCACTATGGATAGTTTTAGGTTAGTTTTGGTGCTCAAAAGAATCTATATTGAAATCAATACATGGCTTGGTATTGGTGCCTACCCCCTCACTTCATAGTCCTATATTGATAAGGGTGTTAGGTGATTTTCCAATATATATTGATATCCAAAGTTTATAGTCAACCAAAGAGTTGAGCTGGTTCTCCTCTTGATAATAACCTCCAAGTAGGATTGATAAGAGTGGGTAAGGTAACTGTTAGGTGATGAAATACTAGTTGGACCTTATCTCAAATGAGTTATGATCTTTGATTTATTATGTGGTTTGGTTGTGTAACATAAGTGTGCTATGTTAATCATGATGCCATTAATTAAGCTAGGTGTGACAAAAGTAGAAAATCAATGGATGCAATACATTATAGACCCAAATGAAATTTAGATTTAAATCATTATCATAGATAGAGAAAGAAGCATATAGATGTGGATAAAAAGGAAACCCCAAGTAGAGGCATGGGTCCCATTGGGCATGCTATAATGTTTCACTCAAAATTTTCTATTATGAAAAAGAAGGTAGTAAAAATAGAAATATAAGTTATGGTAGGAATACCTTCTTGTTTATGCAAATGTTGAATTATACAATTGTGAAGAGTTCCTCTTTGGCTAGGGAGGATGACCTGCATGTAAGAAAGCACTGAAACAATTTTTTTGTTAGATAAGTAGCTAAGTAGATTGCCTAACACTAGATAGGTCCTACAAGTAAGAGCTTCCTTAAGGTCTATCAATCCACCATTTTAGAAAAATTAAGTTAATAGAATAGAAAGAAAGTACTTGCATTAATGACCAAAAAGTGTTGAAACTGAGAACAAGAATTACTTGATAAATAGATATGATAGAAATGATCTAATTATTGATAAAATAATTAGTACTAGTGTTAGTGGGTTAACATGTGATTCAAGGAATTTGGCAAAAGGCATATGAGTGGTTGAAAACATAGAAAAGTGAATTGGATTAGACAAAGGAAGTGGAATGATCTTATTGTATTTTCTAGCCATAAGTGATCATCGATGATTGGGTTCACCATTAGTAGTTAGGCCTGACCATCAATGGTTGAGCTGACCATTGATGATTGACTATATCCAATTCTAGACTTTGTCAACAACTGGTTATCAAGATTATAGAATGAATTTTGGGAGTTTGGCAAGGTCTATATTAATTTTAAAGGGAAACAAAGTATGTGGATGGAAATAAAAAGTACTTGTCTTACCTAGAGTGTATTAGGTGAGTGATAGTAATTGTTGATCCATGGGTGGAATTTGTCCTAATTTTGGTAGAGTAATGGTGCTTAGAGACTTGGTTGAGAGGAAATAACAAGTTGGCTCTCAAAAAGAGGGATTGATAGTGCTAGATAATTATAAATGATATGTAAGAGAAAACTTTGAGTACCTAAGCTCTTGATAATAATTGTAGATTGTTTTACCTCTTAGGCCTCTCTTATAGGCACAAGTAATAGGTGAAATTATATGTCTAAATTAGACTTGAATAAGGCTTCTAAATATAAGTCATCCATGCAAAGGGATTGTAACTAAATTTAGACTATCGTATTTAGAAAAGTAATGCAGTGGTTTACATGTAGGTTGCATGCAAGAAGATTAGGTAGTTAAACTTGACTATCGATGGTTTGTTGACCATCGACAATTAGCCTAACCATCGACAGTTGAGGCTAACTACCAAAATAGCCTAAAAGGCCATGTTAAGCTTAAAACTACTAAAGATAGGCCTAGATAAGGAAACAAGGGTATAAGGGGCCTATTAGGGGTCATGGATCTTGGGAACATGCATGCATAATTATAGTGTTTATAATACATGTGCTTTTAAGGAGACATATTTCATATGTAGAAGTAAGTGTGTGTGCTCTAGTTGATGTACAAGAGGCTATAAATAGTACAGATGTATAAAGAGATATTAATTAGTCTTTAAGACCAAAGTCTTTTTGGTAGAAAATTCATGATCTTATTTTTCCAAGACTTGTATTGATCACATAAGGTTAATGGTTAAGGGGGAGTAACAAGTTCATGAGCTTACTCTAGTGGTTTGTGATGAAAATATTCAAGAAATTTATTCAAGAACATTAATCATAAAGGCATGTTTTAGTCAATCTTTGAAGCTTGGTTTAATAGGTCAAATCATGAATAATGAAGGAAATATTGATTTTGAGTGTGGAGAGGACTTGTACAAATTTATTCCATGGCTTCAAATGTGATAAGTTGGTCAAAAGAATCACTCATGACCATTTTTTCAATTTGACCATTTTGCTCAATGTTCACTACCCAGTAAGAGTTCATCATGCAAAATTAGTGTTTTTGAGATTTATGAATCTAACCAAGGGTTGAGGCTAGTTAGATTTTATGTGTCTAAATTTAAAAGGTGTCTTAAAGGTGTGAGATTGATCACATGATTAGTTAAAGGTGTTTTGGCATAATGATAGGGGTATAAACATGATTTATAGGAATAATCGTGATCTTTCCAAGTGTCAAATGAATATTAGTGAGTGTTCAAGGTGATTTTTTAGCATATAAAGGTGTGTTCACATCATATAGGTGTGAGACAAGTGGTTTTAGGATTTTAAGGCCTCTTGAGGGCAAGTTGAAGAATTTTGATGACTCTCAGGTATGACAATCTCTACTTAAAGGCTATCATGACAAAATCTACATTCATAGTTCTATGGGTTACATAAGGATTTAGACCTTAATAATTGGTCCAATGGTTTTTATGGTGACATACATGTGTTACAAAAATTTTAAGATCTTCCATTGAAAATAATATAGTAAGTTGAACACATTTCTATTTGATGCCTTGGTGGTTTAGCCCATATGGGTTAATGATATTCCCAAAGGGGTTTAGGTCTAAGGCTACTTAATCTATTGAAATGGCAAAATGGGTGTTCAAAAAGTACTTTACATTCATATGAAAGTGTATGGTTTGTTTTATAGTTAAGCATTTGTGAAAATGGAGGGTTAATTGCCAAGTCAATTTATGAAGGAGATATGGTGTAGAATAAGATTTGGATAATTAAAATTGGCATGAATGAGAGGGAATATGATTTTACATTATATATGGAATTTCAAGTCATGAAGGTATCTACATAGAAAGTTATGGACTCTACAAGTTTTAGGTAGGGTTACTAGGCCTCTAGACAAGGTGATTCAAATGGAATTTTTGGTCATTTTATCCAAAATACCAAGGTATGATTGTTCTCATATGATTTTTTTAGTACATTTTTAGCATATTTCATGTTTTAATAATGGCTTGAACATCTTTTGGTGTTCATGGAGTTGGCTTGTGAGAGAAAATTTGAAGGCAACTACGAAGTTTCATCATGGTTGGAGATGGTTTAAAGGTGCTCAAGGGGTGCCTAAGTTTAGGTGACTTAGGGGGATTTATTCTTAATTTTATTAAGGTGTGATCACTCCCATTTGTTTGATATTATTCATTACTTCTTCATATATCAGTGCATGGTCAAAGAAGAGTGTTGTCAATGAGTAGGTTTGAGGTAGTCATGGTAAGAAATGGTATGCATAGTGATAGGTGGAATTTATATAATATCTCATAAGAGGTCCCTTATTGATGTTGTGTTTGACAATATTTTCATGTCCTTAGGCTTATTAGATAATCCCACTTTGTCATTGTGTCAAAGGGGGAGAAAGTGTTTCTAGAGAGAAAAAGAGTATGCACATAGCTTTGTGTTGGTGTTTATAAGTGTTCACATCAATGACAAAAGGGGGAGATTGTTGAGATATTTTAAATTATGTCTCCAAGTTTTCCAAGAGTGTTCATAAGGATCAAGTATGCTATTAGGTCAATGACAAAGTGTGCCTTAGTGATCATGCATGGACCTTGTAGTGTTTGCTTGGTTAGGCAAACTACTAGATGTTGATGATGTGTCAGCCATGTTTGAGGGGTCATATGGGGTGAAAGGATTTATTGGTTTACTTGTGTAAGTGAAACTAATACATATAAGTATTCTTGTGAAGTTTTATGATATGCTAGTTATCTTAACATAGTTTCTTTAGTAAGTAGATTGATGATGTCACCATAACATGTGTGAAGGTGTTAGAATAAAGCGGTTGCATGGGTCTATTCATTTTTGTGCCTAAAAAATGTGTTTCAAATTTTAGACCATGAAATGAAGTCTATAAAAATATATGATAGTGCAAAGTTTCTCTCCCATGCTAACTTCAACATTTTCCATTGTCAAATTTGCATTTTTTAGTGACTGTTGGAATTCAAATATTTGAGTTTATAAAGGAAAACTAGTTTGAAATGTTTTGCCTATAAATTTTGATGATGGATGAATTTGATGATGGATTAAAAATAAAAGTGGTATATAACTTCAAGGGTAATATAGGAAAATTTATCTAGAGATTTGACTAGTCATACAGGTGCATTTATTGTTGTTCAAAGTTGATTGAGGGTTTTACTTTCTTCTATAAGTGAACTGAGAGGGATGTTTGAGTTTGCATTGATGTTGTTTGGATGTTTCATAGTGAATTATATATTATATTATGTTTTAGACTCCTTGAGGATCATCTATGTGTATTTTAGATTTTTTACTAATCCATATTCAATATGAAACATTGATTAGAAGTTGATTGTTTATTCATTCATGATGTTTTCATGTACGAGGTAAATGATTGATAGGTTTTGCATATGCAAATGTGTATAGTGATGAATTTAATCACTTGAGGATGTTTTATGGGTCATGTGGTGTGGACATATGTTATTTTAGGTTGTCTTGTGTTTCTAATTTTTCTGAGTGAAGTGTTAAAGAATGAACATGTCTCCATGGACCTAAAAGGGTTACTTAGGCCTAATTGAAATGTGTTTCTACTTAAGGGTGATCTATCAAAGCTAGGGTAGAACTATGAAGGTGGTTTTGATATTTTTTATAATTGGTATATAATAATTAAATGTTAAGGAATGTCTTGTGGCTGACCAATAATGTGGTGATCATGTAGACTCTATAAATGACAAAATAAAAGATGAAGGTTTCTAGAGTGCATGTGTGAAGAAAAGAGAAGTGTGAGTTAGCTTGGTGGATGATTTTAAGATAAAAATAGTGTGATGGATATGTGTGTGACCTAATGGTCATGTTTTTTATGTTTTAACAATTTTTTAGGGTTGATGATTGAGGATGAGTGAAAAGGTGTAGAGTGATCCAAAAGGTTGTTTCGGATGCATTGCTTGTGTGTGAAGGCTTAAAAAAGTGTGAAGGGTTAAAGAAAGTTATTATTAACTATTTATCTATTATATTGGAATGAATTAATATTTATACATATATTGATATTAGAATGTGTTGTGTGGGTGATCAACATTTAGGGCAAGTGGGTGTTTGTCCATGTTTAGTGGTTGGTGCTCCTTGTGAAGTGGGTGATTCACTAAACTTTCTTGTTTTTTTGATCTCTTATAGGACTATAATCCATGTGTTTTTATGATTTAGAGTGTATTTTATCCCCCATTATGGTTTCACGCATAATTAATGTGTTATGTGCTTTGATCTTACATGGTTTTCTTTGTTCATTGCAATGAATGGTTTATATGATTCATGAATGCTTATGATGAATGGTTAAGAGTTTGAAGTATTGGAATTGAAGTTGATTTGATTTCATCACTAATTCACTCCCAATCTTAATGATTTTACCTTTAAAAATGTAGACACTAATTTTAAATTATATATCTCCTTAATATTTAATACTTGGAAAATACTTATCATGGTTGTACCCTTCAATTTTTTAGACCTTCCTACAACTGAAATGATTGCATCCACTATATCCTATGGATATTTCTTATCTCTTAATGTGAAAATTTATTATTCTAATAAATAGTCCCTCTATAATGATCAAAAGGCTATAAAATTACTTATTTTCATCATTTACAAGTTTTAGACTTATATCTATTTTATATCTTCTCAAATACTTGCATCCTAGTTAGATGCCTACATTGATGCTAGTATCCTCTGCCAAACTAAGTGTTGAGTCCCTAAAATAATCAAAATTTAAAATGAAACATATCCTTATGTTTGAACTAAGTTAGTTAATGCAATATATTTCTAAAATATATTGGTACACACATAAGATAAATCCTCACTTAACATAGACCTAAAAATTCACAAGGCAACTTACCAAATGCATTCAATCAATAATTCAAGAAAGAAAATCTTCCATATTCTTTCCTATTTCAATATTTTTCATATGGACAACCCACATACATGTATTAAGTATTGAAGGAACATTCCATGATCCATAGTTTCTAAGTTATGAACTAGGTTACTTTATGTACTTGATTATCACACATTAAATCCTTATTCACACAAAATCTGACATGTAGGGGAGTAATACATAAGTATGAGGCCATATTTGGAATATTTTATATGTAGGTAATTCCCATTGATAGAGCAGGCCTTGCGGTATCTTGAAACTATCTTCCTACTAACTCATTTTTCCATAATCACTCCAAGGGTGAGGAAGTTAGGGTTTTATCATTTGACAAAGAGAAACAACATGTGTGTGAGATCTGAACACACCATAGTAAAGGTTATATATGGTCTCATATAGATCTAATAAATATTATATATTGGATACCTACATCTAACTTGTACACTAGAGTTGACATAACTATCCATATTTTATGAAAGTATTTGAAGCCACAAAAGTGCAAGATTCTAGAAGCCAATAACTATTCCGTAATCATGATATAGTCCACTTCTAAATTATTTCTATCCAAATCTACATGTTCATAGTAAACTAGCTAAGAACACTTTTTTTATCATTTGTTGTAATATCAATTAGTAGTAGTACTTTCTATTTATAACATATCTCACTATTATAAATTTAAGATATTATTTAATTTAGTTTGAAATTAATTATCTTGTTATAGATCTATTTATCACCCTCATTCTTAATAATTTCTATATTATTCAACATATACTATATTTACACATCTTAATTAAGGGTAAAAAAACAAACTTGATTTGAGATTGCTCCTAATGATTGATCTTGAATTTGGGAAGAATACATCATATTTCTTCAATCTATAGTAGTGTAAAAAATATATCCTAGATAGAGATAATTTCTAGTCCAACCCATTAATGAATGGCCTTTGATTTTTTTATTTAATGAACCTTTATTATAATTTACTTTAGCTAACTTGAAAAACATGTGAGATGGCCTAAATTAATATTATTAATTTTAAAAAAATAAATGTTAAATGGAATGGGAAAAGGTCTGATCTATGTAGACATGTTTGCAATAATGGCCATGCCTATTAGAGTAGACATATTCCCAAAAATTATGGAAAACTATCTTGAGGTTATAAAAAATATGATAGTGATATAACACCGTTTGATCATTAGATTTAGAATTTAAATATATTAGTGATGAAAAAATTATGGATCAAGCTTGGATATAGATAAATGGCTAGAGGAATGGCAAAAAAGAGTCATCTATTTGGGAATAAGTTAAGTTCTTTAGGATATGTCAAGAATTAACTTTTTCAAGTACCTACGACTAAATTTAGGTATTTTCACTATCAAAATTATATCATTCTTAGATTATTTAAGACAAAGATCTCTTTAGGGTTAGGTTTACCATTTACTATTAGCTTTAATTGGTCATTAATATGAAAATTGTATGACATATTTGGAATGATTTGTACCCACTTTCTTGTTGATATGTCCCTAATGTTTTTGCCTTATTAGTTATAATAAGCAATTTGGTAATTATTTATATAGTCACAACTAATTGGTTATAATTTGTAATTATTTATCACATGTAACCCTTATTAAAAAACATTTCTTCAAAATTTTAAACTCAATCCTAAATAATGAATAAAGTAAATAAAGGCTATGTTTTATGTGTCTTCCTATAATTTTTATAAATTTAAACATCTATAAATAAATTAAGTATATGTATCATTTTTTACTAATCAAATTTACATATATATTAATTTTTGAATTCTAAAGAAATAGGTATATTTAAGACACATGATAACTTAATTAGCTACAAAATTGTAACATAGACCAGGAATTCAAATTCACACTCACTTGCATGCACATAGACACACACACATAAGGTTTATAAACTACAAATTATATTCATGATGAATTTTATTCTAGACCTCACAAAGTTGTCATTGAAATAATATATTTTAATGGTTTTCTAATTTAGAGGCCTACATCTACTTGGCTTGAGAAATATAATGCACCTCTAAAAACTATACAAATATATAAACCTTCCTCCATCACAATCTCTTCATATTATTTATGAAATTCAATATTATATTAACATTAAGATTGTTATTCCCATGCATGTTATCTCCATTACATGAATTTAATCTTGAAATCCTTATATATAATAATGTATTATCATGGGGTTCTAATTGATAGAGGGAATATATATGGGGTTGTTATTAAATGGTTTCATTATACTTAGTTTTTGAATATACATTTTCCCTACCCTAGGTTGCATGCCAAATTCATGTATTCTCTATTGATTAAAATTGTAGTGGTTGCCATCAACTAGTTTAGCCATTAATATTTTATAAATATAAATATTTTTATTAAATGAGAGGTGTTATTAGACTTAAATCAGGATTGAAAAAAAATGCATAGGCAACTCTTTATATATTAGTCTATTCATAAATACATGAACATTACAATCACATTTCATCACTATAAACCCTAAACCATTTAGCAACATATTATTATTATTTAATTTTCATTAATATATGGGATCATGTTTCATAGGAATGTCAATGAGAGTTATATAAAATGATTTCACATTGTATATAATAAGTCATGTATTTCATAATTGTCGTGGATTAAGACTCATAGATATTTATTGTCCCAATTAGTTTGTATGTAAGAATAAAAGAATGATTAATTAAATAACATGTACTATATTTTTATTTATTCATATCAATTAGTATGGGTGTATTATCACCAAGTTGTTTTATGACATAGTATATATTATTATTTCAAATTTGGATATGGGAAGTCTTTCAATTCTCAATATCACTCAATTGGATCGAAACTAATATATATTTTCTACTCCAAATAATTTTTATAGAGGAGGTAGAGAATAATAAATTTATTAATGTGTATAAAATGTAAAACTAGTCATTTCCATAAGTATGTGTATACTATCACCAAAATGGTGTCTAAAATAATGTCAATTATAATTGTTCAAAATAAAACATTGATCTACCTTCACTCTTTATTTTTTTAAACCTCAATATGACTCATAATATTAAGTAAATCAATTCAATGGAAAGTGACCATATGGGTGGATGAAATTCCTCACACCCCATATTTTTATTGGCAGTCATAATCATTTAGAACACACAACATTTTATTTAGTGTAAACTTTAGTGAATTTTAGAATTTGTGCACACCTTACACCCTACATAACATTACACCAACTCTTTCCATTACAAATGGATATCCTTTATTGACACTCTACTAAATTTATATGTTACAATGCAGAACATCAAATTGAATACTTATACGTAAGTTGATCTCCACACCATCCTTATGATGATCATCCCAACATATTGGTGTTCCTCTAAGAATTATTCATCTATATCAACACACCTTGAGTTAAGGCTAAGCAATAGGAACACTATGCACTACTACATATTACTACACATATTATATGCATAGTGAAGCCCATGTAATATTATGCCAACTCAAACTATCTATGAAACATTTGAGTTTCCTTGTACACTCATGAAATACTAATAAGCATACTTTGTAACACTCAAAATTTACTTAGAACCTAGTGAGAATGTTGAAACTAAGTTCCATTTCATTCTATTCCAATTATCACTTCCAAGACTCACATCATTTGAATATACCATTTATTTAGGAGGTAAATTATCACACCCAAATAAAGGAATAAAGTTATCCATTGCATAAGTTTCACATTTTTACAACTATTATACTTTTTATCCACTTTTTCATAATGGTATATTTTAATTCGATTAACCTCAATGGGATATCAATTTAGGTATATAGATTATTTTTATGATCATTTTTTCACATTATAGTATGTCAAAAAATGGTGGGAAATATTACCCAATTTTGATCATAGGAATCATCATTCTCATTTTTGTTGCATATTGTACACATAATTACCATACCCTATTCTTTATCAATGAATATAAGTATAATTATTTTACTAATCTCATGCATTTGAATGTGTAATAGTTTAATAGTAATATTTTTTCCTAATGAAAATTATATACCTCAAAATTTTATAATTTATATTATTAGTTTGTCCTATGTGATAACATCCTAGGTCTTATGGTGTGGATCATTTGTATAAAACCTAAAAACTTTTTAAATTTTACTATCATTAGTTGTCAATAATAAATTAGATAATCTATATGAGACATAAACCCAATTTCTCTAGTGAAGTAATAAGAAAAACAAGAAATATAAAAAAAAATTTGAAGTAATACTTTGAGAATATTTGAACAATAAACATCACTTTATCTAGGATATACAAAATCTAAAACAAAATTAAAAATAATTAAAATATGTGTTCAATTCAAAGGTTGAAACACTAATTTTACCCTTGGTAAGATTGTAGACCATAAGTTGAATAATACTCATATTACATTCCTTGTACTTGATTGTATTGTTTAATATGAAGATATGTGTACTAAATTAAAATAGAAGTTACATTAAGAGTTTTGTACAAATTTTAGTAGATATCCCTTGAAATTCTCATAAGGATATGCTAATGTTTCAATCTATAGGTTGTTATGGGACACAAGATAACAAATCATCCTTATATGGGAATTTAATGGTTAAAGGTACGACAACCCATATTTATTACATTTATCTACTTAAAATGGAGTGAATTAAATCCAAACTTTGAAAACATAATAATAATGAGCCATAAAACCATATACAACTAATAAACATAGGAATTATTATTTATGTTTTTTAGTTACATCAAAGTGAAATGGATAAATACACATTTTTTTACAAGAGGGAATAATTCAAAAAATTCAATATATTGGAGTAATTAGAATGATAAAGAAAAATAATAACTAGTGACTAGCTTATATTTCTATAAATGCTACATAATTATAGAGTTGATATGACTCCTTAACTTTTCATATCTTTTTTCTCTTCTCATTTGGTCATAATAAATGATTTAACCTTTTATTTTTCTTATCTACTTACATGAACATTTGCAATATGTATATGTATGTGTGTGTGTGTGTATACACACACACACACATACACACACACACATACATGTGTGTGTGTGTGTCTATATGTATGTATGTATATGTATATGTGTGTGTGTACATACATACATGCATACATACATACATACATACATACATACACACATATATATATGTGTGTGTGTGTGTGTGTGTGTGTGTGTGTGTGTATTACATATATATATGTATGTATGTATGTATGTATGTACACACACATATATATGTATATTTATGTATATATATATATATGTATATTTATGTATATATATATATATGCATATATATACATATATATATATATATATATATATATATATATATATATATATATATATATATATATGTACGCACATACATACATAAATATACACAGACACACACACACACACACACACACACACATATATGTATATATGTATATATATATATATATATATATATATATGTATGTATGTATGTATGTGTGTGTGCGTGTGTGTGTGTGTGTGTGTGTGTGTGTGTGTGTGTGTGTGTGTGTGTGTGTGTGTGTGTGTGTGTGTGTGTGTGTGTGTGTGTGTAAGTATGTATGTATGTATGTATGTATAATTTTGTAAATGTTCATGTAAGTAGATAAGGAAAATATAAGGTTAAATTATCTATTACTCATTATTAGATTATCTTTCTATGAGTGTTACATAGTTATACAGTTGAGATGACTCCTCAAATTATCATATGTTTGTTTCTCTTCCTATTTGGTCGTAATAAACCATTTAAACTTATATTTTTACTATCCACTTACATGAAGATTTACAAAATTGTGTGTGTGTGTGTGTGTGTGTGTGTGTGTGTGTGTGTGTGTGTGTGTGTGTGTTTTTGTGTGTGTCACATATATTTTATAAAAATTACTTATGAGATACCATTCACAATCCCCTACTAAAACTTTCTTAGACTTTAATAATTGTCTCATCTTGAGGTGCAATTCATTGTCAAAGTGTGGTTTCCTATAAGATGATTTTTGTGCATTAACTAAGTTAGAATAGACTTTGTCGCATATGACTTATGTATAAGCTTTGTTTTTAGTTTTACAAGAAGTGGCATTTTCTAGTTTTCACTTCCTATGCACTCTTTATCTTCCCTTTCAAGGTTTCAATTAAGAAGCATACCAACCTTTTGAAACATATAATTTATCAAGAGGTTTGTGTAACCAGGAGGATGTCATTTATGAGATCTCAAATTTTCTTTTTCCATCCCCAAAGACTTATCCAATAGTTATGTCATTATAAAACTATTAAAAACTAAATGAAGCCATGATATCTTACTAAGTTGGGTGTGTCATTGAGTGTGTTGGTACTAATTTCTTGACATTCATAGAGATTTGTTACACTATTATAGAGGTTTAAAGTGTAGATTCATGCTACTATGTTAATTTCACTAAATGGATTTGTGGTGTCTACTAAATTTAAAGTGAATTCTATTCTCACATCTTGAATAATTCAAATGGAATAATATATTAAAGCTCATTGAGGACATCCTTGACTAAGCCTATAATTTACACCAAGTATGATTTTAGGTTATATAGATCACCAACTAATCATGCACCATAGTGAAAATGTGAACAAATATGTTAAGCTCTACATGATTACCTACACATCATCTTTACTAATAACTATAATCAATGGCCATTATAGTTTGTCATTACGATCAATAGCCTATATTAATGTTTAATATGTTCTTCATATCATTGTGCCTAAATGATTTTAAATGTGATCTTAATAATTTTTACTACCCACACTCACATGCGGTCCATTACATTATTTCTATATTACAAAGACTGACATCTAATATGGTCCTCTCTCATAAGTCATACCATCATAGTGTAAGATTTATTATTTTCCTAGTATTCTTCATCACTTCCTATAGTTTTTCCTTCCTATCTAGAAGTTGGAGAAATATTTTTTAGGTTTTTGTTGGAACTATGGTGACTACCTTCTTCTATTCCTATAATAACTATAAAATGGTGTTGTCTTTGTCATGGTGTATTTTCACCTAAGTTTTTATTTCTTTTAGCATTTGAATAGATGTCTAGTTTCATGAAAGATTTATAATCCAATTCTTGAATTGTAATCACTCCAACATGACCTATCGACCTAACACTTATTAAAACAACACTAGGAAAGTATCTTCCACTAATTTACTATATTTTTATATGTGATTTTTTAGTTCATTTGTTTCCTAATTTACATATGTGTGTGTGTGTGTGTGTGTGTGTGTGTGTGTGTGTGTGTGTGTGTGTGTGTGTGTGTGTGTGTGTGTGTGTGTGTGTGTGTGTGTGTGTGTGTGTGTGTGTGTGTGTGTGTGTGTGTGTGTGTGTGTGTGTGTGCAATTAAGACATGAAATGTAGTTTCCCTACTTATTTTATTCTCTAAGGGTAATCTCTTAATGTATAATGTAACTTGTGCTAGAACAATTACTATGATAAACTTCAAGGTTTGAGATGGAGGCATTGGTTATGTTTTCTATAGTTACGATGTTGACATGAGGAATCCTAGATTTCCATCCACCATGATCCAAATATGTCATCACCCCATTTCAATCCTTCCTCATATATTCATATCTTGACCAAATTGTATCTCATGGTAATTACTACTAGTTATGATTGGGAATTAATTGAACCTATTTTATTTATATATAAGATCTAATCTTATTATGTTACTTTAATCATTTCTTATCTTGAATCAATATGTCTTTATCATGACGTTTTTATATATCATATCACTAAAGTTCTTATTTTTATATAATTTTTGACCAAATTTTGACCTCAAGTCAAAAATTTCCAACCCCTCTAAATTTAAACTTTAATAGGGTTGTAAATAATTATATTTAGTCTTTTCATGGTATTAAATGGTACTAAATAGTTTAATATGGTCACATTTGTCCTTGTCTATCCCTGTCTAATGTTTGGTCTCATGTGTATTTATCTAGTATTAGAGGTAAATTATGATGTCTTGATGTTTTCAAACATGGTAAAAGGTTTTTATATGGTTTATATTCATTTAAAAAGGTTATTAATGTGTCATTAAATTCATAATATCATGCAGTAGCTTTTTATGTGGTTTTTATGTACTAAAATGACAATTTGGCCACCTTTTAGCTTATTTTATGGAGTTTCATATATGATATTCAAATAAAAACATTTTAAGAGTAATATTAACATACATGATGTTAAAAATAGGTCATATAATGTTCAATTATGGTTAGATACTGAAAACATCTATAGTTCAATGCCTAAACTAAGCAAAATGACAGTTTACAAGCACTTTTGGGCAATTGTACGACCTTGAAAGATCATATTTAAGCTATATATAGTTTAAGAGTGAAAATTTATATTAATAATATAATTTTAAGGTTTTTTTACCAAGTTTTAGGTCATATATTTGCATTAAACATTATCTCTCCTCCATTATTGGTTTCACAAGCTCAAAAAGGAAAAATTCAAGTGGATGTTATAGCCAGGAGAGAGAGAGTTAGGATATGAAACCTTTAAAATTATTAGGGGTACTAGTTATATTTTAATTATTTTCATTTTTTTTAGATTCATGACCCCTTATTTATCAATAATCACTAAGAGTGACATCAAGTCATTATGACTTATTCATCCAAGCAGGGCTTGTTTTTGCATCTATTTATCTAATTTAGAATTTTATGGAGAAGAATTATTTTTAGGTATTTTTTTAGAGGTAAAATATATAATTTTCATTGTGATTTCATTAGTTAACTTATCTCCATGAAGTGTCTTCAATAGGAGGAAAAGTGTCTCAATGTATACGGTGTTTTAGTCACTCCTACTACAAGTTTTGTTTGTCTAAGATGTTAGTCACTTTTAGATGTTTCTATAAATACATTTATCATGAAATTTATCCTTACTCTCCCATAATTCATTTTTATTCTCTTGAGAATAACCTCCTTGTAAATAGTCCTTCAAGAAACATCTTGTTTACACCACTTGAAATCTTGGTCTGTGTTCATGAGCAACCTTCTCAAGGTATGAATGAAAATGTGAATCTGAATATTAATTATAAATAATTTTTGTAAATGATAAAACACTCTATATAGTAGAGGTTAAAATAAGTGAGAGTTAAGGTCCAAATTTTTACTCTCAAGCAAAATTCATAAGTGTTTTAGTCAATCAAATGAATAGACCTGTGAGTGGGCATTCATAAATTTAGGTTTATGTTTAATAGGTAAAGAAAATGGAAGAGGAACCAAAAAATCATAGAAATTAATTTCACCATGATATACTCCTCTCTTATATCACCAAAATCATTATAAAGAAACCAAACCTATATACATAGTCAACAGTACCATACACAAGCGTATATGTATTCTAGAGACAAGTTGAAGATGACAAGATGCAATTTCATAGGGCCTATAATATATTAATAGGTTTTAATAAGAGGAAAAAATTTGAAACAACATAAGAGTGTACAAGGCTCAAGAATTATCTAAGTAGCATTTGCAAGCAAAAGAGACCTACATACCCTAGGTTTATAGGTCCTCATTACGGATTAAAGTTTATTGTTCTCCCAACAAAAAAAAGAAAAAACATAAGGTTAACTCTATAAATTTTAGTTAGGGAGTGTAAAAAAACATTTAAATCATCTAAATAGTTATAATTCAATAAATCATTAGAGAGAAGAGTTCCTAAGCATTAATGCATGTACATAAGTCTATGTATAGTATTGAGAAGAAAAAAGGTTGAAAATGTCATGAAGCAAAAAATAAACCTTGTAAGATAGAGAGAATGAAAATTATATGGGTTTTATATATCCTTAAGGCCATGATATGGTTGATAAGGCTAGCTTCTAGAACTTATGCTCATACTTATCTAATAAACACTTATTTCCACCCTTTAAATAAGTTGTCTTGAACAATGATGTTGGTAAAATTTTGAGTTTCAAGAAATTTTGAAGGTAATAAGATATAATCCACATGAATGATTCATTGATAGGTTTAAATAATGGAAATTAAATACCTTGAGACCATAAATGTACTCAAACTTACCTATAGAGACCTAAAAGCTACATTTAAGGATAGGTTGGTTCCAATGTACTCAAACTTCCCTATAGAGAGAAAAATGAATATGAAAATCTCTAAGGTATATCTTAATTATACAATAATTCCAATAGGGTGATTTTTAAATATAAGGGAACATGATGAAATGATAATTTAGATTGATGAAATGGAGTCTCAAAACCTTTATACATAGTCATATAACAACCTTCATGTCTACCTACTTTATGAGAGCTTTTGCTTGATTTGAGAAAATTAAAGTCTTTTGAGAGGTATAAAGGGATGAATTACATTTTAAAAAGTTTTAATAGTGTCATAAATACCTAATTTAAAGTCTTATACCTAATATCAAGGGTGAATAATATCAAAACTCAATCTAGACCTAATGAGCCTAAAAAACATACAACCCTAATTACATTGCCAAGAGAAAATTTATTGTTTATAATGGATAATGGAGTTAAGGATAATGTTTTTAATTATATTAATATATACATATTTATTACATTACCCCACAAGACTCTAGATCCTATTGAGAAATATTATAATGAAGATAAGACCCTATTCAAGGCTAACAAGCCTAATACCACGCATTGACCATAAAGAACATTCATGAAATAGTGGCTTGTTGAGGGTAAGGTAACATTATAAAGGTTTTTATTATTTTATATACATATTTTACAGTCTCAAATAACCATTAAAAAATATGTCAAAGCAAGAAAAGTGCCATTTTTGGCCTTAAGACTTCTTCAAGCTTCCTTCATGCATGATTATCATTCAAAAGTAGTCTTCTCTCACTTAGTAATATCATGAAACCAATTAATGGATACATGTGGTTTTATAAAGAGGTATAAATTTATCCACACCTCATTATTGAGGCATCATTTTTTTATTTAGTCTCTGATGTGCATGAACAAAGGCTAAGAGCCTAGACCCTTTTAAAGTGGCTTGTTTGCACCCTAAAGACAACCTTATCATACTTAAAAATTACATGATGTTTTGTATGGGAAACAATGGTTTTTATATGTGATTTATGGGTCCCAAAACAAAAATATTTTGGAATTAGGAGAGAGAAAGAGGATATGTTATGTATCAACAGTCCTTAAGAATGAAACATGCCCAAAACCCTCTTAAAACCTTGATAATGACTAGTCATGAGCAATGGGATTCTAAGGAAAATTTACTGACATATTTTTATCCTAAAACATATTTAATGTTATAAAATAATATAATTATGTTCTCTAAATTTACTTTTTCTATACGTTTAGTTATATGGACTACAATAAATGCACTATTTTGCATGATTTTTGGTGTTTTGTAGGGGTTTTGAGCAAAGGGAAACTTTCCAAACATTTGAAAAGGAAATTTGGGATTTTTTTATATATATTAAAGACAAAAATTATGTATATAATATTATATAAGTGTTCAAACAAATCTTGTTTTCCAAGGTAGTCTCAAACAGGCCTGATATGAGACTAGGTGACAAGGTCATTTCATGGTTTTCACACTTCCACAGTGTCTCAAGGCCTCAAATTTAGTATGTATATTGGTGATATCATAGGTAAATTTAATCTCATGTTCTTTCATTATTTAACATGTTTTTATGAGGTCTAGAATAGAAAATAGGGTTCTAGGCATTGAGGCCTAATAAAGGAGAGACAAAGGTATAAAAATGGACTTCCACTCAGAATCTAAACATAACATTTGACATGAATTTTTAAGGCCGTACTAGGTCCTAAAATATTCTCTTGTTTTTTTAGTACCATCCTTAAATTATCTTAAACAAGGAGCTTTATATGTTCTTAGGGAACCAATTAAAATAGGTCTGATGAGAGCTTAAGGATTAAAAAAGAGTCTTAGTAGTTTTTATAGGAACCAAAATGGATTTTTTTAGGTATTATAAGGTATTTTAAGTCAATCCATGGATATAGAGTGACTTGGATAACATGAACTTGAATTTTGGGACACTTGGACCAAGCTAGGCATGTAAAATGAGGAGTTTCAAGACACCTAGGCATATGAATGATAAAATGTGATATCAGAGGAGTGTCTAATGATAAGTTATAAAGTAATTCATTTAAATTTGATTATTTAAAATCCCATTTTCACTCTTATTATGCATGTAAGGGTATTTTTCAAAATCACTATCAAGGTGTCAAGCCAAGTTATAACTCCTATGCCACTTGGAGGATTGAAACATCTTAAGGAGTGAGACACATAGATTTGGAGGACCATTTTAGATATATCATAACTCATTTATTATTTTAACTCATTATGGAAACTTGTAAATCCCATTCTAATATTCCCCACTCTCTCCCTCTCTCTTCATAATTCTCTATATAAGCAACTATTTTTGGCTTTGTAAAGCCTCCACATCTAGTATGGTGAAGCCCTACTAGTTTGAGTGCTAATTTTGAATCTGAATGTAATATTTAAATTTGTTTTCTTATCTCTAAACTCTTTTTATAAGTGGTTTATTTATTTAGTGGTTGAATAGCAAGTGATAGTCATCTCTCATTTTGTTCATCTCACTCTTTCATGCTTTGTGCAAGTAGTCTACCCTATAATAGGTCACATGAAGTGTAGTTAGTTATTTTTTTATGTATTTAAGTGTAGGTAAGATTAATAGTGTCTATAATTATACCTCCTATTCATATACCTTGTAAAATTCATTACATCCTATGTTCATGTTGAAAAACTTTTGTTAGAGAAACCTTGAATGTTGAGATCAATTTTTTGAATCACCTTTTATAGTGCAAGTTCATGGTACTATTGTGGAGGTAAACTTGGAGAATCACCTCTATTAGGTTAGTTTTAATCCATTATATGCCTATTATTTCAAATCTAATATATTATTGGTTAGTTGTAGGTGTGGTGTAAGGGAGTTAGACCTTTAATCTAGAAACTCATATCTCCCATAGGTCACCCACAACTTGAGAGAAGTTTACATGTTACATAAAATTGAATGAGGATGGATTATACCTCCTTTAGGATGAAAATTCTATGCATAACCATTTTGGCATGCCTAGTGGGACTCATAATCCAAGAAGTTATCAAAGGTATATGTTGACCTTGGTAAATTTAAAGTTGTAAGGCTTCTTTAATACAACATTTTCAACTCTAGCGCTCATTGGCTCCGATTTTCATATTAGTGCCTCATTTTCATGCCTAAGGTAAACACAATATCATCTAATAAAGGCATTATATTTGATTTTTTAGAGCTACCTTACTATTCTCTTAGAGAAAAGAGGTTTGCTAATACCCATCCATATTCTAAAAAGTCTTTAGTTTCTCACTTACCCATTAGAAGACTCTTCTAGGGTAAAATTCAAAATATGGAAGCCCCAATAAACCTAAATTTTAATTAATTAAATGTCCATAACACTTTTATCAATTTATCACAATAATGTCATCCCTATGTCAACCCTCAAAAGTGTGCTTTCATATAAAATAGAAGCTACCACTACTATTGATAACATAAGAAAAATTGTAATTTTTAAAAAATATTTCTAACATCAATGAAGAGGATGTTTTAATTATGTTGTTGGATATCTCTTTTAAGGTAAATTTACTTTATTGGTATGACACTTTGTCTCCTAACTCTACCACTACATGGGATGAATTGGTGATGCTTTGATAAGGATATTGAAGATAAATATGACCACTTATCCTTAATCAAGTAGATGAATAAAATACGTAGAAAAACTCATGAGGCCATTCATGACTTCAAAACAAGATTCTAGAAGACTTGGGATAGGATCCCACTTTTGGTAATGCTTACTGCCCATCATGATTTCCTTTACTACCTCAAATATTTCAATTGTGATATCTCTATGATGATTCAATCTATGAGAGTGGATACTTTGCCTAATTCTTATGAGACTACCATAAGGGATAATAAATATGTTATTAAAGATGATAATATATCCCCTAGACCTCCCATGCCTTTGTTTCTTGATGTGCAAGCTCTTATGCCTACCATTGCTCTTATTCCCACACCTAAACATAAAAAAGCTACCCCTAATCAGTTAGGAAAGAAAAAGGAGGAAGATATGGTTAAGGATCTCAGATAGGAGGTTCAATATCTTAATAAAAAACAAAAAACATAAAAATTTATGTCTCTTCAAGGACCTTTCTATCCCTGCCATTCCTACCAATCTCCTCAACAACCTTTTCAAGATCAATATCAAGGACAAGGGTAGATAACTCAAGTGAGAAAACATAATGGGAAAAATCAAAATGCTCCTTCTACTTATAGATCACATTTACCTATCCAAAACAACCCTCTATAGGAAAATGGAGAGTATCATTCATTGAATTAGCCTCATGACTTTTCCACTTATATAAATGATGCATTCAATGAAGCCTATATGGCTTAGTGTGGAATGATGCATTCCATGACTCAAGAGGATATGACTAGTGGAGGAGAGAATATTGGAGGAGATTATCAATAAAGTGTTTCCTTGATGAATAATTATTAAAATGACTCATGTGGACAACTACCAAGGCAATCTCAACATTGGTTCAAGCTCCATAACTAAAAACATAAGGTCAAAAAAGAGAGTGGTTAAAGAATTCCAAGGAGAAAGTAGTAGTCCAAATGTGAAATCTCAAGTAACTAAAGGATTAGGTATTTCAAATTATCTCCAAAGTCTTAGGTAAATCATAAAACTCAAAATTTTAGAGCTCTTTCTATTCCTTTTCCTATACCTCAAGTTACATAAGTTAATGGTAGTGTTATAGCTCCTAAATGACATGACAAGGTCAGTAGGTCTCCTATGAATATTATGCAGTAGATGAAGAAGGTACATATAAGTATCCCAATGTGGGAAACAATATCCATACCTTGTCAAATATACTTTCTCCAAAATGAACTCTCTAAGCTCAATGCAACATCTAGGTAGCCTAGTGAAAGAGGGGTAGTTTTGACAAATGAATTAAAGACCAAGGATGGATAGCCAATCAAATATAAAAGTAAAGATAAAAATCATACATTATACCTCTCCATAATCATTATAGATTCATTGGTACATAGATTCTTGATTAATAGTGGAGCAAGTACATCAGTCATGATTAAACAAGTGGTAGATTAGCTAAAGTCTAAATATGAGTCACAATATAAGGGGTTGTTGTAGTTAGATGGATCGGTTACCAAGATATTTATCATTATCATAGGTTTTAATCTCACTCTCCATTATTGTACCACATTATATATCTCCCAAGATGTGGTGGTTATTTATGTTTCTTGTCAAGGGACTTCATTGCCAAGATTAGAGGGTACTTGACATTAGATTCATCTTACATGGCATTCAGGACTAGGTATGGTGCTAAGGTCTATATCAAGTTTTAACCCTTATATAATTTTAATGTGGGTCCATAATAACCTAATACTTCAAACATGAAATTTAACATAAATGATGGAGACTATCCTAGTGATCAATTATGTCTAACACCTCTTGATAGCATAACTAACCTATATCTTGATGAGTGGGGAGATCATCAACATGGGTTTGATCCATACAAGCATATTGAAGAGATAATTTTTGGCACATATATCATTCATAAATAGTATGATGATTTTCCTAATGTAATTCTTGATGATTACCTTTAACAAGTTGCGTGAGGTAACTATTTTCTTCTTATGGATGATGATGATGATTTTCCAAGTATGATAGAGCATGGTAATGAAGAAGATGATGTAGTTATACTTTCCCTCAAATGATACATGATCTTGGTGATAGGTTAAATAATGAACCTAAGGACTGTTAAGTCACTGTCAAATAAACCATAGTCTTAAAGGAATGCAATCAGGTCAAAACATAGGTTTGTGTGATTAAGGAGTAGCATAGGAAGCAATCTGATCTTGATTCACATGAAGATGTTTTTGACTAGGAAAAACAAAAAATTTATGACTCTAAACATAAAAAAACATCATATTCTAAATGAAGGTGTAGTTGAGAGAAGTTTCATAACTCCCAAGAAACAAATTGATAAACATCAAATGAACATTAAAGAGATTAATCAAGCTGCACTATCAAGTACACCTTAAGAAGAGATAAAAGTCCCTTTAAAAGGAGTTTCAAGTGATACACTTGAATCTAGTAGAGGTCCCATGAGTGGTAAGTCTTTTCATCAACTTCATAATCAAATTTTCTATGACAAACATCCATCATATGGTGACTTGTTCTCATGGAGTAGTTGTGACTCAAGGAATATTGTTTTTTATTCTAGTTAAAACAAGAGGAATTGTTTAATCACCTCAAACATGTTTTAAGGTATGTAAATAATAGGTTAGGTGTGTTATTTGAGTCTCTTATGTGTGGTTTTTATTAAACTATTTTGGCATAGTGTGTTTTCTTTTTATTGTGTGGTTTGGTGTGATTTTGAAGTCTTTAGAAGGTATATCAATTTCATATTGTGGCATTACAGTTACTCAATTACCAAAAAGGATGATAATACCATTGATATATTAGCATTACAAACATGTTACACCTATGAATTTCCAATTTTTTGACCAAATGTTGACCTCAAGTCAAAATTGGTCAACCCCTCTAAGTTGAAACTTTTATAGGGATATCAAAAATTATTTGTGGTTTTTTCATGGTCTTAAATATTTTAATATGGTTTTTTGAAGAAAGATAACTAAGACAAGGGGTGAATCAATGTTCAAAACTTTTCTTATCAATTATACTTAAGTAATCATGAACCATTCAAATAAGCATATAGATATAGTAAACATAAACACCTATCCACATAATCATGAAACATGAAAACACATCATATATGTTGGAAAACAAAGCCAATGATCCTTGAAAATGTACTATATTCCTATAAATCAAAATATCATAATTTAGTGAAGCACTAACTTCACATGGAACACTAACCCCAACTAGCTAATCACTGACCTAACTAGGCTTTATCAAGAATAACTTTCAAGAAGACACCAACTCCATAGATGACTCAAAACTAACTAAACCACGCAATTCATTTTATCACCTTTATAACACCCTATTGATCAACCAACTGATTATGACCACCTATTTAGCTCTTCACTCTCTTAACCCTCTCAAACACCCTTCAAGGTCTTTTCACTCAATTAGGTCTCTTCAAGATTGATTAGGTCATATGACCTTGATCATCATATGAAAAACATCTATCAAATATTCATCATAGTTTATATACACTCTTTATATGGTCTACAAGATCTTTTGCTTACCAATTTACTATTTCATTCCCCTATTCTCTACACAAACAAATAGGCCTAAAACTACCTTGCATTTATATAAGCCTCTTACTCATATCCCTCTTGGTTAGACATATATACTTTTATACTTGGATCACCATTTTAATATGTCTTATAACAAGTTTCATACATAAATAAATCATTTCAATAGGTCATCCACAGATTGAAATACCAAAACCTCTTTTAGGCCTTAAGGAGACCTAATTCAATTAGGCCTTCATTAGCAAATGTTATCATTTGATCTCCTTGGAACACATTAAAAATAAAAATATAGAAATAAAATTTAATATGCCACTAAAATAGACACATAATTATATCATATTAGGTCCATGACATGTTTTATCTCCAACCGCCACTTGAACCACACCATTAATATTATTAACAATCAGGCCTATGAACCTATAAAAAGTTTATCTTCAACTAATGAAGATAAAACATAAATTAGATAAAAAAACATTGAAATAAATCACATATATAGAAATTAAATTACCTTAGGGTCATCACCATAAGATTTATACTTCACAACTCAGGGCAAAACCACTCAAACACTTCTCTACAAACATCCCACTTAGAAATCCTAGAACACTCCAAAACCTAGTCATGAACAACTTGATTTTAAACACTTGAAATAACACTTATTATGACTAATGATACTTTAAAATATCCTATGACATATCTATACCACTCTTAAACAAAAACCACAAGGTCTAATGTCAAATATTGGTCTTTTAGACCAATCTTGTGATCTCACTACATACAATCAAACTAGAACCAAACAAGCCATTTTGGATTCAACATTTCAACCACTTTAAATGATTATAAAACCTCATAAAAAACATGTATATGACATATAATTACCAAAAAACAATACCATGTGCATCATATTTTTCACCTCAAGGAATGGAGCCTCAAACTTATCAAAACAACTTGTTTACCCAGAACTATAAGTTTTCCTTAAAGTATAGTCATGGTGACATTGACCTTGAACACATGTATGACCACTTTCAAGGATTTAAAATTCATGAAAGTAATCCTTTAATATAATTAGACCACTATTGGATAAAAATTAAATATATTCAAATGTCAAACATTGGTCTTGCAAACTAATCTCATGACCTCACTGTACATAGACCTTACTGAGCCAGACAAGTCAACTTGTGAGAAACTTTTTCACTATAACCACTAACCTCCAAAAATTATACAAAAAATGATAATAAATTAAAATTATTTAAAAAAATATCCATGCACTTGGTTTCATTACTATTCCATGATAACACATTCCTAATCAATTTCTCACTATTACCTGGGTTTCTCATTGTTTCCACCATTAGGTCTATTAGCGACTGGCTAACTTGGATGATTGGTTTAACACACTTGAGGGATATAAATTGTCCAAAAACCTTCATGTACATAAAAAATTATTCTTTAAAATTCATCCTCTATCCATTTTTTAACTTTGACATGATCAATTCTAACTACCATAACAAATTTCTAAGAAATATGCACTTTCTTATAGGATCTAATCACACCTAGCAATTCATTCACACTTGGAGGTACTTGGGAGAGTTTAATACATTATAAAATGATTTTTATAGTCATTTGAGACCATTATGGTTTGTATTTAACAATATCTTTCACATTGGGTCCTTGTTAGGGTTTTAGAGAGGTTTAACATAGGTTTTAGTGTTAATGATTGTTCATAAAGGATTGCCACTTAAATACAAAACCAATTCCTATAGTTATTAGATATGAAACTTACCAATCTATCCTTAACATCTCAAGTTCCCATGTATAGTTTACATTTACCAATGAACACATGAAAGTCCTCAAGTTTGCATTCCTTTATTATGTGTACATGAGAGACCTTAAAAGAAATTTAATGCCTTTTATTGAAAACCATGACCTCAAAATTTGTAAAAATTCTTGAAACAACATATCAAACCTTTGTCCATGCTCACATACACAAATTGTTTTTGAAAATGGATCAGCCACACTCTCTCTTTTCTCTCTAGACCTTGACCTATAAATCACATTAGGCCTTATAATTATCCTTTATTCTTCTTTAAATGTGTTTTGTACCTCACTCACATACACAATAAAGCTATATCATGACTAAATAGTGTCATACATCCTTCATATGCCTTGATAATAGATTGTGATGGCTCATTAGGCCATGTAGGGTCTAGAAGTGGTCTAGTTACATACTTGATCTGTAGATCATACACCTATGTGCATTATTATGGGTGATACAATGCCTCACATGCATGATCAATAAACCTTATACATTTATTATTTCTTTGTGAACTCATCTCACCAAGCCATCATACTCATACCTTATCACAAGGTCTCTTCATGATATTATTAGTTCCAAGGCTAAGATTCTCAAGCACTTAAAACTTAACAACTAACCTCAAAATACGTATGAAATCATAGAAAATTATCTTAGATTATCACATAATGATAAAAACCCTCTCACAATCTTGTGCTTACTTACTTCATCAAACTTCACTATGCACACCTTCTCATTAGGTCTAGACTAGGCTTCTCAAGACACCTTATACTTAAAGAAATAGTATTCAAACATTATTACCTTAATGATATCAAACAAGAACACTCTTTAGATAATAATCTCACATCATTGAAAAAATATCTCATGAACTTATTTATACTTAAAGCCTTGATATCAACCAATATAAGAATCATTAGGTTGCCTTTAAATTTTCTCTCAATAGAAGAGATATTAGTTTGCCTTTAAATTCTCTCTTATCATATGGATTACATGTCACATCAAGTACACAAGATCATACCTCATAAACCAATCACCATGTATAGTCATTAACTTCACCTTGAAATCAATTACATCAACCTTAACATCAACAACAACACTTCTCAACAAACTCCCCATTTGTCATTGATTACAAAACATTCTTCAATCTAATCACTCTCATCTCCCCCAATCTAGTCAATCTTTATTATTAAAATTTATCCCCATTTATAATTAATGATAAAGGATCATACATACTACAAATTTTATAACCATTTACTCTCCTTCATTTAAAATTATACTCAAAAATTGCAAAACAAATCAGAGCTACCAAGCTCCCCTTTTGACTTCACAACTTGAGCTCACAAATAAATCAATAAAATTATCCAAACATCTATAATATTATTCATTATAAAATACCAATTTATATAAGCATAGAAAAAAAATTCTTATCTCTTCTATGCTTGTCAACAACTACCCCTGGAGCTTATGAACAATTTAAATAGCTCCCCATCAAACCAAGCACTCACCACGATTCTACTAAAAGAATAGTATTTACATGAAGCCTAATGAAGTCAATAATTTTATAGGGATCTAAAAACAACACAAACTTAGGTTATTCCTAGATATCCATGCTCTCATAAGATTTAATATCTTTTAGGATCCTTTTAGGAATGAATGGCACCTTAGGCTTGACCTTTTCATCAACTATTTGATCAATAATATAAGTTGATATCAAATATTCTTGACTTGATTTCACATCTAAAGTGTGCTCTATCATATAAAATAATCCACTTGGACTTGTAGACTAATCATGACTCACCTTTACTATTTTTGGTTTCCACACATTCATTTGCCTTCTCTTTTTCACTCTAGGGGCTTCAAACCTCTTGTTTTGACTTGATGGCCTACTCACTCTAGTAGGATAGAATCTTTCAATGTGACCCACATTATGACAACTATAGAAAAAAACCTCATTAATACCTCTTAACTAATTATTCCTTTCATAATACCATGCATATTAATTTTTAGAGGGTCTTCTTCACTTTCTTGCTCTATGAAAAAAATGATTACATGCAAAATAGTAACCATTTAATGAATTAACATACCTCATAACATTAGGATATTTGATTGGTCTCTTCTTGTTGAGCTTCTCCCTAATTTGAGATTCTTCCTTTTGATCTTATTTGAAACCAAGGCCTGTCTTATCACTTGTATACTTTCGACTACTTAGAATGTTATCTAGATCATTCACACTCTTTTAAAAATTAATGAAGTTCTTCAAATTGATATATGCTTTATCTATCTTAGCTTTTAAAGATTTCATTTTAGTTTCATACCTGTTACATTATTCCTCTTTAGCCTTTTAGCTTACAGTGTCTATATCCATTTATTCTTCAATATGATTGTTGATCTCATCATATTATTTGGAAGTGTTACTCAGTCTCTCCTTAAATAGACCATTCTACTCTTCATAATCCATAAATAATGATCTTAGTTTATGATTCTTCCTTATTTAGAACTTTAACTCTTCTAGATAACTCACCAATTTTTCCTCAAGGCTAACTTCAGCCTCTTCTTCATTTGATTCTACATCATCCATAAGGCCTTTCCCTTTTAATAAATCCTCATGGTATGTTTCTATAGCCATGAATAACATTTCATTATTGTCATGTTCATGTTAATTATTTTTATCATCACTATAAGATGTACTTGTGTCACTTACATCAAATGAGCTATTATATTCTTTGCTATAGAAACTTATCTTGTTCTTGAATGACCCCTTCCTACCTTCATACCTCTTTAACTTTTTTTTATTTTTGTTAGGCTTATGTACCTTCTTATCATCTCCATGATGTTCATAATTTTCTTAATCATGCTTAGTCTTATCCTTTTTAGGAAACTTAGATGTAAATATACCAATCTTACCATAGTTGAAACATTTATAAGGCAACTTACCTCTGTACTTACTAGACCCAAACCTTAATTTCTTACCAAACATGGCTATCATTTCATCATCAGCAGCATATGAACACACCTTATCCTTGACCTTCTTAGATTTTTAATTTTTATTAGCATTTAAAGTTACTTCTTTCTTGGGAGGTCTTCCTTCATTTATTCTCATCTCATAGGTAGTCAAGATGCCATGAAACCCATCCATTTATAGCTTGTCCAAATATTACATCTATTCTACTATAGATATATTAGAATAAATCTTAGGAGTTAGTGATATCAATACCTTCTATATAACTATAAATTCTTTCACTTCTTATCCTAATCCTCTAATTACATTAACAAATTCATCAACCTTCAAAAGGTAAGATGAAATGGTTTCATCTTCAAACTTTCAAATTATCTATGGTGGGTCTATAACTTGTCCATCTTCACCTTTGTGTCTCCTTCATAGATAGTCTTAAATTTTTCCCATATCACCTTGTATGACTCATAGTGCATCACCTTCACAAACTCTACCTTTGATAGGTAACATAAAATGGCATTCATTGCTTTGGAATTATTCTCACTTTCCTTCTTGCCTACTGCATTAGTTGGTGGTGTAGGAGGTGGAGTGTATCCATCCATAATCTACTTCCATATGTCATGCCCCATTGAAATTAGATATGTCTTAATTATGATGCTCCAAAAATCATAATTAGTCCCATTAAATAATGTATCCTTACTGGTAGAGAAACCACCTTGAGCTTGTTGACTAGCCATCCTTTCTTCTAGGATTTCCTTTAGGCTACTAAGACTACTTCAAAGGACCTGCTTTAATACCAAATTTTTTAATAAAATTGATTGATAAGGGGGTGAATCAATCTTTAAAACTTTTCTTATTAATTATACTTAATTAATCATGAACCATTCAAACAAGCATATATATATATATATATATATATATATATATATATATATATATATATATATATATATGTAACAAGCATAATCACATATCCACATAAGTAGGAAACATGATATCACATCATATATGTGGGAAAAACTCAAGGGGAAGAAAACACACTGATATTTTTAAATGTATTACATTCTTATAAGTCAAAATATCACAATTTATTAAAACACCAACTTCACATGGAGCACCAACCCCAACTAGCTAAGCACCAACCCGATTAGGCTCTAGCAAGCACCAACATACAAAGAGGCACCAACCCACTAGATGACTCAGAACCAAATCATCCACCTAATTTATTTTTTCATCTTTATAACACCCTATTTCTCAACCAATTGATAATGACCACCTCTTTAGATATTCACTCTCTTATTCCTCTCAAATTGCCTTCAAGGCCTCTTCATTCAATTAGGTCATATGACCTTGATCCTCATATACTTGACCTATGTTAGATATTAATCATATTGTTTATACACTCTTTAAATGGTCTACAATAACTTATATTTCATTTACACACATAAATAAGCCTGAAATTGCCTTATATTTATACAAGTCTCTTGCTCATATCCCTCTTGGTTGAAATATATAATTTCATACTTGGATTACCATTTAAATAGGTCTTATAACATGTTTCATACATTAATAAATAATTACAATAGGTCATCCACAACTTGAAATACCAAAAAATATTTTAGGCCTTAATGAGACCTAATTCAATTAAGCCTTTATTAGCACATGTTATCCTGTGATCTCTTTTGAACACATTTAAGATAAAAACATGGAATAAAAGCTTCATATTCCAATATAATAGACCCATAATATTATAATATTATGTCCATGTCACTTTTTAAATCAAAGCACCACTTGAAGCACACCATTAGTACTATTCATAGTTAGGCCTATGAACATACAAAAAGTCTATCTAAAACTCCTAAAGATAAAAAAGAATTAGATAAAAAACCATATAAATAAATCACATATACATGGAATAAATAAACTTAGGGTCATCATCATTATACTTCAAAACTCAATGAAAAAGGAATCAAACTCTTCTTTACAAATAGCCCACTTAGAACTACCAAAACCTAGTCATGAACAACTTGATTTTCAACATCTAAAATAACACTTCATATGTGTTTTCACTTAGATTTTATACATTTTGTTGGGTGAATATTTTGTCACCAACTAACTAATGGATAAATAGGTATATCAACCTTAGCACAAGGAGATTTAATCGGCAAAATGTGTAGGTTTACCATAGCATAATGAGATAAATCTCTCCTCTCATCAAGGGGAGGTTCCCTATAAACTACTATATACTAATATAAACTTAAAATAGACTCAGGGGTGAGATAACACCATCCATATATATTTTTTTAGAGATGATGTTCACAAAGAAAAGGAGAATTCTTAAGTAATTATTGAAGGTATTTCTCTTCTTTGAAAAATGATGTTCAGAAAACCAGAGGAAGACTTCCTGGGTGGTAAATGTAACCACAAGAAACCCATAAAAGCACAAAGTCTTTCATTACTTCTCTCACTGATTCAGGATGAATTAACATAGTAGTATGAAGTGTAGCACAAATTCTCCACTTTAACTACAATAGAGTAAAATATTATGAAGGATAAGGGGAGCTCAAAGTCTCTTCAATATCCTTTACACTGAAACACAAAACACATAGACTAAAGATAATTATGGCAGCACAAAGTCTCCCACAATCAACTTCAAGACACCTTCCAGGTTATTTCCACTTCTTTTACTTATTTGATTAAATGGACAAGACTGTATTTAAGAAAAAGACAAGAATAATTTCCTAAATGACACAAGCTTTTTTAACACAAAGTTTGAAAGGTTACTTGCTTTCTCATTCACTTGATAAAATATGATTAACAATCTGAGCTCAAAGTCTCAAGAATGCCTTTCAATTTGGGTAGAGTTTTACTTCAGATAATAGAGAGATCTCCTTTCTATAAACTAAGAGATTACAATATATAGAAACCAAAGAAAGAGTTTGGCACTTGTTTTCATGAAATGGCCCATGTTGTATTCAATGCATTGAATGCATTTGAAATTATGTGAAGGGGACATGCTAGAGTAGGTCATCAGCCTTATCTTTAGCATTTTTAAATTATGTTAAATATCTCCTCCAAATTATGGGCCTACTGATCCTCTTTTATGATACTTACATGACTGTCCATTCACTTTTACTCAATGAAGAAAAATAGGCCATGCCATTGAATGTTTACGCTCTCTGATATCCACTTGGTGGACTATTCCACCTACTAGAATAACTCTTCTATATATATTTATATATTCTCTATAGCATTCCATCTTTCCTAGTTACATTTTGTCTCTTCCTGGTGATCTGAGCTCTCAGGGCTCTCTTCTCACTTTATGTTGGCTCCTTCAACACTTTCTCTAGCTAGTCGTTGAGTTTTTTCCTAGGTCTACCTATTTGAAAATCAATAGTGATTCCATTACCCTAATTTTGAAATCTACAGAAACATCTCTAGTCACTTAAACCACTTTAAACCTTGAACCTTTGAATCTTTCAGAGTGCAACGGTTTAATGGTTCAATGGTTCAAAGTTTATCAGTTTGGTGGTTTGGTGGTTTGGTAGTTCAATTTTTTACAAAGAGATGCATTTGCTTTGTTTTATTTAGGAGTTCAATGTATCGTTGAACCAATTTTTTGAACCATATTTTGGAATCTTTCACTTGAAACATCTTTTGGAATCTTCCACTTAAAATTTGAACTTTGAACTCGTTGAACTTGTTGAAGAATTGAACTCTTTTAAAACCTTTGAACTCATTGAACCTTTAAACCACTTCAAACCTTTTAAGTAGGGTTCAATGGTTCATTGGTTCAATGGTTCAATGATTCAGTGATTCATTCCATATTATTAAACTCATTAAACCCTTTAAACTCTTTGAACTCTTTGAAGTGGAGTTCAATGATTCAATAGTTCAATGATTCATTCCAACTCTTTAAAACCCGCCGATGAACCTTTCAAACCCTTTAAACTCTTTGAACCCTTTAAACTCTTTGAAGTGGAGTTCAATGGTTCATTCCTTATAATTTCTAGGAAATGCCTTAAGTATTTTGAACTTTTCCTTATGAAAGCCCACCTGTTAAACCTATAATTTCCTTAGCTTAAAAGGCTTGAGTAATTGAAGAACTTGACTGCTTAGAACTTTTTTTGAGAAAGGAAGAGATCATTTTGGCCCGCAAGACCAAAATGATCGATTGGTTGTCCACAAAAACAAGTGACAAATTTTGGGAACAATAGCTGGCTCTAGTAGGGGAACTTCCATCAATTGTAAAAATGATCAAAGGGAGTAGAATATAGACTCTTAAGTTCCTTCATCTATGCCATTAGGCTATAGAGTCATGCCATCTAAAAAGAGAAAGATGCCAAAAATGAAATGAACAACACAAAACAAACTAAAAACTATATATATGTACAACTAGACTTATCTAATACTTCAAGGATTAAAGTGATTTAGATGCTGCCCACTATGAGGTAGTGAAAATGGCATGCCATCTTGATACTTTATTGAGAAACTATTTTCACCATTGATTTGATGAATGGAAAATAAACCTATCCATAAGGAATCCAATTTTCTATGCATTCCTTTTATTTTTATCTTCTTTTTTCACAACAAGACTTGATCTCCAATCTAAAAATCATGAATCCTTGCTTTCTGATCAAAGAGTTTCTTTACCAGACTTTAATGTGCAACAATATGGTCCACTACCATAGTTCACTGATCTTCTAGCTCAGCCAAGCACATGATCCTCTTGTTATTGGAATTTTTAAATGTCTAATCTTCGACTACCTTTTCCAACCCCAATGTTAGTAGTTCTAGGGTGATTGGTATCTCTGTGTTCAAACCATATAGAAGTTGAAATGGTAACATACATATTGCCCTCTTGGGTGTAATTTTGTCTACCCATAGAGCCTCAAACAATGCTTTATGCTAGGTTCTCTAATTTTCATCTACCAATTTCTTGATAATGGTCACTAGGTTTTGGTTGCTTGATTTTACTTGACCATTTCCTTGTGGATAATAGTCAGAGGAGTGGGAGAGGATAATCCCATAATTATATAAAAACTTAGTAATCTCATGAGAAGATAAATAGGCTGCATTATTTGTTACAATCTTGGTTGGGAATCCAAACTGGGAAATAATATTTTCCTTGAGGAAATTACATATCACTTCTAAAGTAGCATGCTTGACTGGAATAAATTCCACCCACTTGGTAAAATAGTCTATGGCTGTGAGAACATAGTCATGTCTAACACTTGAGGATGGGTTTATAGTGCCAATGAAATCAATACCCCATTGTTGAAAAGGCTCTTCAATTACCACTAGATTGAGAGGTAATGTGGCTAATTTGGGTCTCCAAATGAACTGTTGACATAGATCACATCTACTACCCATTTGTATGCATCTTGAAATAGAGTAGGCCAATAATACTTGGCTTGTAGAATATTATAAGTAGTCACAAGTGTATAAAAATGTCCTCCACAAGCCAAATTATGGAAAGACTCTAACAGTTTAAACTACTACACTTTGTCCATGTAACGAAGAAATACCCCATCAAGGCTCCTCTTGTACAAACCATTTTCCCATAATAAATAGTTAACATTCTTCAATTTAATAGTTCTCTTTTCTTTACAAGATAGGTGGGTAGGACACTCACCATAGGTAAGGAAATGAGTGATCTTAGAATACCACTCATCCATAGTATTGATAAAGAGAACTATATGCATGTCTTCAGCCTTTGTTTCTTTATGCCCTATTTCCTCTAATATGTTATTAGCAATTAATTGGCAGAGGCCTCTTCCCTACACAAGCTTCATAGGTTTGATAAAAAGATCAAACTCTTAGATTTTAGCAATCCAATTACCCCTTCTAGTACCAAATTCCTATTGAGTTAAAATGGAATTTACTGTGGTATCATGTACGAGAGCAATAATGTGGTATCATGTATCAGAGCAACAATGTGTGAGTTTAAGATGTAGAAATGAAAGTGTTTCACCACCTTAACCATAACATAAGCATGCTTCTCCATGTTTGAATATTTCAATTCATGATATTTGAGAGGATAACTCATGAATGAAATGGGAGATTCCACTCCTTGTTCTATTGAACTAGAATGGCTAAAAGTGTGTGTTCAAAAGCAAAGCTGTACACTATGAAGTCTTTGGTATAATCTAGACAAACCAAGATTGGGGCATGGGTGATAGCTTCCTTGATATCTTGAAATACTAACTTGCCTTCTTCAATCTAGTGGAAATTAGCTTTTTCCTTCATCATATCGACAATGTGGCAAGTCTTTTCTATGAATTTAGGAATGCCCCTTCATAGAAAATTTACCTTTCCAAAGAAAGAATGAACTACAGTCTTACTAGTAGGAAGAGTAAGCTCTTAGATAGATTTGACTCTTTATGAGTTGATCTTGATGCCTTCTCGAGATACAGTATGATTGAGAAGTTTCCCTTTTGTAACCCCAAAAATTGTTTTTTTAGGATTAAGGGAAATGCCATTCTATTGACATCATTTCAGCACTTGTTGTAAATGATGCACATGATCAAGACGGTGCTTGGAAAAGATAGTCAAGTCATCAAGATATACCACAATGAACTTCCCCATTTCATCTCTAAAGGCAAGATCCATTTCTCTCTAGAAGGTGACACCAAAATTGATCAAACTAAAAGGCATTTTGTGATATGCAAAGGTGCCCTAAGGTGTAATGAAAGTGGTCTTATGTTGGTTTGCTTCACCAAATTCCACTTAATTATACCCCAAAAACCATCTAACATTGATAACATCTCTAAACCAGTCACTGTCTATAGGACTTGATCCACGATGGGCAGGGGGTAATTGTCCTTTAGAGATGATTGATTTAGTTTTTTGAAATTAACACAAAGGCAAATTTCCCCATTCTTTTTTATCACAGGGACTATGTTTGCAATTTAAGTGGAATGATGGATTGGAAAAATTATCCTCACATTTAACATTTTTTAAATCTCAAATAGAATAGTACCTGATATCTTAGGGTTGTACTACCTTGATTTATACTTGTGAGGCAATGAACCAATCTTGAAAGGAATTTCATGCCAAATTTCTTCAAGCCTGAGATTTTTTAGATCATCATAGGAGTATGCCAAAACATTAATGTAATGGTGAAGTAGAGAAATGAATTTGAGCTTTTAATCAAGAGTGCAACACTTCCCAATGTTGACCATCTTGAGATTTTCTTCAGTACTCAAATTTATTTGATCAAACTCCTAGGAGGAACTTGAATCCATTTGTTGCTACTTGATGAACCTATCATACTTATCAAATAGCTTCTTAATGGAAACCAATCCCTTTAGAATTTTATTCCCTTTGAGCTGAAGGAATTATTCACTAGGTTTTGAATTTGTTTCAGGAGATGATTCTCATAGTGGAGACTTACTATCTTCAAAATAAAGCTTCTCAAAGCTATCCATTTGTTCCAAAAAAGAAAAGATTTGGTTGTCATTATTGAATACTTGCTAATGGTTGGCATTATTAGGTATACTTGGTCAACATACCAGTTTGATAGTGTACTTATTCCCTTTGAAATCTGGGTGAGGAAACATGAGGGTTGCAGTGACAACCAAGGAATCTACTCAATCATTAAAATATCTAGGCACTACAAAAATAATGAAAGCATAAAAAAAATTAATGCAGTCCCATACAAGATTTTGGTAATGGCATAATATTTTATTCTTGGTTTGATACAAGTTCCTCACTTGACAAACCACTAGTTCAGTGTCTCCTTTGGCATGAAGGAGTTTAACACCTTTATCTTGAGTAGCCTTCAACCCAAGTAACAAAGATTCATACTTGGTGGTGTTGTTAGTGTTGCTAAACTACAACTTGTATGAATAGGGGAAAATATCTCCTTTTAGAGATATCAAAACAATTCCAGCTCTAAGACCAGTATAAGAATAGCTGCTATCAAATTTTAGAATCCAGACATCATTAGAATCTAATCTTTTTTTATATTTTTCTTCATTAAGGAGAGAAGATTATTTTTTATCTAAACTTTTCTCTACCAATTATTTTGGTCTTCTATCTACACCTTTTGAATTATCACCTATAAGACTTTCATCTGATGTAATAGAAACATCCTCTATAGATAGGAAGTAATTACCCATTCTTGAAGACTCAAACAAAATTTGAGCTTCAAGATCTGATGTCTGAGTGACAATATATGTTGATTCCTTCTTAGAAAGTAGCCTTTGCATGATGCCCTTCACAATTATCCTCACCTTAGATAGGTCCATGCTCAATTCTCCACCAACATCCTTACAAAAAATTCATCCAAGCAGAATGCCATAGAAGCTAGAATGTCGGCCACTAGGACTGTTATTTTAATCCTTTTTTTTGGGAAGGCTACAAATGCAAATTAGGCATCTTTGATCTAACCTAATAGAGGTACTTGTTTTTTTTCCATGGAGAAACATCTCCCAAAATTTTTAGTTAGAGTGATTTTGAGAGAGTCTACCATCTTGGCAGGTATGACATTGTCTAAATCTCCAAAATCTATTATGCAGTTGCTAAACTTATGTCCATTTATCAACAGGGAAAGATAGAAAGGCTCTATTTTCCCAAGAGCAATAGGAGAAGTAATGACAATATTATTTTAGGTGGATGTGTTATTTAGAGGATCATGAGTTACCTTTGAAACATCTTGTCCTACAGGGATGGTTTGGTTCTTTATGCATTCAACCAACCTATCTAACTGCTCAAGGTTGGCTTGTAAATATTTGAACTCAGTCAATCAGATTTTTGTCTTCCTAGTATGGTTAATTATATCAAATGACTAAAAGGAACTAGGAATAGAGGAAATAAGTCTATCATTTTAGTTTTTAATGGGTGTGGTATTGGTTTGATAAATTGAAGCATAAGGAACAAGAATCTTTGAGGTACTTACTTTTTTAGTGATCACTAGGTCCTTTGATTAGAAAGGCAGAGAAGTCCCCTATTTAGCAATTGAAATTGTTGGTCAAGATTCTTCCCCTATTTTTTCTTTATCAGCTTGTTGAGTTGACTATTTTTGGGACTTGGTAAGAACAATGTATGGTCCCTCAAACACTTCTCCCTTACTTCTAGCTTCATCCTAATAATTTAGGAAACTAATGTTGGAGTTGCTAGTTAATTCTTCTTCTCCTTCTATGAAGATATTAGCATCATCTTCTTGGTTAAACTCAGGTTGGAAAGAGAAATTAGATTCAATTTCAAGATAACCAATTGTTGAGTTAGCTAGAGTTGCTTTGATGGTAAGCTTCCCCTATGGGGGAGGAAGATGATTTGGCTACCCTTGATTCCTAATAATATTGCCTTGATATGACTAGTTAGGGAATGTCCTCCTTGATATATCTTGATAAGAAAAAAGAACATACATCCCTTATGCCATTTAATTTTTTAGAGCTATAAATTCATTTTCTAGCTTTTGCACCATAAGATCAGTGGTGCATGTAGAAGAATATTTATAAGATGAAGATTTATTTTTATTAGGATTATGATCTCTTCTTATCTTTCTTGCCAAGATAAGATCATCTTCAATCTCAGTAGCCAAATATTGAGCTTTAGTAAGGTCTATGTGGCTAGTCTACCTCAACAAAAAACTCACTTTAGGAAGTTGAGAATTTATGAAGAAGCATTTAAGATTTTTAGGTGTTGGCTGAGTAATTGTAGGAATCTTATTCCTTAGCATGTCAAATTTAGAAATAAAGTCTCACATAGATTCAAGAGGCTCCTTCTTCATTTGTGTAAGTTGGGCTAATAGGGCATATGCATCTTCTACAAGTTTGAACCTAGCTTCAAACTTGGCTTTGAGAGTGTTCCAATCAATTACAGTCTATGCTTACAGATGATAGAACTAGTCTATAGCAGCACCTTGTAACATTTCTACAAATAGTCTGACTGCTATGTCTTCATATTCCATACCTATCACACCAGAGGATATGCATAAGGCTGTAATATGTTCATCAAGATGAACTCTCCCATCATCATAAAACTTGGGAAAATTATTTATTAAACTATGGAGTAGTTCATGTAAAGTTGGGGTTAGATTTAGGAGACCAAAAGTGTTACCCTAGGGGCCTTGGGCTACCATGATATGACAATGGAAAGGAGAGATAACAGATCTTTGAGGGGTATGTATAGACAAAGCTCTGATAGTAGAGGAAAGAGAAGCTTTTCCTGATATTGGTGACTTGATGTTGGTAGGAGGAAAACTCTTGATTCGCTGAAGGTGAGTTTGTGGAGGGGAAAGATCAAAGTTATTTTGCTGCACAAGCTCGAATACAAGGTCAACAATACCTTGAGCTCTCTAGCTTTGTGTATACTATGGATTTGCTAGAGTGTAAAATGGAAATGGAAAAGAATTAGAATTGCTTCAATTAGAAACTTGAGGCTTCAAACTATGCATTCTTCCTGAGCAGAGTCACCAAAAATTGTTGGGTGAATATTTTGTCACTAGCTAACTGATAGAAAAATAGTTATATCAACCTTAGCATAAGGATATTTAATCAGTAAAATTTGTAGGTTTAACACAACATAATGAGATAAATCTCTCCTCTCATCAAGGGGAGGTTCCCTATAAACTACTATTTACTAATATAAACTAAAAATAGACTCAGGGGTGAGATAACACCATCCATCTTTCTTTTTTAGAGATGATGTTCACAAAAAAGGAGAATTCTTGGGTAATTTTTGAATGAATTTCTCTTCTTTCAAAAATGATGTTAAAAAAACTAGAGGAAGACTTCTTGGGTAGTAACTGTAACCACAAGAAACCCATGAAAGCACAAAGTCTTTCATTGCTTCTCTCACTGATTCATGATGAAGTAACATAGTAGAATGAAGTGTAGCACAAAGTCTCCACTTCAACTACAATAGAGTAAAATATTATGAAGGATAAGGGGAGCTTAAAGTCTCTCCAATATCCTTTACACTAAAACACAAAACACATAGACTAAAGACAATTATGGCAACATAAAGTCTCCCATAGTCAGCTTTACGACACCTTCCAAGTTATTTCCACTTATTTTGCTTATTTGATTAAATGTAGAAGATTGTATTTAGGAAAAATACATAAAAATAATTTCCTAAATGACACAAGCTTTTTCAACACAAAGTCTGAAAGGTTACTTGCTTTCTCATTCACTTGATAAAATATGATTAACAATTTGAGCTCAAAGTCTTAGGAATGCCTTTCAATTTGGGTAGAGTTTTGCTTCTGATAATAGAGAGATCTCCTTTCTATAAACTTAAAGATTACAATATATAGAAACCAAAGAAAGACTTTGGTGATTATTTTTACAAAATGGCCTATGTTGTATTTAATGCATTAAATGCATTTGAAATTCTATGAAGGGGACATGTTGGAGCATGTCATTAGCCTTATCTTTTAATATTTTTAAATTATATCAAATATCTCCTCCAAAGTATGGGCCACTTGGTCCTCTTTTATGATACTTACATGGCTATCTATTCACTTTTACTCAATGAAGAAAAATAGGCCACGCCATTAAATGTTGGTGTTCTTTGATATCTACTTGGTGGACTATTCCACCTACTCAAATAACTCTCCTATAGATATTTCTATATTCTTTATAGTATTCCCTCTTTCTTGGTTAAATTTTGTCTCTTCCTGGTGATTTGAGCTCTCAGGGCTCTCTTCTCACTTTTTGTTGGCTCTTTTGGCTCTTTCTCTGGCTGGTCGTTGAGTTTGTTCCCAAGTCTACATCTTTGAAAATCAACAGTTATTATATTACCCTAATTTTGAGGTCTATGGGGACATTACTGGTCACTTGAACCTCTTTAAACCTTGAACCTTTGAACCTTTTAGAGTGCAACAGTTTAATGGTTCAAAGTTCATTAGTTCAATAGTTTGGTGGTTCGACGGTTCAATATTTTATAAAGAGCCACATTTACTTTATCTTCTTTAGGAGTTCAATGTATTGTTGAACCAATATTTTTAACCTTTTTTCTAGAATCTTCTACTTGAAAAAAGTTTTGTAATATTTTGCTTGAACTTTGAACTTTGAACTCGTTAAACTTGTTGAAGGATTGAACTCTTTTGAAACCTTTGAACTTGTTGAACCTTTGAACCACTTTGAACCTTTGAAGTGGGGTTCAATGGTTCATCAATTCAATGGTTCAATGATTTAGTGATTCATTCCATATTATTGAACTTGTTGAACCCTTTGATCTCTTTGAACTCTTTGAAGTAGAGTTTAATGATCAAACAGTTCAATGATTCATTCCAACTCTTTGAAACCCACCGATGAACCTTTCAAACCCTTTGAAATCTTTGAAGTGGAGTTCAATGTTTCAATAGTTTAATGGTTTATTCATTATAATTTTTAGGAAATGCCTTAAGTGTTTTGAACTTTTCCTTATGAAAGCCCGCATGTTGAACTTGCAATTTTCTTAGTTGAAAAGGCTTGAGTAATTGAAGAACTTGACTGCTCAGAACATTTTTTGAGAAAGGAAGAGATAATTTTGGCTTGTAGGACCAAAATGATCAATTGGTTGTCCATAAAAACAAGTGATGTATTTTGGAAACAACACATTTGAGGATATTTATCATCTCTCCTCATCCAAGTGGCATAATTGAAACACCTCTAGGATATGTGTATCTTAAGAATGAGGTGAATCACTAGATAAGGATATCTCCCTTCATGTACCACTTTTGGATCACTACTACACCTATGATTACAAGGAAAAGGGAGAGAAAAATAAAATTAAACTATCCTAAAGGTAGTTATACACCAAATTTATTGATGACTAACAACCAACTACATGTCACACATGATACCAAGAGACAAACTAGGCATACACTTCTCTAATTTGAATCGTCTCACATCAGTATTTCATTATGAGGTTATGATGAATGTTTAGGCTACAAGGACTATACAATAGGACTAAAATAGAAATATTTGAATATAATAACTTACTCAACATTGACACTTCATAAAATAGCTCACATGACCTACAAGAAGAAGCTTTCAAGATGCAAATAGGTGAGAGAATGAGACAACAATGCTAAGAAAACAACAATCATCATTAAGCAAGATTAATCATTTAAATGAGCACACTATGAATAATCATATAAGAGGTAAAATTAGTAGTCTTTATTGATCCATATGCAAATTAACAAGGCTTCACCATACTTAGGTGGAGCATCCTTATAATAACCAAAATGGCTAGTTCTTATAGAACTTGAGAGAGAGAAGAGAAGAAAAAAGTCCAAACGTCACAAGCACACTTTTCATGTTGATAAAATGAGTTACATGTTTAGAATAATGAATTAAGAGATAAACCATCCAATGTTTGATAATACAAATGGCTCTCCAAACTATACAACTCATGAAATGTGGTGTAGGAGTTTTCATTCTACATAGGAAACTATCTTCATCATTTACCCCTATTAGAACATCCCAAAATTGACTAGGGATAGGTATAATAGTTTGACTGATAGGTAAGGGTTATATAAATTTGTATCCATGCATTGGTTACAATCTTAATCACCTAGATTCTTCTAGAAATGAACCATCACTACCTATCATAAAAGAAAACTACTCTTACACAAACCTTGTACACTTGGCTTCTAAAATTGCTTTATTTTCCATGAAAATCCATAAAACATAGTGAATCACATGTTTCAAGACCATCTATGGCCTTAGATGCATTAGGAATACCTTAAAAAGACTCCCACTTAAAGTTTTCACTCTTTTCACTATCATGTTCACTATGCTAGTTCTAATTGGTTGGGATGGATTTGCTCATATAAACACCTAAGAGTATTGATGAAGCATGTAATTACCATAGTGAGTTAGGATATGTCTCTATCCTCCTCCCAAGGTTGATTTGATCTCTTTAAACCTTCTATAACTTGCATAGTGCACAAAATAGTCAAAAAGAGAAATTATATACCCTATCTATATAGATACAATTCAACTCAAGTGGATGGAAATGTTATTTTGATAGTCTCATTAAGATAAAAATATTTTTCAAGCCATTATGGTCCATTTAGATGCATCTCCTTCCTTATTTTCCCAATCAGGTCCTTAAGTAGGGTTTGTGAGGGTTTTAGACCACTTTTGCTATGTAGGTTCATTCAAAAAAATGGGACATTGGAAATTCAAATAAATTCCACAAATTTTATGTTCAAAACCCCTATTAACACCTCCAAACTTCTTGGATCTCCATAGAAATCTTTAGAGAAGATGTGAGCACTCAAATTTACCCTATCAAGCACTTTTCTCCATTTACACATGCCTAATGTTGTCCTTGAGTCAAAAATGGCCTTATTTGTGATTTTGTTCATTCCAAAAGATTGATAACATATATAATTATCTCATAAAAATTTATTATTCCATTTTAATTCTCATCTCATATTAGAATTGGAAGTGACTCTCCATTTGGCTTCTAGGCCTAAACTCAACCTAATAAACTTGATTGTAACTCTTGTAGGTTTGCACCACTTGTGTAGATTAAATAATTTATGAATGTTTTATAATGTTTTTACATGTGTTATAAAACATATCACATATCATATAAATGTTTATTTATCTCTTTACCCATCATTTATCACCCCTTCTCAAAAATGTAGGGTTTATGCTCCTAGGGAAGTACCCTCTATTTGAGATAAAATAAAGGTTACTTCCCATACTTAGTAACAAAATTGAATGATTAAGAGTATTAAATAAGTTATGGATACCCTATATACCAAATTTTAGTCCTTTATCAGGTCATTTGACCCCCAAACTCCTTCAAATTCCAAGGTAAACTCCTAGAAAAGGGATTGTGTGCATGGTTTAAAGATGTGGACTATGTGATGCATCCTTAAGGTCCTCTCTTTATTTTATCTAAATAATTAGAGTTAAATTAGAATAATATTATCACTATTAATGTTTTATAATCTTAACCCATCAATCCATCATTCCATATAATCCTCATACTCCTCATATTCCTTGCTTAATCAAGATTGAGTACATATTCCTAACTGTGTTGGCTTTAAGGCACTTATACTGTAGGTGATCCTTGAATAATTTAGATTTATTATAATTTATAAAACCTCCTTATATTATCTTAATGTCATTTTTTATCATACACACCATGTTTTAATAAGTCAACCTTCATAATGTAGCTTCTTAGCTCACTATTATGTTATAGTCAACTAAAGTTGACTATGTTATTGCAACATGGAGTCCCATGAGTGTTGGTTTCCATTATATATTGTATTACATCCTTTTAAATACTTTATAATAATTAAATCATCATTTAATATTAATATTCTCATTTTTATATGCCCATTATTACACAAGTTCATTTTGAGAGCTCTAAGAACATCTACAAGCAGGTTGTATGTGAATGACCTTGGAGTTAGGTGCACTTGTAGGTGTTTATATGATAAAAAATAAATATACCAACCTAACATGATGGTATTTATGAACAAAAATTTCCAAATAATTATCTATTTCCACAATAAATAAACACATTCTCAAACTTGTACCTTAGGTTGGTTGTAGTTCTACCTCTTAGGCAAAAGACACCTATAGGTGTGTATAGAGCTGAACATATGATACATCATCTTATTTGAATGAAATTAAGGTTATTAGTTATATATTAAACCATATAAAAATATTAAATCATGTAAACATGTTTTTTATTTCAACCTTGAGGTGGAAAGTCTCTTTGGGGCTCAAAACTATAGATGTCATTACTTGACATTAGTGCATAAAAGTGCATCTTTGGGCTCCTCTAGCATGAAGACCAAATGAAAAAATTGATTCCTTCCTATTGTAATATGTATTCCTATGTGGATAATATAATACATAGTCACTTATATGCATCAATATTACTAACAACCTTGTTATATGACCTTGGTAAATGCTTAGGTGCTCTTGTGGGAATTTAATCCCTAAACATAGTTATTAAGTCTTTGAACATGGATTCATACTTCCATTTGTCAATCCAAACTCTAAAATAGGTATATAATTAACTATAAAACAAATTATGACTTTAGGATTGAGTTCTTCCATGTGTTTCAACACTCAAAATTTCACCTCAACCCTTTGCTAGGATCACTTGTAGGTGGACATTCCACTATACATGCATTATATGTAAGTATGGATAATTACATTATTTTTTGAATTAGCATGAGTTATAGGCATATGAAATATATCCAAATGAACTCTTCACACTATCAAGGACTTTATCCATCTCAGACACTCTTTTACAACATGATTGGTCCTCATGAGGTACCTACAAGTGAGTATAATGGCAGGAGATTGTGAATGATTATGTTGACTATCACAGTCCCTCTCATAACAAGTGAAAATATATAATTTATTATTACCAATATGAGGATGCATAAAAAAATTCAAAACCATATTCATGACCCCATGGATGTTTTAAAATCCTTAATCCAACTCACTCAGATGATTATGTGTGACAGTCATGAAGCAATTGATTGTATGATATGTCTCTTAGATAGCACTCCATGGTTAATATTTTAAGGCTAAGTTTTAATGGATATGGGACCAATAGGAGATTATGAAAAATAATCTAAACTTATAACCATCCTCTGACACTATTACCAAGACATGAAGACAATTTAAATGGTGGAAATCTATCTGCAACATAAAAGAGTGTCTTCTCTTGCAACCTAAGATATTTGGCCTATCAAAACATGTTGAAATTATAAACCAAACATGTGTAACATGAGGGGAGATATTAAAAATCATATATAATAAATACAAATAGTTGTATTTATAGAATTCTCCAAACCAAAGCAAAACATATAGGGTACATAGATTGGCAAATAAATTAGATATGTTAACTTCTTAGGAATGGTTCATAAAGCATATGACACCATTATTTTACAACTAAACATAAAATGAAAGCTGAATGATTGTATAAGACAGCCCCAAAAAATATTTTAAACCTCCCCTACTTTCCATACCAAGTCCAAACATGTTGACTAGTTATATGTGCATAGAAGGGTGAAGAAGGAGCATAACAATTTTAGATCAAATTTGAAACTTCCAGAGTAGTTAAATCATGGAAATGGGTATAAGGAAGTTGAAGAGTCATCTCATAACATTATTCCACATGTCAAATTCCATTATGGGTTGTAAAAGTGTCAAAATCCTCCTTTTTTGAAGAAAACTACTCTTTCTTCTAAAAAACCTACCACTTTTTAGTTATAAATAGTTACTTAAGACTTCTTAAGACACATGGGGCATGACATCACCTTTTAAAACCTTTGAATTTCTCAAGGAGGTTTTAAAAATCATTTAATTCTCTATATTAACCTCCAAAATGACTCTTAGGACTACAAATATATGACCAAGGCTATATACACATCAAATCACATCATATGAGCTATGACATAATTCATGACATTTACTAAGCCCCTAAAAAAATCTAAAGATCAAGTTTTTACCTATAAGGGGCCCAATTTAGCCTATAGGGTAATATTTGGTCAAAATTATGACTATTTATACTTTAAAAATATCCTTTGACATTTATAAAATACTATCAAATACAAAAATCACAACGTATAATGTCAAATATTGGTCTTTTAGACCAATCTTTTGATTTCACTACACACAATTAAACTAGAACCATATAAGCCATTTTTGATTCAAAATTTTAACCACTTAAATTGTTTATAAAACCTTATAAAAAAATCATGGTAGGACATAAAATTCCCAAAAAACAAAACCATGTACATTATATACTTAAACTAAGGGCATGAATCCTCAAACTTATCACTACAACTTGTTTACCTAGAACTATTAGTTTACCTTAAAGCACAGTCATGGTGATATTAACCTTGAACACCTTTATTACCACTTTCAAGGACTTAAAACTCAAGGAAATTATCCTATAATATTATTATACCATTATTTTATATAAATATAATACATTCAAATGGAAAATATTGGTCTTGCAAACCAATCTCATGACCTTACTCTACACAAACCTTATTGAGCTCGACAAGTCAACTTGTGAGTAATTTTTTCACTATAAGCACTAACCTAAAAAACTTATACCAAACATGAGAATGTATTTAAAGTATTTAATATCATCTCTATGCACTTTTTTTCGTTAATATTCCATTATAACACATTCATAATCATCTTCTTACTGCTACCTACGTTTCTCACTTTTTCCACCATTAGGCCTGTTAGTCACTGGCTAACTTGGATGACTACTTTAACAAAATTGGCATATATATCTTGTCTATAAACCTTCATGGGAATAAAAAATTAGTCTCAAACTTCATCTTCCATCAATTTTTAAAATTTAACTTAATCAATTTTGACTGCTACAAAACATATTAAAGAAATGTGCACTTTTTGTAGGATCTACTCACACACCTGACAACTCAATCACACAGGGAGGTACCTGGAAGATTTGAATACATGATAAAATAGTTTATATAGTAATTTTATACCATTATAGTCTATATTTAAATATATATTTCACATGAAGTCCTTGTTAGGGTTTTAGAGAGGTTTAACACATGCTTTGGTGTTAAATTTTTTTCATAAAAGATTGCCACTTAAATCCAAAACTAATGACTATAATTATTATATAAGACATTTTACCATATATATTTAATATATTATGTTCCCATTTAGATGTTATACATACCAATGAACACTTTAAAGTCCTTCTTGGGTTTGCATGCCTTCATTTTGTGTACTCAAGATACCTTTAAACCAATTTTCATGCCTTTTTTTGCAAACCATGACCTAAAAATTTGTGAACATCCTTGAAAAAACATATAAATTTTTTATCCATGCTAAAAAATGCAAACTTGTCTTAAAAACTGATCATGATCCCTCATTAGGCCACACTCTCTCTTTTTGCTCTCTAAACCTTGGCCTGCAAATCACATTAGGCCTTAAAATTGACCTTCATGCTTATTTAAATGTGATATCCACCTAACTAACATAAAAAATAAAAATATATCATGCTTAAATAATACCATACATCCTTCATAATCCTTGACAATAGATCATGATGCCTAATTAGGCCAAGAAGGGTCTAGAAGTGGTCTACTTACATACTTGATCTATAGATCCTACACCTATAGGATCATCTTGAGTATTTCATTAGTGATCCAAATGCCTCAAATAAATTATAAATAAACATTATACATCCATTAATTATTTTTTTAACTCATCTCACCAAGCCATCATACTCATACCTTCTCACAGGGTCTCTTCATGTTATGACTAGTGTTAAGACTAGGCTTCTAAAGCACTTGAAACTTGAAAAATGACCTTGAAATACTTATATAAGTATCTACACTTCTATTTCATGATAAAAAATTATATAAAATCTCTCATAATCTTGTGTTTACTTAATTCAACAAATTTCACTATGCACACCTTCTCATTGGGTCTAGACTAGGCTTCTCAAGATACCCTGTACTTTAAGAACTAGTACTCAAATATGGTTACCTTAATGATATCAAAAAAGAATAATATTCAAAAAAAAATATCACACTAATACAATAATCTCTCATGACCTTATGTATACTTAGATCCTTGACATCAACTTTGACACCAACCAACAAAAGAATCATTAGGTTGCCTTCAAATTCACTATTAATAAGAGAGACATTAGATTACCTTTAAATTATCTCCTATAATATGGATTCACTGTCACATCAGTTACACAATATCATACCTCATATACCATTCATAATGAATCTTCATCAACTTCACCTTGACATCAATGATAAAACTTCTCAATAATGGTCACATTTGTCCTTGTCTAGCCTTGTCTAAAGTTTGGTTTCATGTGTACTTGTCTAGTCCTAGGGGTTAATTATGAGGTCTTATGTTTTTAAATATGGTTAAAGGTTTTATATGGTTTATATTCATTTAAAAAGGTTATAATTGTGTCATTAAATCCATAATATCATGCATTAACTTTTTATGTGGTTTTTATGTGCTAAAATGACATTTTGGCCACCTTTTGGCCTATTCTATGGAGTTACATGTACCATATTCCTATAAAAACGTTTAAATAATACTCCTAACATACATGATGTCATATATAGGTCAAATAATGTTCAAGAATGGTCATCAACTGACAAAAATTGCATTTTAATGCTTAAACTAAGAAAAGTGACACTTTACAAGCACTTTTGGACACTCTTATAGCCTTAAAAGATCATAATTAAGTTGTAAATCGTTTAAAAGTGTCCCTTGAGTTTAAATAGATATTTTTAAGGATTTTTATTAATTTTCATGTTTTTCATTTACTTCAGACATTCTCTCTCCTCCATCATTGCCTTCACAATCTCAAAAAAGAAAAATTCAAGTAGATGGTATTGCTAGGAGAGAGAGTTAGGAAATAAAAGTTTGAAAGCTTTAATAGGACCTATTAATATTTAAATTATTTTAATTGTCTTAAATATTCATGGCCCTTCCTTTATGAATAATTTATAAGAGTGACAACATGTCACTATGACTTGTCCATCCAGGTAGGGTTCTATTTTTGCATCTATTTCTCCACTTCAAAATTTGATGGAGAAGAATGGTTTTGAGGGATATTTTCATAGGTATGATATCTCATTTTAATGTTTATTTAATAACCTAACTAATTTTCATGAAGTGTCTTCAATAGGAGGAAAAGTGTCCCAATGTATAGGGTGTTTCAGTCACTCCTATTGTAATCTTTGGTTGTCTAAGATGTTGGTCACTTTCAAGGGTTTCCAAAACTCCAATGATATTACAAGTATCCTCATTATCCCATAATTCATGTTTAATATCTTGATAATTACCTCCTTTCAAATAGTCCTTCAAGACATATCTCTTTTCCACCCCTTGAAATCTTGGTTTCTGTTCATGAGCAACCTTTTCTAGGTCTGAATGCAAATGTGATTCTGAATATTAATGAGAAATAATTTTTGTACATGATAAACAACTTTTAATAATAGAGGTGAAAGTAAGTGAGATTAGAGGTCTAAATTTTTACTCTCAATTAAATTCATAAGTGTTTCAATCACTTACATGAATAAACATGTGAGTGAGCATTCATAAATTTAGGTTTATGTTCAATAGGTCAAGACAATGGGAGAGGCACCATAAACTCATAGACCTTCATTTCACCATGATAGGCTCCTCATTTATATCACCAAAATAATGGTTAAGAGATAAAACTTATATACATAGTCAAAAATACCATACACAAGATTGTACATACTATAGAGACAATTTTAAGGTGACATGATGCATTGTCAAAGGGCCTATAAGCTATTAAGAAGGTTAAATAAGAGTACAAAATTTGAAAAAACATAAGAGTGTCTAAGGCTCAATAATTGGCTCTATAAGTAGCCTATGTAAGTAAAAGATACCTACAGTCCCTAGGCCTATAGGTCCTTATTATGGAGTAAGTTTTATTGTTCTCTATTAAAAGAAAAAAACACAAGGTTAATTCCATACATTTAAAGCAAAGAGTGTCAAACAATTTAAAGCATCTACATATTTATAATTTAATAAATGGTTAGAGGATAAAATTCATAAGCGTTAATGCATATACACATGTCTGTGTATGGTATTGAAAAGATAAAAGGTTGAAAATGTCATGAAGTAGAAAAAAACCTTATAAAATAGAGATAATGAATATAATATGGGGTTTAAATATATTTAAGGCCATGATAGGGTTGATAAGGTCATCTTCCAGACCTTATAATCAAACTTATCCAATAAACACATACAACCACCCTTTAAAGAAGTTGTCTTGAATAGTGGTGTTGGTGAAGGTTTGAGTTTCAATAAATTTTGAAGTCCCTAAGATATCATCCACATGATAGAGTCATTGAGAGTTTTAAAGAATGTAAATTGAAGACCTTGAGACCATAAATGCACTTAGACTTCCCTATAGACAACTACAAGCTGCATTCAAGGATAGGTTGGTTTTATTCCTAAAGAAAATAGTAGAATGTATAGAAAATCTCTAAGGTCTATCTTAGTTAGACAAGACTTCAAGTAGGGTAATTTTTAAATATAAGCGAACATGATGAAATGATAATTGAGATTGATCATATAGAGTCTCAAAACCTATATACATAGATAATAACCTTTAGTTCTACCTACTTTATGAGAGCTTTTGCTTGATTTCAGAAGGTTAAAGTCTTATGAGAGGTCTAAATGGATGAATTACATTTAAAAAAGGTTTAATAGTGTCATAAATACCTAATTTAAACCCTCATACCTAATATCAAGGGTGAAGAAGGTCAAAACTTTGTCTAAATATTGAGCGTAGGACACGTAGTCTTAGTTGTATTGCTAAGAGAAAATTGCTTGTTTGGAATGGATAATGGTTTGAAGTATATGAATATATCCATACTGATGACACAACCCCACAAGACTCTAGACTCTATTAATAAATAATAGAATGAAGATAAGACCATGTTTAGGCCTAACAAGCCTAATACCATGTATAGACCATAAAGTATAATCATGAACAAGTGGCTAATTGATGATAAAGTAATAATACGAAGGTGTTGTGTATTTTATATAAATAGTTTATAGTCTCTAATAACCATTTTAAAATATCAAAAATAAAGAAAAGTGCCAATTTTGGCCTTAAGACTTCTTCAAGCTTCCTTCACACATGACTGCCATTCAAAAGTAGTCTTATCTCACTTGGTAAGATCATGAACCCAATGCATGGATCCATATTTTTTTTTAAGAGGTATAAAAGTATCCATACCTCATTATTGAGGCATAATTTTTTAGATTGAGTCTTTAACCTGCATGAACAAAGGCTAGGAGCCCAAACACCTCTCAAATGGCTTGCTTGTAACCCATGGAGCACCTTCTCATACTCAAAAATTTCATGAGGTATTGAATGGGACATAATGGTGTTTTTATGTGATTTAGGGGTCCCCTAAAAAAATATTGTGTCATTATGAGAGAGAAAGAGGATCTATTCTTTATGAACAATCCTTGAGAATGAAACATGTTGAAAACCCTCATAAAACCTTGATGATGACCAATCAAGATAAATGGGATTATTAAGCATTTTTAATGACATATTTTTCTCTTAAAACCTCTTATATGTTGTTTATAACTATAATTAGGTTCTATATATGTACTTTTTCCATATGTGTAGTTGTATAGACTAACATAAATGTACTATGTTGCATGATTTTTGGTGTTTTATAGGTATTTTGAGTAAAAATAAACTTTCAAACCACTAGATAAGTCTATTTTGGATGTGCTAAATATATTAAATCCCAAAATTCTTCATTGTATATTCTATAAGTGGTCAAACAAAGCTCTTTTTCCAAGGCAGTTTCAAACAATCCTAATATGAGACTAGGTGGCAAGGTCATTTCATGGTTCTCACACTTCCACAACATCTTAGGGCCTCAAATTTGTTATGAAGATTTTTGATATTCTAGGTAAATTTAATCACATAATTTGGGTTATTTAACACTTGTGAAAGAGGTATGGAGTATAAAAATAGGGTTCTAGGTAAGGAGGCCTAATAGAGGAGAAAGGCACAAAAATGGGCTTCTACTTAGAATCTGAAAATGAAATTTGACATGAAGTTGTAAGGAAATACTAGATCTTCAAATATTCCATTGTTTTTTCATTTCCCTAAGTATATTCTTCTAAACAAGGAGGTTTATAGGTATTTAGGGCTACAAGGAAAATTAGCCTAGTGAGAGCTAGAGGAGAAAAATGGAGTCTTAGTAGTTGTTATAGGAACTAAAATGGATTTTTAAAGGTATGATATGGTATATTAAGGCCATACATGGAGATAGAGTGACTTTTAGAATATTAACTTGAGTTTTGAGACACTTGGACCAAGCTAGGCATGAGAAATGAGGAGTTTTAAGACACTTAGGCATATGAATTGATGAAATGTTAGATTAGAAGAGTTCATTAATGCATGATAGGTGTAAAATGGGGATATTTTAAGGAAATCATGTTGAATTTATGATTGATAATTCCATTTTTCACTCTTTTTATGTAATGAAGGGTAATTTTTAAGAAAATGATCAAGGTGTCAAGCTAAATTCTAACTCCTATACCACTCAGAGTATTGGAGAATCTTTAGGAGTGAGACACATGGTTTGGAATATTGTTTTAGACTTTTAATAATTACTTTATTATTGTAACTCATGGTGGTCACTTTTCAATCCCTTTATAATACACCCCTCTCTCTCTCTCTCTCTCTCTCTCTCTCTCTCTCTCTCTCTCTCTCTCTCTCTCTCTCTCTCTCTCTCTCTCTCTCTCTCTCTCTCTCTCTCTCTCTCTCTCTTTACAATTCTCTATATAAGCAACCATTTTTAGCTTCGTAAAGCATCCACATCTGGTATGGGAAAAACCCTAATAGTTTGAGTACTAATTTTGCCTTTGAATAAAATATTTTAAACTTTTTGGTGTTCTCAACTTATTTTCTAAGTGTATGAAGTAGTTCATTATTGAATGGCAAGTGATAGTCATCTCTCCTTGTGTTCATCTCACTCTTTCATGCTTTATGCAAGTAGTTTTCCCTCTAATAAGTCACATTAAGTGTATTTACTTATCTTTTTATGTTTTAAACTGTAAGGAAGATTACTATAATCTATAATTATACATCTTTCTTGTCTACCTTATAAAATTCATTTTATCTTACCTTCATGTTGAAACACTTTTGTTAGAGAAACCTTGAATGTTGAGATCAGTTCTATGAATAACCTTTCATAGTGTAAGTTCATGGTAGTCTTGTGGAGTAAAACTTGGTATATAACATCTTATAGGTTATTTTTAATCCCTTATATCCCTTTTCTTTAAAATATAATAAACTAGTGGTTAGTTGTAGGTGAGGTGCAAGGGAGCTAGCCCTTCAATCTAGAGACTCATCTCCCATAGGTCATCCACAAATTGAGAGATGTTTCCATGTTACACCAAATTTAAACAGGTTGGAGTAATTTAGGGTGAAAATTCTATGAATCAAAATAAATTGAACTCATTTCTCTTCTTTTTACCCCTTGTTCTCTTCCTTTTCATGGGATTGGTTATCCTTAAATTAAAACTCTTATTTTTACATCTTATCTTACTCTACTTTGGCCATTTTATCTTATTTTATTTTAGATTTCTCATTGGTTCCCTTTTATTTTGAAAGTTTATCCTCAACCTTTTTTTAATTTATCTCCTACTTGCACTAGTCCTATAACATCTCAGATTTGGTTCCCTTTTTATTTTTTCTCTACATAGGCATTATTACAATTTTCTTCCTCTTAACATAGTTTTTACTCCTTCAACACTTTATATAATTCATACTTATTGTACTTATTTAACTATTCCTTTTCTTTGGCATCCTCCTCTTCACTCTCCTTATCTACCTTAGTGTGTAATGATGAAACCTCCATGAATGGTTGTTCCTTAGTTTTACATTACAGGTGAGTCTATTATATATTATAATAGCTATAGGTTGGTCCACTTGTATCATATTTTAATTAAGTATTTATCATTTTATTTTCCTTTTGGTTTGTTAGACAAGGACAAAATTTGAAATTAATGACATGCCAAGACAATTACACTAAACTATGAGAGGCGAATGTGTTGAAAGTGGAATTAATAAGGGTAAAGTTGATGTAGACATGTAATGTGGAGCTAATAATAGATATAATAAATGGATGAAAATAATTGATCCCTATTCATAGTGTGTTTTAGATATAAAAGGATATCAGTCACTAGAAATTACCTAAATTTATTGCATTTTCTCTATCAACTTCACACTTACATTAGAAATTATACATTGAGGGTGGAACATGCATTCCAATTGAAAATATTTAACTCTTATTTATTGTTATAACACAAGTATTAAAGTGTCATTACTATAGCTCATAGTCTATCAATGATTGTGGTTGATGACATCACCAAACTCATTAGTTATGAAGCAATGCTACCAACTCTTTTAGTGGTTCAACATATGTTTCATCTCCCTCCATTGTATATTGATGTACACTTCCATTATTTATAGATATTGATGTGAAGTATGTAGACAATAATTAATTTATTAATTACATAGACACCATGTATCTAATATTTATGATATTATAGAGATTTACCATAGCATAATTTTTTTGTTATAGTTTTACATTAGTTTTTAATTAGCTTGTTTACTTTCTTTGTTCCTTTAAACATTAATCTTACATATCCTATATCATTCCAAACTATATTCCATATATAACTCCCTTAAATCCCTTTAATTAGCTATTCCACAAGGTCTCTTCCTAGGTCCTAAAATAATATCAGAGCATACACACTTCGTATAGTTTCAAAGTGGTATATTTATGTATCTAAACTTAATTCATGTTTGTATTCACATTAATAAAAGGTATAAATACAATATTCTAGGGATCAAGAATCATGATCCTTCATCATACCTTCTTATAAATCCTTAGTGAAATCAAAATTACATGTATTGTAGAAGATGATAAAGAGTGAATTTTAAAGATATTAGGAATATTTATAAGAATTCCATGCATGAGTGAGAAATATTTTTGATAATTTATTAGTAATTATTAAGGATAAAAATAATTCCAACACCTCTCATTCACATCAATAATTTTGTAGTCACACTCCATATAAGGTCAAAGTCAATCTCTACATCCATATATATGAGTGAAAAATAGATGTAAATGCCCTAGGTAACTAGATTAACTTATTTTTTTCATACTATGTGGTTAATCAATTCTTTGACCAATAAAATATTACATTTTATTTTCTAAAATTTTATATATTAGTAAATAAATGGTTGTAAAGGTACTACACTTCATATAAATTTTTTGAAGATTATGTTAATTTAGACACATGGAATGGATCTATAGAATCACTCAAATAAAGTTCTTACCCTGATAAAAATAATGAAGTTGGATACATCAAGTTATTTCAAATTTAAGGCAAGGATAAATCTATGTAGGTGTACACAAATACCTTTCATACTTTTGTGTCTAAAGTGGGTATTCAAACTCATATATAAATGATTTTTTCAAGTATAATTCAATTTTGAATCCTTCTATCCATTAAGATATGGATTTACTAAAAATGTATTAAATTAGAGAAGACTACATATTTGATATCAAGTTCTAAGAAAAGGCTAAATCCAAGAATAAAATAAAATATTATATTTTTCCAAGTAAAATTCCAAACTAGGAAATGGCTCCAAGTGTCATTCATAAAATAATCAACAATCCTCAAATGACTAGAACAAGAAATGTAAGACTAGAAAGTGATGTCTAATTCACAATTATAACATTCATTCTAACGAAGAGTTTCACACTAGTAATACTCTAATTGCACAAATTAAATCTGCAAGTAAAAGAACTACAATCCTAAAAATTCATGGAATTTGAACCTAGATCCATGATTTGTACCATAAACATCTCTACTAAATATGTAGAAATAAAGGAATAAAAAAGGTTGTTCCAAAATCAAAAGTGGATCAATGCTCAACTATTAAACTTCATTGTTGATAATAAAATACAAAATAAATTATTTTCTCCTCACATAGTTAGTAGACTAAACTTTTCACTAATGCCTCACCCATAACCATACTACTTTAGATGGTTTATTTAGGATTTGAGTACATGTCACTAAGTAGCATCAATTATTATACAACATTAAACATTTATAATATAATTCTTTATGACATCTCTTCATTAGATGTATGTAATGTTTTACTTGGAAAAACTTATCCTTACCATCAACATGTAGTCTAAAAATCCTATAAGTTTTATGATAGAAATTAGTGATAAGAGATACCACATACTAGAATTAGTTCCTAAGCTATCACTCATTAGTGCCAAATATTGTAATAAGTTAGTCATATATAATAAAAAATTCCTAATTTTGATGGTGAGGTCTAAACTTAAGAACATCCTTATGGAACCAATTCAAACCATAGACTAAACATACACCTCAAATTTGAAACATAAGTTGGAATAATAAAATGATATCTTTCAACAACCAAAGAAAGTGTTTACACACTACATAGTGAAACACACTATTAATTTGATTCCTAGACTACCTCTACCTAATAACTCTGTATACCACACATCCTTTCTAGATATTATGTAAGGATCAAGAAAAAAACCATTAACTTGTTGATAAAGGACATATTAGGCCCAACTCATCTCCTTCTGAAAACCTAATTGTGATTGCACCAAATAAGGATGGCACATGGAGATTGTGTATAAATTACATATGTATCAATAGTATAATAATGAAGAAACATTATTATATTCCTAATATTGAGGACTTATTTGACAAACTATGTTGTGTAAAATTCTTCACCAAAATTTATCTTAAGTTTGAATATAAATAGATTCTTTTACAACTCATAAATATCTTGAAAATAGCCTTCAAGACTAAAGAAAGTTTTTTCTAAATGGTTGTTATTTTAATTTGGATTAACTAATGATATACAAAATTTATTTGGATGATTAATGAAAGTATTAGGTCATTTACCAATTCATCTATTGTAGTATATCATGACAACATCCTGATCTTCAACAAAACATGGGATGAACTTATGTATTATTTTATTGGACCCCATTTTTTTCCAAGCACATGGACATACCAACTTGTCCAACCTTGGCACAAGGCCACCCTTGATATATCTACGCAACCCCCCACCATTTTTTTACATTTTAGGATTTGAGTTGGAGGAATCCTCATGAACCCCACACCACTTAACAAGTAGTTGAGAACTGACCAAATCATTTAAAGACATTCCTGACAAATTTTATACAAGGTAACTTAAGGTGAATGAATGTCAAAAGACTAGAGCAGGTGAGAAAGTGACCTCGAGGGATAATTTTTCATCTAACACATGCATGTTTGACATGTACAATGTGGTGGTGCTAGTAGTCTTGAGACACCTCATCACTTGGCACACGCTCCTCTAGTCTGGCAAAAGATAATTCTATTCTATAAAGTAGAGTTGTCTAAGGATAAAAAAGAGGAGAGAATGAATAGTGAATATCTAAAAAAATGGAGAGCCAACATTAGTATTTTCTTCTACACTCTAGTTATAGGATATATAATTTAATCCCATGCCCACTTGTGAGCCACTAGAAATTAGAGTAATGATAACTTGCATTGTATTTTCCCAAGGATTATGTTGTTTAAGCTAATGAGAATAGATCTAGAAGATATAGAGTAAGTTGTTATTTACAAGTTAATAGGGTGTTATAGATATATACTAACTCATGTAAACATGGTTCACTAGATTCTTTCATATATTAGATAGAGGGATCTAACTGAGTCACTAGTGGTGCTAGTGTACTGCTTCATGGACTTGACCACCTTATAGTACCATAGTGCTGAACCAAAAGACACTTAGGCCTTAGAGCATGTATTGATATCATTATCTATAATGAAACTACGACACCTATGAAGAGGTTTACCCCTATTAGGCCTCATCTTGAAGGGTTTATCACTGGGAGAATACTAACCACCTTTACATCTAACTAAGTCCCCCAAACCCCTAGTTTTACCATGTCATGACTAGCCCAACACATATATGGTACCTTCACTATTGCACTTTAGGTGAGCACATAAGTTTTACACCTTGTGTGGAAGTAATGCTAGTGATATAACATAAATAAATGTTATTAATTATAACCCTTTATCCCTAGCACCTATCCCCCCTAACTCTAATTTTGACCTAACTTGATGACTAAGCATGGGATCAAGCATAGAAACCCTTGAGGTGAGACTTTACTAAAACATTTTGGTTTTATTTCTAGTATGTGTTAATTTTTTTTGCCATAATGGTGTAACAAAATGATGATATGACTATCACTCAAAAAAATCAAGTGTTGGCTAGAGTAAGTCAAAGATAAGCTCACATAAAACCCTCCTACATGAAAAAGATAGATGCCATAGAAGTGGGTATAGAGAAACTTGTACAATGCTCTTTATGAGGTATTCTTTTGCAAGTTACTTGAACATGTATACTATTGGTTAGTGGTATACACTACCACTATAATATGTAGCTACAACCAACACCTTAAGTGGACCATAAAGTGCGAAGAAAGGCTATAAAACCTTAATGAGGTCTAGGCATGCACTATGGAAAAATGGTGGAATGATGTATTGAATAGTTATGCATTGGAGTTTCTAGTGTCATCCTTCTCATTCCCTAAATAAGCTAAGTATGAGTTTCTTCATGAATCAAGGGGCATGTTTGTAAGAGGGATCAACAATAAATTGAAGAAGCTCCTTATAGATTATGGTATAAAGACTTTGAAATGAAAGGCTAAATTCCTTACATATATGAGAAAGTGTAGAGGTCAATAGGGGGATGAATATGTAAGTTGCAATAGAAGAGGAAAAAAAACTTGAGAATCGAGAGATTTAGAGTTAGAACTATGAAAAGTATAGGTCCTATCTAGTGAAGGATCTAAAACTTAGAAGTGCCAAGAGGACCTGTAGTAAGTGGGAAGGGCATGGGGAAGGATCTCTTGAGATACAATCATGTGAAGAGAGAGAGGAGGAACCAAAGAATAAAACTCAATCATTGGGTGAAAGATGTAGTGAGTTCTTGCAAGAAGTGACACTTTAAAATGTGTTCAAAACACTTACCCCTTTAGACTAGAAGTACATGCTCATGTGATGGACACATAACCAATAGACAAAAGAATGATAACTGACCTTGTTATCAACCTAGACTTTGATAATATCCAAAATTTGATTTAATAATTTATTATTGAGAATGTAATCCCCTATGAGGAATTAAGTAATAAGATGGCAAACATATCAAGCACCACTCTAGGAGTCATGAACATAGGCATAATTATTGCCATATAAAGGATGTCTATGTTAGTTAGGCATCAACCTAAAATAAGTCATACCACACCATAAAGAAGTATGGAAACACCATTAGGTTCTACCATATATCCTACCTCATTAGGGTCAATACTCACTCCTACCAATTGAGGCATCATAGGGCCACCCATAATATAGGCACAAGGAGGGTAGGTGCATTAGAAACTTACACCACCTTCCTAGTATATCTATTACAAGATGTCCATGTGCTTACCTGAGTATTATGGAGTTGAAACTTTTGTGGAACATGTGCTAAAATGTGAATTACAATGGTACACTTGGGGCATCACTTAAAATGAGTGTAAGGAAACTCAATTCATGACCACTTTACTAGATCATACCCATACCTAGTATCAAATGTTTGATCTGAACCAAGCCATTATTGATTATGATGTACTAAAGGATGCCTTCTTGAAAGAGTTTGACATCCTCAAGTTTGAGAAATAAAACACTATGTAACTCAAAGAGATCAGCTAGGGATTAACTAAGAGCATGCACTTATATGATCTATGATTTAAAACTCTACTCTCAAATCTCCCATATGACATTCACCCCTCCCAACATGTGAAATGGTTTATTGATGGTCTACTCGTACCATTAAGATGCATTCTATCTATGAAAACTTTCACAAAATACCATGAAGTGCTTGAAGCCACACTCTAGGCCTAAGCATTAGGCAACACCAATACTAGAGTCAGTCCACTCATGGAGGTGTAGATTAATTCAATGGCCTCATAGCTATAGAAATTGACCATTGGATAGGTGCATGAAACTTGTGATTGCTTTTGGTGCATTGAATCTGAGATGGAAGGTCATAATAAGAATAATTTCCCATGTAAGAATATCTGCACACTACTTCTCAATAATGAGATTTGTCATAGAGTTCATGACTCTTGAAACTACACCCTATTACAATATGTTAGCTAAGTAAATACCATTATTTATTTTAAGATGTGTGATGTTTACACACATTTAACATCAAACTATAGGGTCATTGATGAGATGCACCAGAACATGGAAAGAGGCATAAGGTAGGAAACAACTTCAAGTACTAGCCAAGTAGGTTAGGGAAATGAAGGCTATTTCCAAAACTACATGGGTTATGGGAACTAGAGAGGTGCACATAGATGAGGCAGAGGATGTGGTGGAAAAACATTCCCTCCATGATCATTATATAAGTGTGGATATACTGAGCACTATTATCATGACCACCCCATGCACCTGATATGTGAATATTGTCAAGGGCCACATGTAGTCAATGACTATCCTGATCTATATCAGAAACTTACCCAAGTATGGCCTAACATAGATAGATGAACTATGATTATTATGAATGAATTCAAGGGAGACAAGTAGACCCCTAGCCCCATTAGACTCAGAAAGAGCCACCCAAGGTATAGGCTACTACAAGAAGTGGGTTCACCACTTAGGTACCCTCTAGACCATGCCAAGACCTACACCTAAAATATGGTGGACTAAGCCACACTAACTTCATAACCCTAGTGGAACCCAAAAATATACCATACCCTAACCCTACATGCCAAAAAGATGTCCAACAATAGGCTATGAGAGTAATTAAATAATTATAGGATGAACTTTAGTTGGCAAGAGACTTAGAGGCAAAGGATACCAATTTACATAAAAAGTGAGACCATAAGGAGGTTGAAGTGTAAGAATTGATAAATATCCTACACCTCCTATAAACTTAAGGGGTGTTTCCTCTATTAAGGGATATACTCTAGAAGCATGCAAGTGAAGAACCCACATAAGAGACTACACCTCAAAGGATATAATTTGTAATTTTGCATATAGAGTGGGTGCATGAGGTTGGGCATATATAGAATGCTGATTGTGACCAAGAACTATTGATATATTCCACAATCAATGGATGGTTAGTTTGTGATGTACTAGTGGACATAGGTGTAGAGGTCAACATCCTAACCAAAAATGCTTGGGAAAAGATGGAGTGACCCCCCTTAAACCCATCCCCTCACATGTTGTTCATGGCCAACAAGACTCACATGTAACCTATCAAAATATTAAAAGGCACTATTATAGACACCATGGGCAATGAATTCCATGCTAACTTTGAGATCATTAAGCTGGTTGAGAAGGATAACTACCTGATACTCTTGGAAATACCATAGTGTTATGACAATAATGCAGGCATGTGCTTCAAGAAGTACTATATGACTTTTGAAAATGGTAAGGAAAGGGTGGTGATCCTCCTCTTAGATGATCAAGGACCCCTATATGTAGAGATTGTTGACCTTGAGGATGAGATCAACCACATCTATAATATCATGATGTAGGGCACTAAGAGACTCAACCCAAATAACTAAGGCATGCTTGTATGGGAAGATGAATAGTCAACTTCTGATATAACTGATGTAGCTTGAGAACAATGGGTTGAAGAGGCTTATGAAGTCACTAGGTAGAGATGTTTCCTATTACATACAACATTACTGAGATGAGTTGGGATAGGGATGATAAAAATTAGACAACTTCAAAAGAAATGGATCCCTCATGCCAAAACAAGGGAAAAGAAGGTACTCTAGATTAGTAAGGGGAAACTTGTAATGCTTATAAAGTATGAAGGGGACCACCCCATAGAAAGATATGTCTAAGACATTGAAGATTGTGTCCTAAAAAAATTGATCAAATGGGTGCATTAGTGTACATCTTGAAGAGTAATACTATTTATTGGTGGGTAATATAGAGACCTAGATTGCCCATCGGGCATGATGTAAAATTAGCAATATGTACTAGGTTTGGTAGAAGTAATGAAGATCTAAACATACCTAATTACAATGGTGATTCAAAACCCATTACACATATATGTCTATGTGAAGAAACATGGGTAGTGTAAGGAGAGAATGCATCAAAAGGTTTGTGGATGTATGCCTTTTATAGGACCTTAATAACATCAATGTAGGCATGGTACATTGTAAATGAGATGTGCTTTGAGACAATAAATTAGGAATTACTCAAAAAAAGGTTTGTGCACACTTTTTCCTTCTCTTTATAGAATTTGGAACTAGTAGAGGCATTACAAGTCATATAGAGGGTAGTGTTTAAGGAAACTACAATCCTAGAAGAGCACATAAGGGAAATATTCAAGGAGAAGGGACTAGTTCTCCCCACCTTATATGAAGAAAAGGTGCTCAATAGTGACTCCAACAAAGAAGGTGATGAGACCTAGAAAGATTATAATTATAAGGATCTAATAGGAAGACAAAAACTTATGCACCTCATGGATGACAATTCCCTAGATGACAAAAATTGAGTGCATATTTGGGTTGAGACAATTAAGGGAACAAGGCAAGTTGATGATTCCCATCAAGTGAAAATATAAAACCTACCATGCACCACTCAAGACCACCAAAGTATACATTAGTATAGAAGGTGAGCCCAAGATCACCATTATAGGTGCTTACTAGTCTGAGTCAGAAATTTCATGAATTATTCATCTTCTAAGGGAATTTTAGGACTATTCCTATGTAGCTATAAAGACATGAAAGTCACCCACCCTTCACTTGGAAAAATGAGCATAAAGATAGTGGATGGTGCAAGACTAGTTAAGAAGTGCCCATATAGAATGAACCCAAACCTCTAAGCCAAAGTAAATAGGGAAATCAATGGAATGCTAATAGTTAACATTATCTACCTAGTATAGGAATTTGAATGGTAAGCCCAATGTTCATCAGTATCAAGAAGGATGGGTGCATATGGATTTGTGTTGATTATAGAATGTTGAATGCTTCTTGTGTCAATTATCCATTAATAACCCCATTCACTGATGAGGTCTTGGATGGAGTTATATCTTATGAGATTTATAATTTTATTGATGGACTCTTAGGTTACCATCAGGTGAAAATTAAGGAGGAAGATAAGCCCAAAATAACATTTATGACTAAATGGGGTTATTTCACATACAACATGATGCCCTTTGGGCTCAAGAACATGCCAACTATATTATTTAGGGTAGTGATCATAATATTTAAGGACTTTATCCATAAATTCCTCTAGGTATACCTCGATGACTGGATTATGTATGGTCTTGTAAGAGACCACTATGACAATCTACATCTCATGTTTGAAAGGTGTAGATAGATCTAGATTTATTTGAACCTAAAAAAGTGAATCTTCACAATTCATTTTAGGAAATTTCTTGGGCACATCATCTACAAGGATGGCTTATCGATTGACCCAATAAAGATAGCCATCATAATTTAGTTCTAAACACCCTCAATGCAGAAAGATATGCATACCTTCCTAGGCAATTATGGATATTATAGGAAGTTATTTAGAAGCTATACCAAATCATAGTGCCATTGGAGGATTTTTTATACAAAGATGGGCTATTATACTAGGGCAAGGTATAAGAAGAGGCCTTTGATACACTAAAGCTGAAATTGGCCAGCATGCTAATTCTCTAATTTCTCAATTGGATTATTCCCTTTCACATCCATATTGATGCTTTAGGCTTTGGTATTGGTGAAATATTAGTGTAACTAAGGAAAGGCAAGATGGACCACCCCATCTCCTTTGTAAGAAATTTTTTTATGTAGGCTAAGTAGAACTACACCAAAACTGAGTGTAAGGCCTTAGAAATGGTCTATGCTCTATAAAAATTTAGATAATATTTGTTGGTAACCCCATTCATATTTTTCATAGATCATGACATGATGAAGTAGCTCATGAACAAACCTTTCTTACATGGTCACATATTCAGATGGGTTGTTCTCTTCCAAGAATTCCAATTCTTTGTTATGGTTAAGCTTAGAAAACATAACTTGGGCCTAAACCATTTGTCTTAGATCAACTTTGGTGATGCGGTGATGTGAATTGAGAATGACATGTTAGATGCATATATATATATATATATATATATATATATATATATATATATATATATATATATATATATATATATATATATATATATATATATATATAGTTGTTCTCTTCCAAGAATTCCAATTCTTTGTTATGGTTAAGCTTAAAAAACATAACTTGGGCCTAAACCATTTGTCTTAGATCAACTTTGGTGATGCAGTGATGTGAATTGAGAATGACATGTTAGATGCATATATATATATATATATATATATATATATAATATTTAACATGTTCTTGAGGATCTAGTAGAGATTGTTGATTTCATAACATCAGGGATTTCACTGTAAACCATGTACACCAGTGAAAAGAAACAACTTGATGTCTATGCCTACCCTTTCTAAATCATGATAAAATAGGTAAGGATGACGTCCTATGTGTTTTAGAACATGAAAGGGATTCCATCCATCAAGAGGTGAATTAGGGAATCATAGGAGGTCATTACACTAGAAATGGAACAACACGTAAGGTATTTTAGTTAGGGTTATGGTTCCCAAACCTATTCCATAACACCAATGAGTATGTCAGGGTATGTGATGTATGCTAGTGAACAAGGAAGCCCAACCACTAGGATGAGATGCCTTTCATTCCCATCCTCACCTAGGCACCATTTGAATAATGGGGCATTAACTTTATTAGGCTGATCACTCCCATATCAAGGCATATTGGTGCCAGATACATTATAGTGCCAATGAACTATTTCATAAAGTGGGTTGAAGCTATGTTGACTAAGGCATGTATAACCACATAAACCATGCATGTCATATGGGAAAACATCATAAGCTAGTATAAATGTCTATTGAGTTTTACTAATGAATGAGGCACACATTTTGTCAATGAGATGATGTGCATCCTACTCAGAATATATGGTAATATACCACAAAACAACCCCATATCATCCCCAAACCAACATCACAATTAAAGCATTTTATAAAATTTTGGGAATGTGCCTCACCAAAATATGTGACTTTTGTCACAAGGATTGGGATGAACATGTCATTGTAGTAATTTAGGGACACTGCATGAATTACAAGCACATGAATAAGGATACACCATTCTAACTAGTGTTTGGCACTAAAGCAGTGTTTCCCATGGAATTTTTAGTGCCTTCCTTATGTTTTACATGAATTAACTACTTGGATGACTAGGAATATGTAAGTGAAACATTAGAAGATTTGGAGTGTTTATATGAGATGCATGCCTAGGATAAGTGGAGCCAATAGATTGAGAAAGATCACCAAAATTGATGGCATGATAATCACATCAAGCATAAGGTATTAACTGAGGGAGCCATAATATTGCTCTATAATTCAAAATACTTTAAGAACCTAGGTAAGTTATAGATCTAGTGCATGGGTCCATACATCATCCACCACATTTGTAAATACATGCATGAAAACTATACATTTTATCTAGAGAAATTTTTCTCAAGAATTTTAATGGCAACTAATTCAAACCCTATAGGTAGTAGGTTGACATGAATATTCTAGGGAAATTATAACTTATTGGTTAGTTAGATTGGAAGAACACTTATCATAATAAATTTGAGTGCAAGACAAACCCCCTTTGTATAGTAGTAGCAATAAGTGACACATGATGGTTGAAAGAACCTTAGATCCACACCTTACGTATAATTCCAATCAAGTGAGTTGAGTACTTGTTCCACCAAGTGCATGAGGCTATATATCTATGTTATGGGTGCATAAATTTTACCTAGTGCAACATGTGTGCACCAGATACACCTATGGCAAAAAGGTGAATCCTTTGATCCAACACTAGATAAGCATTGTATAAGAAGACATTCACCTAAGTTGAGTGCAAGACCAAAAAGAAGGCACCATTATGTTGAGACCAAGGTAGAAAATGAACACATGCTTTACAAAATGTGTGTAAAAGTACCAGAAAGAGGCAAGGTGCTAGATGGAAGATACCAAGAATTTGTATGGAGTGGGATAGGCTAAGGAAAGATGACATGCAAGGAAATATACCAAGATAAGAGAGTGCATCAAAAGAAGAGTGTATCTAGAATAAGTAGAATCGAGGAGGCTAAAACATGTGCATGTCAAGTGATTCACCTAGGTTATCACAAGAAAGGAAAAATTCATGCCAAAGAGACACACACAAAAGAGAAGTCATCATAAATAGTTGGCATCCACCTAAGGAGTGGGAAGTGACTAGTTTAACTATACATCACTTCACCAAAAAAGCTTTTAGGAACACTCAATGTGTTGGTGACACAAAGATACAAATTTAAGGTGTAAGGAATGAGGGGATTTTTGAATATCTCAAAGATTTTTGCACTTCCTAAGAAATAGAGGAACTAATGCCATCACACTTACCTTAATAATAGTGGTGAAAAAAGGGTATAAATTACATAGGAAAAACCATGATTAAGCTATAAAGTTTTTTCTAACCTTAAGCATAGAGCAATAAAAACTAGATAACTAAAGTAAGGAAGCTCAATGCTTAAGAGAAGAAATGCATAATGAGAAGCACATACACAACGAGATAAAAGTACAAAGTGAAGAAGATGATATAAAATAGCATATAGAGCCAAATGAGAAAACTATTTCTAGGTCACCATTAAGGACTAGTGAAGCTCAAAGATAGATAGAAATCCCATAACCTAAGGCACACTAAACATCATTAGAAGCTATGGTAACCTATACCTACCAAGGTTTAACACTATTAGGTTTAAAATGGAAAAAACAAAGAATCATGCTACTCATAGGTGAAGATAGAGCCCAAGAGGTTTAAGATCATGGAAGAAGTAGCTACCACCAAGACCAAGGTGAAAGCATTGGAGGTAGTCAGCATTTTAGCCATAAAGATAGAGGTGTTGACCAAAATGTCCTATCAACACATGTAGTTCCCCCCTGAGGTATCAATGGGGGAACCATGGTGCTCTTTTGTGCATGTCTACTAGTTAAGAGAGTATAACTATAAAATTTTAAATCATTAATAAGACTTAGTATAAGACTGGATGGTAGACATAGGGCATAAGACCCTTAAAGGTGATGCAATATTTGATGTATCATTTAGAGATAGACTTAAATCATCAGGTAAAACTTATCTTTATGAGTTGTTTTAATTTGGAAATCTTAAAGAGCTCATATAGTTTCTCCTCCTGTGCATCCATAAGGACTACACATACTTTGTAGGTCAGTGCATGATGATTTTAGCTTGCCTCATAAAGACATTCATTGGGATACCAAACACTAAGAGAGACATCCAATAACTATTTGGGGATGATGAAGAGGTGGAGCACATCAAAAATCTCTTGAACTACTTCAAGGGGGGCATACATTCCCCATCACTAGGTGTGAAGACCAAGGCATAAGGGAAATAATTTGCCTCATCAACTCAAAGCTATGTCTCAAAAGGTGATGGATAGACATGTCCAAATCCTATCTCTACTCAACATACCACATGGTGTAAGGCATTTAATTCAATGTGTCATAGTTCATCACCATTGAGATCATAAATAATGCACATGAATGCCATGGCATGAAGGAGAATTTTAGATGGGGCTCCATTTTGATCCAAATTATCATAAAGGAGTTTAGGATCCCAGATGGAAGCAAAGGCAAGATGTGGGAGATTTTGGAACCCCACAAATCCCCCATGCATAAGTATAAGGAATACACTTGCCCAACCAGTTTTGGTGCCAAATATAAGACTCATATAAATCATTAGTGTGAATAATACATTCAGGTATTTAGACTAGAATGTTGCATCCCCCAAGGGCTTCCAATGAGCATGTTTGAGATGGTTACTTTTACCATGATTCAACATTACCACATCATCTAGCTCATGTTAAAGGATGAAACTAAGTGGGTTTGGCTGAAGCTTTCCTTCACCTTCTCAGCTAAGTACTTCTAAGATGTGCTTCTCTAGATTCTAAATGCATAAAGTATAGACATCCCAGTCAAAGATCTATATGCAGAGAGAAGAGGGTTACAACATAGTTTTTCATACATAGATGGAAGGATGATTGAGGATGAATAAGGTGCCTTAGATCGAATGGAAATCAATCCCATTCAAAATTTTACTATCCTAGGATTCATCCATAGGCTCTACTATGAGATGAAGCCTAAGAGAATATTTCTTAGTGCTGGGGCAAGTGTTGAAAGCAAATGAGACCCTCCAATCCTGATCAGAGACAAAGGAATCCTTAGGCCCTAGAGAAGAAGAAGCCCCAAATAAAGAAGAGGAGAGAGACTTTGGAATAAATCAAGGAGCACCTAAAGGTGAAAATCACTTTAGAAGGAGAGGTATCTACATCTAAGTCCTACTAGAAGCACATGTATTGTGCCCTTGAAATCACCTCTAGCCCAAAGGAATGAAAGAAGGGAAAGGCCCCCTCTCTTACACTTGAAGTGGTTACTTAAAAATAAGAGACTAAGGAATCTAAGGAGGATTGGTGGTATGATACTACCATTGTGGTAGAAAAAGTAGAATCCTTGAGTGAGAAGGCCTCTTCCCCATCACCCCAACTAAAGATATAAAAACCAAGGCATAGGTTGAAAAGACTCAACTCCTATGAGTCTAACATTTAGAAGGCACAATAATTAAATGAGTGGATGGAAGAAATGTCCAAGGCTATAATTGAGCCTAAGGTCATTAAAATGGTAAAAGTTGAGGAGTAGAAGAGAGCAAAGGAGCATAGAATAGAGGAGCATATAGCATAGGAACTTAGGTAAGAAATCCACTCTAAATCATAAATAGAAGAGGAGCTAAGGCATAAATGGGAGGAAATAGGCCTAAACAAATGTCACATTAAGGAGGTGCTAAAATTGCATAGAAAACACGAGGAGATGAAAGCCTGGGATATGTCCCAAGTTGATATTAATCAAATAGAATCTAAAGAGAAAAGAGAAGAATATAAGTGCATTATGCAAGTCATGGAGAGAAAGGAAAAGTTAGTAAAGGCCAAGAATAAATAAAGAGAGGAGAAGGTAGCCCAGATTGAATGGGCACACATGATGGAAGAAAAAGAGAAGAAGAAGGTCCCCATCGATGTAGGACCTAGCAAAGAAGAGCCATCAAAGGAAGCCCCAGTACCACCAATAACATAGCAGAAGAAGCCACATAATAAGCATGCCCAATTTATGAGGTGGAACTTAAGGAAAAATAAGGTGATACCAGCACCTTAGAACAATAAATGGAGACTAGGTGGTATTAAGAAAAGGATTAGGTAGAAAAGTTTATGGATGAACCCCTATAAAGATAACAATATGGTATTTCTAGCACTAAAGAAGAAGAAGAAGAAGAAGAAAGAGAACAAGGTATAAATAACATAGGGTTAGGCACTAGTGCAAGTGAAGAGGTAAAGTTGGGGGAAGATGAGGAATATAAGATCAAAAATAGAGAAAGGGCACATCATGAACTTTAAGAGGGTGAAAAATTCTATATGATGAATATCATGCCCCTAAAATCCTTTATAACACTCATGCACTAGCAAGTCTCCTGGGTAATGGATTACTTTATGGTTATACCCAAGTTTGAGGTTCCTTCCAAGGCAATATAATGTGTCATGAATCTAGAGGAATGGCACAATTACCATCTTTTAAACCCCAAGGACATGAACTTGGTGTGATCATCAAATGCACTCATCAATATGGCCACTTTGTTGGCATGAAAAAACATCATGAGTGATGTTCATTCTAGTAGCTAGAGAAGGATTTATAAAGACACAAAGAAGGAGCTTAAGGTAACCAGAATCAAGATTTAGAATTTTATAGATCATGTAGAAGGAGTAGAGCTATCCCTCCTAGTCAATATGGACACCTTTGGGATGAAGGAGGCTGATTATGTCTATGTGCTCATAGAGCAAATGATCCCAAGGATGTATCTAACACTGAAAGATCATGTAGAACCCTATGAGACCTTGGGAAGGGAGTTAAGATATAATTTGTTTAATACCTCTTCACCAAGCTTAAATAATTCATGGAAGAAGCAAACACCATCTTTTGTAACTTTTATAAAATATCAGAGGTCATTGACATGCACTTTAAGAAGATAAAGGAGGAAAAGGACACCTTTCTCCAATAATCCTTCATAGTTTATAGGGCCAAGCACATATAAATGATGGAAATATTCAAATCCATAAGCATGCTTCTATGCCTTCTAAATAAAATCAAGTGAGCAGGGTGAACCTTATGCACTCACCTAAAGTGCAACAAGTCCATCCTACATGAATAAATGTTGTGTACCAAACCCCTTTATCCCTAGTGCCTAGCCCCTTAAGTCTAGTTTCGACCTAGCTCGATGGCTAAGCATGGGATCAAGTGAAAAAACCCTTGAGGTGAAACTTTACTATTAAATATTTACATAAAGTATTTGAAACACTTTGGAATCACAAGTTATATGTAAACATAGAAAAAAATCATTTTACATGTGAAAAACACAATATATGGGATATATTTTAAATGCATAAGGAGTACATGTGGACCCAACTAATATTAAAGTAATCCATGGACATGACCAAAGAATCTCATAGATATTTTTAGGTTCTTCAGATTAGAAAATTTATAAAAGATATTTTAAATTTTTTTTCTCATGTGCCTTGGCCTCTGAATTAAGTTACTAAATGTAGTGTTATAGAAAAGTTTGTTTTATCAACTGTATAATAAAAAGAAACCAAGGAACTAAAATGAAACCTTTATTATGAACTATTAATTACATTATCATGTCTTCAAAAACATTTTTAGCTTAAGATTGATGAATTTTACTTTGTACTTGGATCAATCCTCACTCAATATGTCCATCCATTCATTTACCATAGTGATACTTTCACTACACTAGTAATAAACTACCCAATATATGATCACAATATTATTACTAAAAAATTTAATAATTGGAAACATTATATCTTAGGCAAGGAAATTGTGATCCATATAGATCACAGGCCATTTTAGTTCTTACACACTTACAATACGTTATAATAATATTTTAATAATAAATGTTATTCTTATATTTAATAATTACATCTAAACATAAATCATAAGAAGTAAAGTGGTAATCCTGTTACATATTTCTTTATCCATTAATCGCTTCAATATCATCTTTATATACTTTACTTATTTGGACATAAAGTAAGCACATGGTCATAATTGTATCCATCTAACATGGATTTTATAGATATATATCAAAATTTACTTGATAATGATTTAGTTTTAGATTTATACTTGTAGGATGGACTCATATATCATCTTAGACACTTGTGGATTTCTCATGAGGTAGAGAGACAAAAAATAATATGGGAGGCTTAATTCATTAAGGTCATAATAAATTTGGATTTTAAAATACTCTTATGGTGTTCCAAATTTTTTTTTGTAGCCACACCTTAGGTCAAATGTTTTAAAATAACTTAAGTCATGTACTGGATGAGAAATTTTCAAACCCATCAAAATTAATCAAGGTTTATACATACCTTTATCAGTTTCATAGAGATGGCATGAATCTCAAAGATGGAAATTCTAACACCTTCTAAGATTTAAATATCAAATATAGAAAAATATCAATTGTATTGTTAGAATGCTTGGATCCACTTTAGAACCCTAGAAAATATACTTACTAATAGAGATACATGTTTTTGAGTAGTTTTTGTAAAGATCTTTGGTCCATACCACACACATAGTTAAAAAATATATCACTTTCCAGCCACAAACTAATGGACAAACCTAAGTAGTAAACATAATGATAGTGCACCTTCTTATAATGTATAATTCAAAGAAGTAGCACACTTGGGATAAAATCATGCCTTTCATTCAACATAGCTATACTATATATTTTCATAGCTCTACCACACAACCATTTTTTCATCTATTTTGGTTTCCAACCTATGTTACCCATTGACATAGTTTATCCTATTCCTTCATTAAAAACAAAATCTCTTTAAGTGAAAAAGGAAGTTGAAATAGTTATTTATTTCATTGAGCACATTAAAAAAAAAGTGTATACCATTATGTAACAAACTAATGCTAAGTAAAATCAGTTCCATGATAAGCATTAAACACCACAAACCTTTCAAGTTAGTGATTTAGTCCAACTACACCTACAAAAGCAAAGACTCATAAAACCTTACCAAAAGATTTAACCACTTTAGTACGGGCATTACATCACCACCAAGAAAATATGGGATAAATGTTTTGAGATAAATATTCCTTCTTATCTTGGGTTTCATTCAATATTCAATGTATAATTATTGCACTATTAATTTCCATGTATATTAGATTACTAATTGCCTAGTGACATGTGTTTTTTACAATTTTCACATGGTAGCAGTTAGATACAACTTTATTACACATGGTGTTTATAACTCTGTTTTTTTTAAATTAGTGATTGAAATCACATATTGTTTAATATTTCAATTTAAAATGGAGGCACATATCAAAGAATTTTTAGAGCATTTTTTATCTAATTCTGAGCAAGGGCTACTAAGAAAAATTTGGGTAGATCTCATTGGATAATTGAATTTGGATAGGTCATATTATTGAAATGTTATCTAATTAATTAATTAATTAATTTGGGTTGTCTGATAACTTTCCCATGGATTTTATGGATATGTCCAACACTTTCATAAAAAAAATGTAATGAAACTATTGGCCATTATTTTTTAGGTTATGGTAACATTTGGTTCATACATAAATTAGGTATATTAATTATTATAAACATTTTTAATTTAAATTGAAATTAAATTTTAAAATTAATTTTAAAATAAATGTAATGAACATATATGGAGTTTATTAATTTTTCATAAGATGGATACTATTGAAAAGTATACTAAATCCGCAAAGCAAAAAAGGTGTGGATGGATGACTAATAGTTGATTCACAATTAGATATACTTATCTTGACCAAAATGATCAAGGAGAGTTACCATATATATATATATATTACTTCATTTAAATGTCAACCTAAGGACATAGACTTGATAAGATGATGTCACTATATGTGCACACTCAATCTTCTACTTTGACCTTATTCTAACTATTATCTAAGTTGTTGAAGTCATGCAGTAAATGTAATGATAGAATTTAAAAATGAACATAATACTATGAAATAAATTTTTACACATTGGAATCTTCCATAAATAGTTCTAATAAAAAATGTAAATCACACAATTCAAAAAAGAAACACACAATGCATAAAGAAAACAAAATAACATGCTTAGCTATTTAAATGGATTGGATTGTTGCTGTAGACTTCTAAAGGGTGCCCTTCCTCATTCTAACTCTAGATTCAATCCTTACTCTCCCAACACTTAATTGAACTCAGAAATTCTTGCTCGTATTTAATCAAAAATACAACAATGAATTACTACAAGAAACTACAATAATATTTGCTTGACAAAATGTATTCTGATAATTCTCCAACCAATATCTACTATCTCTCATATATATGTGTGTGTGTGTGTGTGTGTGTGTGTGTGTGTGTGTGTGTGTGTGTGTGTGTGTGTGTGTGTGTGTGTGTGTGCGTGTGTGTGTGTGTGTGTGTGTTAGCATAGAGGAGATTGTTTTATACAAAAAGTATATATATTATATTCTAAGAAACATTCAACTTTAAATAACCAAAATTGGCTCCTTTTGCTAAAGCCACCTTTCATATGATTCTACAACATTGTTGTAGGACAAACAAAGTTGTTTTAATCTTCAACCAATTCTTTTGTATAAAACAATCTCCTCTATGGTAATATATATATATTACCAAAGAGGAGATTATTTTATACAAATATATATATATATATATATATATATATATATTATATTATAAAAAAAAACTTTCAACTTTAAATAACCAAAATTGGATCCTTTTGGTAAAGCCACCTTTCATATGATGCTACAACATTGTTGTCAGATAGACAAAGTTGTTTTACTCTTCAACCAATTCCTTATTGGGATCCATGGTGGTTATGGTTGTTAATGAGAGTTGGTTGAAAGATGAATGAAAATATATTCATCCATGGATTTGGTCATGTAGTGGCTATAGGATAGTCCATGTAATGAGATTCCTTTACTTCAAGATGGTCCATGTTGTATACCTATTTATCCAAAACATCTTAAAACACATTATAGAAAAAACATCCTAAAGTAGTAGATAACTATCATATATTTAATTCCAATACATAATTATAACTATTCAAATAATATGGAAACATAATGCTGATTACAAGTGGCTATTTAAGGAAGGAAAATTTATGGTAAAGCATGGAAAAAAAGAAGGATGAGTGTGATAGATGAGAATAAGAATAGGACATTTTTGGGACTCATCACACCCCACAACATATAATCTTGTTTGATCATGAGCAAAAAACTTGTTCATTTCCATTTAACAAAGAAATTTGAAATATATGGAATCTATGGCACCACTGACAAGGTGAGCATAAAATTCATATCTCTGTTTAAATAGTTTCTAGATTCTATCCTCCCTAGCTTCATCTAATGGGGCTTTATCTTGCTAATTTGGAGTGGGATACTAAAATAGACGGGGTTAAAATGTGAGCCTCAAAAATTGAGATCCCATTTCACTTCTAGGAAGAATATTTATTATTATCCTATTAAATGTTTCTTTTAATTTAAAAGGGGAATATGGCTTTCTCTTGCTTAGTGTAGGAGTGAGATCATTCCATCATTCAATGCAAGATTCTATTACTATAGGACCAATAGAAGTTCTCAACCCCAAGTAAAAATCTTGGGCTTCATCAATGTTAACAAAATTTGAATTTTAGTCAAATTAGGTCAACCCCTACATTTTTTATCTTTTGAATAAGGTTTCCATATGTCCTATAGCGTGTCATGGTGGTCTATTATCTTACTTATCATTCCTCTAGTCCTTGTTGAAGCACACCCTCCTTGTACTAGTCAAGTCAACTAAATTAAACCCAAGTAAAATTTGCTTAAAGGATCATTTTATTTTGAAAATGTCCTAAGGTGTTATTTGGTAGTTTTTAGGAGGTTAAAAAGTCATTAATTTACATTTCACTATGTCTCATATCCAAAAAATGGTCTTTTAGTCATATTCCTAGCTTAATTAATGACATGTATGGACTTTACAAGAAATAAATTTTTCACCAAACTCAATATCAACATGGAAATCATCAAGATATGTTATAAAGTGGTTAATGTTAGTTTAAAAAGTAGTTATGTGCAAAAATGGGGAGTTTTTCCTTGATTTTAGGCCCTTTTGGGCACTTGTACATACTTGTTGAACTCCACATTCAAAAAAAAACATGGGATGGTGTATATTAAAATTCCTAAACACCTTCTCATGAATTTTTTTCATAAATGTGTCAAAAAATTTAGTTTCAACTTATTTTTATTCCACTTTCTCTTTGCAAGCCAAGAAGGATAAAATTCAAATGGATAGTATGAGTCGTACAAGTGGAGTTGGGAAGATTGATTTTGGGGAATGAAAGGGATATGATTATAATAAAAATTAATAGCAATAAGTTTATTTTTTTGGCTTCTCCTTTATGAACCATTGATATGACCTTAGGCAAGTTTTTATGTACTTGTATCTAAGAGGGGGTCACTGTTTGCACTTGTTTCAGAAAAAATGTTTTATTTTGATGGATTTAATGATTTAATATTTTATTAAGGTCATTTAAATAGGTTATATATTATTAATTTTGTTTTCTAATACTTATGAAGACAACAAGCCTCTCCTAGGCTTATCTTTGCTTGAAACTACTATTCTCTCACTTATAGTGTCTCAGATGCTTTAAATGGAAGTTTTGCATGTTATATTAGGAATGAAAGGTTATCTAAAATATTTTAAAATACCAATAATACCTTTTAATTAGTTTTAAATTCTTTCCATTTCATATTAGTGCTTAATTTCCCTCTCTCTACCTCACATATAGTCAAATACATATATTCAAGTGTCATTTCTATAACTACAAAGGCTTGTACATGAGTAAAATGATAAGGTTTAATATTTATGATGGTATATAAAATAGGTTGATACCTTGAATATTATTTTAGTGATCATTTATTCCTTATAAAGGTTGAGGAATCATTACATAGCAAATTCTTAGTTTTAAGGACCTTTGTTCCTAAAGGAACAATCAGAGAGCCAAAGAGTTTTATGGATTTTTTCAAACATGCTTGAATGATGCCCAAAGGCATCTAGCTATGATAAATTTATATTCCTATAATAGGATAATGAATTTTAAAATATTGGAGTGATAATGAACAATCGATGGTGGTCATTTGAATACCCAAAGGTGCCCTCAAACACACTAAAATCTTGTAGTGACGTCTACAAGCACAAAGAGAGAAATGACCTCTTTTTATATATTGAGAAGCAATCTTGAATGAAACTATAAGAATTTAATGGTAAATATAAGTATGAAAAATAAAATGGGAACCAAATTCATCTAAATGAGATGATGGTTTATTCTTGTAACTTCCCAAGGGTATATCTTGTTTGTACTAGAGCTAGAAGCCATGCACCTACATCAAGGGTACTAAATAGTTGGTATAAATAGACCATTTTAGGTATTTTCATGCATAAAAATGAGTGAGTGGCACTCTAAAAAAACATAAAATTATTATAAGGAACCCTTAGAAATATCTAGGTGAAATGTAGCATTTTTTTGATGCTAGATAACACTTATAGGTCAAAAAAAAAGGAGCATTATTCTAGTTGTAAGCAATGGATGGTTTAAGAGTAATCAAAGTGATTGATAGGGGAATAAATAGGTTATACATGAGAAGTTAGTTAATTTTGACTTCAATAAACTCATGAAAAGATCCATGGAGATTCTTAAAGTGTAAGTGTACACCTACAACCACTTATATGTTATATTAGGTAGATAATGACCTTTTTTGACACACATTTGATGTTTTAAGATTTTTAAATTGCATAATAGTTCATGTATGGGTATTTATACCTTAGGATATTTAAAATAGACTCAAGGGGAGTCAATAATAACCATGAGCATACTTAAATAGAAATAAGACACATACAACAGAGTTGAATAGGGGTGTTTAAGTCCACCATGAAGGTAGCTGACCCAATCTTAGAACCCCAAGTGAATAAGAGGTGTTTTGGAGATAAAATTATGGAATTATGATTGAAATAATTATAAAAATGTGATTAATCCATTTAAAATGAATTGGCAGATAAAGGAACCTCTGAAAGGCTAAGGCATAATCCATAGTCTAAAAATCCTACACAGTCTACATAAAAAGGAACTAGTCTTGAATTTTTAGGTTTTGGCAGGTCAAATATAGGAATTAGAAGCTGATTTTTTTTAGATAAAATTATTGAGACATAATGAAAACCTTAAAATATTTCATTTTATGGAGAAGATAGGGGAAATGCCCTCTTATTTTATCTCAGATAAGGGAACCTTTTCCCCTACACAGACCTTACAAATTTGAAGAGGAAACCAAAACATGAACTAGAAGGTTGGATGAATTATAATTTTTTTTAAATAATTTGAAAAAAATATGGATAAAAATGTTGAACCAAGCTATAAGGTCTGAAAACAATTAGGGTAACTATACTACAAAGGTTGCAATCACCATGGTAAGGAATGGTAAAGCAAGTGGTTAGGCTAGGATGGTTATCTTAAATTTTGACCTTGGATAAGTCTTCAAAGTGATTAAAACACACTTAGGGGACTATTGTAGACATTTTAAACCTCATAAGATGAAATGAAATCCATTGAACTTCATCTTAGGCCATGAGTTATAGGTGGACCCATTAACAAGGTGTAGGCCTAGTTTTAAAAGATGGTCATTTTCTCTTTTAGCTCTTGAAGAGATATTATGATGATAGTGCCATGTTTATAATATATATATATATATATATATATATATAAATATTTATATATACATATTTTTCAAATAAACTCTCCAAGAAGCCATTTTTGTTTGAAAGTGAACCTAGACCATATAGAATGCTAAAAAATGACTTGAATAACCAACTTTGGACACTCACATCTCCCCTGATACTTTTCATGGGACATTGATGTGATTAGAGAAGTTATTTAATTTCCTAAATAATCCATTAGTGTAATTTTATTATATGTCTAATGTCTATTCTTTATGAACAAATGTTAAGACCTAAAACCACTCCAAAACCCTTGTAAACCCTCACTACAAGCCTGACTAGAGAAATATTGCAATTGGATCATGATAATGGGGTAAAAATTCCATGAAAACAATTTTAAGATGTATAGGACTCTCCATTTTTTTGACACAAGAAATTGATCTATATGGCACTTGTACGGATGATGCAAAAGAAGGATTATTTTGACAAAATTATGTGTTTTTATAGGTTTGGAAGTCTTTCAAAACGTGAAATAAATTATTTGAGGTAGATTAATACTTTTTATAATTCCTCATGGTAATTTTATGAATTATATTATAATATAATACTATCTACCATCTCTTTCATTTTATCCAGTCTAGTGGGTAGATAGTGAAAACTTAGGAAAAAATGGTGAAAATCTAATTAAGAAGCCTTTTATGGATTGTTTGACAAAAATAATTATATGTAAAGCATTTAAACATAACATACCTCATTTTTCATGGATAATAATACATAATTGGGAAGGTTTTAGGTGCCAAGTGTGAGAGGTGCATGGAAAGGAGCCATTTTTGGGCTATCATGAATGATTATACATGGCCAGAAGAATAAGGATGATGGAGGGATAATAAAATGAATGTGTGGAATTTTTTTTAAACCATATTAATAATATTAATCATCATACCTAAACATATTTAGTGAGGTGTTAGTTTTGAAATGCAAATCATGAAGGATAGTTTCTTATGCATACACAAGGGAACTTATGCCACATATGGAGGAGTCAGCTATGATTGAGGGACATTTATCCTTGTTTCCCTCTATTAAATATTTCATATATGATGTTATTATTATCATAAATCCTCATCCTCATTTTAAATTTTTTTCAAAAACTCTTTAACTTCCTTTTCTCTCTCACACACATAATTGTTATAAATTCTAGCATTTTTGGCATTGTAATGGATCTATCTCTCCACCCTGGTATAATGAATCCTTACCAAAATTTTTACTTGAGATAATCAATATAGTTTTTTTTACCTCATTAAATGTTTCACTAATTTTACACAATGGTTATTGGTCTTATGAAAGTATATCTTTGTTTAACTTTACATGTTACTCTTCCTAATACATTATGTTTTGTAGTCTCTCTTTTGTAGGTCAACCAAAAGTGTCTAATATTGATATTTAAGTTTTATTGAGTATTATATTAAATAATTTGTCTTATAATTCCTATTTTATAAGTCCTCCTATCATAATTTATCTCTAAGACCACATGCTTCAAACATTGATGTGAGAGAGAGGATTGTCATTGAATGAAGTGTATATGCCAACTTCTACTTAGTCCAAGTGCAAGTTAAAGGGTGTGAGTATATAATATATTTTTTGTATCACCTCCAATATAATATATTTTATTTCATATATTATTATCCCTTTTCACCCCCCCAAGTTTTAGTAGTAGGATTGAGCTATAGTGATGCATCAAGGGAAACTAGTCCCTAATCTAGAGATCCACCCAACATTTGGTGACCCATAGCCTTGAGGTGGTTACATTGTGCCACTTGAATTAGGAGAGACTTGTAATATCCTCATTGGGTAAAATTTTAAGTGACAAAAATATTTTGTAGGATTGGTGAGACTGTTATTCTAAAAGATTGAGATGTTTTGGTGTTCTCCTTAAGATACCAACCTTTGGAGGTAATTCCACTAAGCACCAATGGAAAATACAAAAATAAATATATTTTTTAAATATTCAATGTATTCTTATTTAAGTTTTTTTATTTTTATATCCACTTCTCACAAGTTTTATGGATTATTTTGATGTTGAGTTTTTCCTAAAACAAGTTGAAGAGATATGTTTTGCTTTGCCTATTCCCCCTCAATACGAACAAGTACTTCTAAAAACTTTCCATGATACCTATCAATATTATGTTACCTATAGTCATACCTATCAAGATTTTTCTTCACCTATTACACCTAGTTCCTATCCAATTCATCCCATTGTAATTTTCAAAAAGACTTTCATTGGTTATTAAGACTACATGTTAGACCTCGATACTAGATATAGTTGTGGTCAATTTATCCCTAGTGTTTGTAAAAAGAGTGTAATGGATGACTTGGAACAAGTCAATAAATAATGGATACTTATATATTTATCTAATTTGAAAGGTATTTATAATGCGATGATTGATTTTCATGGCCTAATTTTCCATCTAGAGGAGAGGTTGAGAGCTCCTAAATCAACTTAGTCTTAGTATCCCCAATATACCCCACATCAACCTTTGAGTTTGTCAACCTTTTCCACTAAATATTCTAATACAAACATGTTCAAAAATTCCCCAAGTCCTTCATGTATTCCCTAAACATTACCTTCTTGAAATTCCATCTAAGATATCAGCCAAAGGAAGGAGGACATCATGTTTGAGCAAGTTGATGTATTTGGAGAATATTGTGAGAAAAGAAGCCCATGTTTTGAGGCTCAACTTGAAAAGGATATTGAAATGGCCAATAATATTTTATGTAAATCCATCATATACAAAAAAAATGAACTCTTTAAACCTACTTTTTTAATTTGTAATCAATAATCCAAGCCCAAGGAAACTACATGTTCCTTAAACATATCATTCACCCCTTCATTATCATCTCATCCCCATGAAAACATCTATAAGCCTACGTTCCCAATATGGAAAGAAGTGTTGGAATCTTGTGAATAAAAGAAAAAATCATGTTTAGGTGAAGAAGTTTAGGGGGAGAGAATCTTGAAACCCTTCAAGTCCCTCCCACCCCTACTCAAGAAGACATTGAACCCATCTTTCCACCAACTCTAATTGATCAATGTTTCCCTTCTAATGTTTAGGGTTGTATTTCTACTTAGGAATCTTATTTGGATAAACTTCTAATTTTTGAGATGTTTAATATTAATATCACTAAGAGGGAGGAAGAGATAAATATTCTAGATTGCATTAATGATGAGAAGGATCTAACCCCTTATGAGGATGATGTTCTTTATATTGAAAAAGATGCCTTGGAAGGAGTTCTTTTGGATGCCAAAGAAGAAGATGAATAATCCTCTCTTGTTACTCTTCTTCATGATGCTAACTAGTCAAAGGGTGGTAACTTGTGAAGGAAATTTGAGGACATATTAAATGAAATTTAATCCCTTAAGGAGCCTACAATTCCTTTGGATTTTACTATAAGCCATGGAAACCAAGATGTTGTCTCAAAAAGAAGACATATGGTAGACCTATATGCAAATGTTCAAGGATTATGAAGATGGTGAGAAGACAAAAATACAAATGAAACAAGTCCAAGATGTTGTAAAGTAGTCATATATTTAGGATCATCTTCATCAAGAGAGCCTATCTCATGATGGGGAAATCTATGATGATCATGGGCCTTTTGAAGGTGACTTGAAGGTTGATTCTATACCCACCTATGAAGTTGATCCTATCAACATCAAGGAAGAGTTTGAGAAAGAAACACTTCCAAATTTTCATGATAGAACTCTTTTTGAGGAATTTGAAGAGGATATAATTAATGATAAGTAAAATGGGATCCTGCAAGAATACAAAGGTTTGAAATAAGTTATCCCATGTATGGATATGAAAATTTGTCATGAGAAGATAAAAGGACAATAACATGAGGCATGTTTCTAGGTTCAATAAGACTTCACCTACCTTGGATACTTGAGGGAGATGAATCCATTAGATGGCATGCCAAGCCAAAGAATAAAAAAGAAACATGAGTCATCTAACACCATATCCAAGAGAAATCATGCTTGGCATCCTCAATCATCTAGTGAGGAAGGAGTTTCAAGGTACTTCCTTTTTGATCTAGGAAGGGAGATATGATCAAGTTGAATGCATAATTTTTTTTTGCTTTTTAGTTGTGTCGTGTGTTCCCTAAGTGCTTAGTAACACAAGTGTGTCTTTGATTTGGTGTTTCTTGTATTTTTTTGTGTTATTCTTTCCTTTGTGTATTTTGAGGTAAACTACCTATTTATTATCCAAGTTGAGGTCTAGTATTACTATTTCTAATTGTATTTTGACTCCCTTTACCCAATGGATAGGATAAGGATACTAGTCCTTAACATAGGTAAGCATGTTACCCCTAGGAATTACCAAATTGTTGAGCAAATTTGAATTTTAGTTAAATAGGTCAACCCCTACATTTTTGAAATTTTTAAGAAGGTTTACATAGGTACTATAGGCTATCATGTTGGTTTATCATCTTACTTATCCTTCCTCTAGTCCTTGTTAAAGCCCAACCTCCTTGTACTACTAAATTCAACCAAAGTCAACCCTAGTCAAACTTAGTAAAAGGCTCATTTTATTTTTAAAATGTCCAAAGGTGTTCTTTGATATGTTTTAGGATGTTTAAAAGTCATTAGTTTACATTTCACTATGTCTCATATGTAAAAAATGGCCCTTTAGTCATATTCTTAGCTCAATTAATGACATGTACAGACTTTTCAAGCAAGCAATTTGTCAACAAAAAAATCTCAACATGGAGAGGGTTAGGAGATGTCATAAAGTGGTTAGTTTTAGTTCAATAAGTAGTTATGTGTAGAAATGAAGAGTTTTTCCTTGATTTTAGGCCCTTTTGGGCACTTGTATAGACTTATTGAACTCTAGTTTCATCAAAAAACATAGGACAATGTCTCTTCACCTTCCTAACCTCCTTACAATGCATTTTATTTAGAAAATGTGTCAAAAAATTTAGTTTCAACTTCTCTTTCTTCCACTTTCTCTATTCAAACCAAGAAGGGTCAAATTCAAATGCATGGTATGAGCCATACAAGTGTAGTTAGGAAGAATTATTTTTGGGAATGAAATGGATCTAAGTGTATTGAAAATTCATATCAAAAAGTTATGTTTGGGTTTATTTTCCTTTATGAACCATTTTTATGACCTTAGGTAGCTTTTTATGCACTTGTTTTAAAAAAGTTTGTTTTATTTTAATGGATTTGATAATTTCCAAGTTATTTAGGTCCTTTCCACAAGTTATAGATTATTCCTTTGGTTTTCAAGGTCTCATGAAGACAATAAGCCTCTCTTAGGCTAATCTTTGCTTGAAAATGCTATTCTCTCACTTATAGTGTCTCAAATGCTTTAAATGGAGCTTTTCTACATTATATCAAGCATGAAAGGTTATCTCAAGTATTTTGAAATATCAAAATACCTTTTAAGTGGTTTGAAAGTATTTCCATTTCCTATTAGTGCTCAAATTTCCTCTTTCTACCTCACATATAGTCAAATACATATATTAGAGTGTCATTTGTAGAATTCCAAAGGCTTATACAGGAGTAAAATGATAGGGTTAAATCTCTATCATGGTTTATGAAATAGTTTTATACCTTTAATATCATGTTAGTGATCCTTGATATCATACTAAATGTTGAGGAATCATCACATAGCAACTTTTGAGTTTTCAGGACCTTTGTCCCTAAAGGAACTAATCAGAGAGCCATAGAGTTTTTTGGATTTTTTCAAACATGCTTGAATGATGCCAAAAGGCATATATATATTCTCAATTTGTATTCATATCATATTATAATTAATGTGAAAATATTTGAGGGATAATAAATAATGGAGGGTGGTCATTTGAATACCGAAAGTTACCCTCAAACACACTAAAAGATTTTAGTGATGTTGATAGGCACAAAGAGAGAAATGACCTCTTTTAATATCTTGAGAAGCAATGTTGAATGAAAATTCAAGAATGGAATGGAAAATATAAGTATGACAAGGAAACTGGGAACCAAATTCATCTAGAGGAGATGGCAGTTTGATCTTGTAACTTCCCAAGGGTATATCCTATCTGTACTAGAGCTAGAAGCTATGTACCTACAATAAGGGTACTAAATAGTTGGCATACATGGACTATTTTAAGTATTAGAATGCATAAGGATGAGTCAATGGTGTGAAATATTAATTTGACTCAAGAGAGGTGATTAGTATTGTGTTAGTCCAAAAATGTAAACAAATTGATAAAACACACTAATTAGCATACATCTCTAGGCCTAGTTACTAGGGTGAGATTAATAACAAAAACAAATGAAAAGCACAACTAAAAATTAAATAAAAATAATAATCCTTCACCTTATTTTGATGTTCCAAATTCTTGTTGTAGTGGTTTGCTCAGCTTGTGCTCATGAAGTCTTCAGCAAAAGAGGCTTGGCTATCTCCTCTTCTCCTTGACACCTTTTGGCTTTGGCTTGGCTTGGCTCAATATTTTGGCATCACAACTTTGGCATGTGAGAGATCTTGGAATAAAATTTACATGATAACTTTTCAAAAATTAATCTTAAAAATGATGTTCATGGCCTCTCTATTTATAGATTTTCAAGAATGACTAAAATTAACCATGACCATCCATCTCAAGACTGAGATGTGTGGTCATGAATTAATTGAATTATGTAATTAAAATATATAATTATACTCATCATTACTTTGTAATAATGGGCATTAATGAGGCATAGGAGACCCATAATCCTGATATTTATGGCATTTATGGCCTAGGGATGTCTTCCCAAGAAAAGATGTCACCTGATGATGCAAATATTCAATATTAATTTCTAAAAATAAGTTTTTAACAAGTTTCCATAGAATTATTAACTAGGCCTTGATTTGGATTAATTATCTCTTAAGCATGATTAGTCACTTTGTGCATAAATTATTTCAATTGATCAGAATGCCTTGTTATTGGTTCAAAATTTGATTATATTACAATTGGAAGTCAATGTCAGATGCATTGGATCCATTATCCCATTTAGGATGTTTCCAACACTAAATAATAAAGAAACACATATCATACAAGAAATTTGATAAAAAAAGAGTAATCTAGAGCACCTACATGCAAAATTGGCATTTTGACTTGAACTGATCTGATCAAAGTTAGTTGGCCCCATAAATTGCATTACCCCATTTAGTGATACCTTAGAAAAAATTGGCACTTGAATATGTCAATTTCATCTCATTTAATGTTCTTTAGTGTTTTTAGGCTAAATTGTGCACTTTGGTGGAAATTGGCCAAAAGCCTAGTTGGAGGTCATTGGTGGCCAGATTTAAGTGTCTACAGTTTGCCCCTATTTGGAAAAGAATTACAATATTTAAGCATAGTAACATCTTAGAAAAGAATGAAAAAGTCTTATATGCCTACAAATGCAATGATTATAAACTAACTATATGATGGTTTTCCCCCTCAAGGGAATGGTTGGCACAAGTAGGTTGACAAATGGTCCTTTGATAAGAAGTAAAATGAGGAGACCAAAGAAAGTAAAGATGATGGGGTAAAAACATAATGATTTTTCAAAAGTATTCAAAATCATTGAGAATTCAAGTGGGATGGTGTACAATGGTTTACCCAAAGGTGGTTATAAGCATTGTACCCTAATTATGGAAACATGGTATGATAACATAATGATTTTCCCAAAGGTGGTTATAATCATTGAGAAGATGGAGATCCCCTAGTTAGGATAGACAAACAAGATAAGAACATTCCCATATATGGGCAAAAAAAATTAAAATGGTGAGACCACAATGATTGGCCCAAAGGCAGTAATAATCATTGAGAAATGCAAGTGGAATGGTGTATAATGATTTTTCCATAGGTGGTTATAATCATTAGACCTTGATTATGCAAAACATGATAAACTTGGTTGAGGATGATGATAACTTAATATAGAGGGTAATGATGAATTGGAACATCCTACTATTAGGGAGATGCTCATCTGAACTAATAAAGGTTGAAATTATTTTGTGTTTAATTACTCTATTAGGGATATGACTGGGATTGAATCAAGATGTTAGTACCAAAGAGATGCTGATGTCACCATTTTTGAATAGACTTCTTGAATCTAAGTTTTGTTGTATCATATGTTGATAATCATCATGGTATAACATCATGAAGACTTGGATAAAATATGCATGAGGATTAACTCCCATAATCCAATTCTCAATAGAAAACAATGCATCAATGATAGAAACCATGATAAAAAAATGTAAACATATGAATATATATGGATTTGAGTATAATTATGGGCAAGTTATCACCTAATGAACACACATAAACTAAATCAAGGCAACAGTGTCGAAATTAAACAAATAGGCAAACAAACAAAAAATAAGCATAGATAAACAAACAAACAAATAATGAAATACAAATGATATAAACATTTCCCTTAGAAAATAGGTGACAATTCAATAAACAAATAAAATGGGGAAATATAATAAAAGGAATGGGTGGCCGAGATATCTCCATATACATAAGGCAAGTGGATGATACCTACATAGTCTCATGGATTTAATATCTAATAAAAAACTTTAGGCTAAATGTAGTTCTCTTAGGGAATGGGAATAATGTGATAATTGATAAATAAAATAGAATGGATGTGATAGAAGAAGAGGAATGGTCTTGAAAAATGAAAAGTGTGTGAGAGAAAAGGCCAAAATGGATGGAGAAACTAATTGACAAATGGTTTTATTGCAACTTAGTAAGGTTTCTCAAAATATTTAAGGGAAAGAAGTGGTCAAATGTTTTTGGTTTTTTCTAATGATTTTATAAATGGTTTTGGAATTTTGGAAGTATCTCAAATTGAACAAGAATGATGAGACACTAAATAGCTCAAACTCATAAAATGGTGAGAGCATTCAAACTTAGGTTTCTCACAAAATGGTGAGAGTGTTCAAACTTATGTTGCTCACAAAATGATGAAATCATTCAAACGTAGGTTGCTCACAAAATGGTGAGAGCATGACAAGGGGGTGACTGAACTAACCTCAACAAGTATCAAGTGTTACCTACATAGTTCCAGATTAGGACCTCAAGTCACTATAATTTTGCCCTATAATAGATGAATTTGACTAGTGTAATAGTCAATTCAAATAAAATAGGCATATGTGGTAAAAAGGCATAATATGGCATTGTAAGTGGCAAGTTGGTACATCAAAACTTAATAAATAAATGTTGGTCCTAGTTTTCCCATATGTGGTTATAACTATGACACAACTTCATAGATCAATGGTACTAATTTTCCCAAAGGTGGTTATAATTAGTAGCAAGACTAGTGATAAGAAAGGAATAACAAATGAAGGATGCAAATACCGAAACTTCTATCATAGTACTCCAAAATATGATCTCTATTTGAAGTACATGAAATAAATAATGAAACTAATTAGATTCCTCAGTGCTAAAAATGAGTAACAAATAAAAAAAACTAAGGTTAAACGAGCTAGGATTTAGAACATGTCTAGTTAATAGAATAAAATGGTAAAATGGATAAGGCTAAGAGGACAAATAAGAATGATATTTTTACAAATAAGAATAGTGATAAAATGGCACCACTAAAATGGTGTTTATAGATAATACATCTTATCACTCAAGTATAATACTGTTTGAGGTGAATAATATTCATTGGCTCAGGAAGTTCATCTCCATTTGGTGTGGCAAGCTTGTATGCCCCTAATCCATAATCTACAATAACGATGAAAGGCCCTATCTAGTTTGGTTTAAATTTACCTTTATGCTTCTTCTTATCCATAGTATTCTTTTGGTTTTCTTTAAGAACAAGATCACCAAGCTAAAATTTTCTATATTTGACACATCAATTGTAGTGGTCTTTGAGTCAATTCTGATATGCTTGAATATTTTTTAGCATATTTGTGTATTTTTCATCAAGTAGGTCTAGCTCTTGTAGGTGAGCTACTTGATAGTTTTGATCATCTAGGACATGTTTGTAACATATGCATAGTGAAGCCAATTTGACCTCAAATGGAAGGATGGATTTAGTACCATAAACAAGTGAGTATGGAGTGGCTCCTATAGGAGTATGATGATTGGTATGGTATATCCAAAGGGTAGGGAATATTTACAAGTGCCAATCATGACCAATATTATTGATAATCTTTTTGAGAATATTGATAATGATTTTATTTGATGCTTTAGCCTGGCCATTACCTTGAGGGGAATATGCTATATAAAAATGTTGTGTGATGTTATATTCATTACATAGCTGGTCTACATCCTCGTTTTTAAATGATCCTCCATTATTAGATATAAATTTAGGGGGGATATCATAGCACCAAATAATATGGTTTATAATAAATTTGGAAATTTGATTTCTAGTCATGTAATTGAGGGGTATAGCTTCAACCCACTTAGTGAAATACTCAGTGGTAGTAAGAATATGTTTATGTCCATTAGATGAAGTGGGGTTGGTCTTCCTAATGAGGTAAACTCCCCATGTTACAAATGGACATGGTGTCAACACTAATTTTAGAGTTTTTACTAGGGCATGAATCAAATTAACATGTTGTTGACATTTGTCACACTTCTTTACATATGTATTTGCATCTACATTTTTTTTGGGAAAATAATAACCTATACGTAAGATATTTTTTTAATAATACTACCCCATTAGAATAATCTCCACATAATCCTTCATGAAATTCTCTTAACACTAGTGTAGACTCTGCTAAAGTTAAATAACAAAATAGAGTTCCATCAAAACTATGGTGGTAAAGAGTGGATCCAAGTAGAGTATAATGATTGGAATGATGAATAAAGGCTTTGGTTTATTTTTGAGACAGGTTATGTGGTATAACTTGGTCATGAAGGTAGTTGTAAAGGTCTAAGTACTAGATATAACTAGGACCTATAATATCATAAATCATTGTAATGATTGAAGGTTCATGAGCTAGTGTGAATAGATTCTCAACAAAGAACTAATATTCTCTAGCTTTGTTTGTTTGTCAAATCATAGAGTTGATAGTATCCATGAAATCTATAGTTCTATTACTAGCACTTGGTATATGCTCAAATTGGATATTTGTAATTTTCTATTTTAGAGTATTGACCATAGCCTTATATGGAACCAACTTCTCATCTGTGGTCTAAAAATAGTCTATGAACTAATTGATGATTAATTGAGAATCACCATGAACCTTTAGATGAGATATATTCTATTGTACTACATGTCAAAGTCTGGTGATAAGTGATTCATACTCATCCATGTTGTTTGTACAAGGAAAACTGATTCTAAATGATTTAAGGATTAGATCCCCATATGGTGTAATAAATAAGAGACCTGCCCCTAATCCATGTGTAGTAAATGAATCATAAAAATATAGCTTCTAGTGCTACTCCATAATAAGTGTGTAAATGAAGGTCATTATGGATTGATTAGGAAAATTAAATGTGAGTGGCTTTGTGTTGATAAGGCATGCTTTAGCAATTTGATCTACAAGGACCTATCCTTTGATTACCTTCTAATTGACATACTCTATGTAAAAATCAGTAAAAAGCATTATCCGTTTGGCCATTATACCTTATAAATCTATTTTAGATAGTAGATATTTGAGTGGATCTACTTTTTAAATGACCATTGTCTTATTGTTCAACATGTAATGGTGTAGTTTCTGAGTTGTGAAGACCATGGCTAGATAATCTTTTTCAATAGGTGTATAGTTGTGTTCATATGTGACCAAGGTATGGATTAAGTAGTATAATGCATTTTATTTTCCATTGTTATCATGTTGATCCAAAATTTCTCCCAATGCATTGTTGATAACTGATAGATACAATAAGAATGGCCTTCTTGGCATAAGAGGTAATAATATAGGTGGATTAACTAGATAGTCCTTAAAATGATGAAAAGCTATTTGGTAGTGGTCATCCTAGTGAAATGTAACTCCCTTATTTAGAATATGTGTAAATGGATGTCAATTATAATCTAATTTAGAGATGAAGCATTGGATTGACTGGATCTTGCCTTGTAAACTACAAATTTGCTTCAAATTGGTCGGTGGCAACATCTTGATTATAGCATGGACTTTGGCCAGATTGACTTTAATGCCCCTATGAGACATGATGAAGACAAGTAAATTTGTTGATGTTACTCTAAACACACATTTATTTGGATTGAGTCTAAATTTATACTAATACAATATTTTAAATATCATATGTAGCACTATTGGATAGGCAACCCTAGTTTTGGAATTTCCTAATATGTCATCGACATAGTCTTCAAAAATATTATGCATCATATCATGGAATATGATACTCATGGACTTTTGACATTTAGATCTATAATTCTTAGGATAAAATGGCATTTCTTGATAATAAAATGTTCCCCATGGAGTGGTGAATGATGTTTTATGTTGGTCTTCTATTGTTATTTTGATCTAGTTGTATCATGAAAATCCATTCATGAGTGAAAGCATTTCATAACTTGCCATGGAGTTGATGATCATGTTAATATTAGGAAATGGAAATTCATCCTTAGGAAAATCTTTATTTATGTCTTAAAAATCAGTATAGATTCTAATTCATTTAGGCTTTTTTCTAACCGGTACAACATTAGATATCCATTCTGAGTAGTTAATGGACTGGATACATCCTGCTTCAAAGAGTTTTTCCAACTTTTTCTTTACCAAGATGGAAATGTGAGGATGCATCTTACATATCTTTTTTTTCACTAGTTTGACATCAAGATTGACCAAAAGGTGGTGTAGAACCAAGGTGAGGTCTAAACTTGCCATGTCAGAATAATCCCATGAAAAGATATCTATAAATTCTCTCAACAAAGCTATACAGATTTCATGTTCGTCCTCAATGAGGGACACACCTAATTTTATCCATTTCAAGTCTAATGGAGTTTTTATGTTTACCTATATTGTATCTTCAACTATAAGTGTCAAACCATCTTCTAGGATAGTAGATAAAGACTTAAACTATTGGACTATATCAGGGTCCTCTATTAGGACTTACTCTTCAATATCTCTTAGCCATGATGAATCTAAGTTCTCCAATGGGAGATATGGCCATCTGAAAAAAATAGTTAAAAATTATTGAAGAATTTGATTAAATACTTGTTGTGCAAAACTAAACTCAAATCCATAGGCAAGTTCATTATTGGTGGTCTCCTAGTTTAAATTCAAAGAAGAATGAACACCCTCACCTAACAGTGCTTGAAATAGGTTTTCACCACTAGACTAGCCTTTATCTTTACCTTTTCCTTGGTCAAAAAGTCCCTCAAAGAGTTTTTCACTTTGGTAACTCAACATTCTATTTATTTGTTTTTGGCTAAGGGTGTTCACCTAATCTCCAAAATAGGCTTCAAAATCTAATGTAATTGAGAATCTTGATGTATGATCTCCCTATGAAATGTTGTTTTTAAGGCCTACAAAGTCATATAATGCCTCACCATTCTGAAACTCATCAATCATCAAATTGGATTCTTGTTGGTCGCAATCTATCAGTTAGGGATAGTATAATGGCAATGGGTTATGATAAATGATTGGGGTAAGAGTACATATGGCATTGTTATCAAACACGTTAGTCTTAGCTACGTCATCAAAGGTGAAGTTATGATTAGACTCTACTTCACTATCAATAACATCATCATTAGCCACCAATGATGGAACTTGAATAAGATATATGGGGTCACCCCTAGGTGGTTTAAATCCAATTCCATAGGGTCTTGTGTATTTAGTCATGAAAATTGGCTCAATGGTGCCTTATTGATTTGATCTAAGGCCTCTTCCTTCATAATATTGATGATCCATGATCCCATTAGGAATAGGATACTATGTAATTTTATAACAATCAACTTGGTTGTCATTATACAACCATGATTCATCCCCTTCAAGATGGTTTGGTTCTAGGAAGATGCTGGTACAAACATGACAAGTCCCTTATCTTTGTTATTTTGTTTCTAATGCATGTGTGGGGTATTTTTAGGTCACCCAAAGGTCTTTGGATTTTGAGTAATATTGACAAGATGGAAATTATCATGGGTCACATACTTCCTTGGGCCATTATCTAAAATGGTGAAATGATTGGAATCTTTAGGAGACAAGATGTGGAAAAGGGAATCCAAGGTATTAGGATCTATTTAATTATCCTATGGAGGATCAATAAGTATGGCCTTTCCTTTATCCTAATTGAAACTTGGATTCATGTCATATTGGTAATTGTAGCTTTGAAACTAGCCTCAAGATATTTGCAATGTTTATATGGGTATAAATCTCCTAGAACATTTACTTCCATTCCTGAGTGGGAGAAATTGATACATTAGTTCACCATTGATGGATTACATGAATCTCTTATAACCAAGGCCTACCTAAAATCATATTATATGACAACTCAAGATCAAGCACATGGCAAAGTGTATCATGGATTAAAGGCCCAATGATAACTAATAAATTAATGGTTCTTTATGTTTCTCTTTTCTGATTATCATAGGCTTTGATAATTATCATTTCTAGCTAGAGATCTGCTATTATGTACCCAAAAAGCTTGATGAACTTTAGAGACACTATGATGAGGCCTGATCCATTATCTATAAGGACATGCTTCACTTTATACCACTTTATATAAACTTATATGTATAATGGAATATTATGGAGTGGGCCAAGGGAAGATATATCACTTTGGTTGAATGTGACTTGTTGGGATAAAGCTAGGTGTCCAACCGAAGATTGAAATTTATTAGGGGATATGTCATTGGCAATAGCGGATTGGGTTAAAAACTCATTCAAAATCTTGCTATGGATTTTTTATTTTTGTAGTAAATCTAAAATATAAATTTATGTTGGTATCTTTTGTAATTGTTTCACAATATCAAACTTCTTGTCTTGATCAATGGTGAATGGTTTATTCTAAGGTTAGATGGTTGGTTGGATAATAAGCAAAGTGGTAGATGGTTGGGGACCTAGGACAGTAATTTTTGACCTCTAATTTTTGATTGCATAATCGAGATTAGATGTTGGACCATAATTTCTAATAAATGCTAGGAATGGTATGGGACTAGATACGACAAGTCTTGATTGTTAGTGCACTTGTATGTGGTCACTTGGCAAGGGTGAGTTATCAGTATATGGTCTAAAAGTGGGAGTCTTGATTTTTTGGTTTGCCTATGTGCAGTCCCAAGTCAAAGAAGGATTATCCATGTAATTTGGTTGAGTGGTATTATTTATCAATGGTCTAAATTGATTAGTTCTTAGTCTAGGATTAATGGAGATGGTATTAATGTTGCCCCTTATAATATGACCTATAACCCTATTATAGTCATGTGCAATTTTATGGTAGGTTTGTTGGTTGTTACTATTCTAACCTTGGTTTTATCCATTGTTTTGATGTTGTGGGTTTTGTTTTTGATTCTACTAGTTTGGCCTTTGATTTTGATTTTGTTGATTTTATTGTTGTACTGGTCAGTGTCGTTATTGTTGTTGCTTATTATTATGTTGTTGTTGTGTGTTAGGCTAGGGAAAGGGGTTTTGATAAATCCAAAGAGTTTGATTGGATTTGTAAGCACCATTATCCAATGTTATCTACCCATTCTTTAACATATTCTTAATCAAATGCTTGATTTATACACATCTTCATAGATTATGCCCATTGACCCAATGATATTCACAAAATTCATTTTCATGGTGCCAATCAAGATAGGGAATGCATTTTGGATAATGCTTTGGTATAGGCCAACTAATTAGATTAATAGTGGCAAGTTTGCAAAATATAGACTTAATAGGCCTCCTAGGTCACTAATGACATGATGTGTATGCATAGTTCTCCTTCGAGGAAGGGTTTGTAATGATAAAGGTTGTTGAATTTATTATGTGAGTCTTGATTTTTTTGATTTTAGTATTGGTTGGAGAGGTTATTAAGTAGGAGTAAGCTGAAAAGGTGGTGTAGATGATATTTGTACTATTTGGAGATGATGTGACTTGGTTAATCCATTACCCACAACATTCCTATTGTGGTTGAATTATTTTCGTCTATCTTGGTTATTAGCCTATGCTAGTTGTGATGATTGTGCTTGGATTGGATGTTGGTTTTAGCCACTTACCTAATTTTTACCTTGATTCTGATTAGTTGACATAAACTTGATGATCCCTTTATTAATAATGACTCACTCAATTAACAAGCCTTTTTTGATGATCTCCTTAAAAGTATGTGCGCATTATAGTTCCAAATGATAAGGTATCTCACTATACAAATTTTTAGTAAACACAACGATTAATTGTTTATCTATTAAACTATGTGTGAATCAGCTTACAAGGGCTCTCCATCACTGTAGATAACTTACAAAACTCTCACTAGCCTTTTGTTTTATTTGTGTTAAGTCAAACAATAAAATATCATGTTTGAGATTATTGGAAAAGTATTGCACAAACTTAATAGAAAGATCATAAAAATATGTTACTAAATTCTTGGGCAACTTTAAAAACCACTCCAAGGCTTGTCCAACCAAGCTCCTTGGAAATAACAAAAAAAATGTATATATCGTTAAATGCCACTGGTTGACATGTGACAAAGAACTTAGTTAAATGGGCCGTATGGTCACCTTTCCCTTTATATTTGTCAAATTTTGGTGGTTTGTATCCTAGAGAAAATGGTATCTATAAGTAATCCATATTGAATGGATAAGAATGCACATCGTCCAGCTTAAACTTTTTAGTCTATTTCCCAACCTAAATGGTAGCAATTGCATCTTTCATCTATTGTAATTCTTGGGATAGGAAACTAGAAGGAACATTGGTTTGAGGGAGAATATTGGTTTGGATAAATGGTTGGGAGGTCACAAGTGGGACACTTTTACTAGGGTATGATGGAGATATCTATTGAGGTACATTGGTTTGGTTGGGAAATGGACCAAGAATATGCATATGTGGATTAGGATGCACTTGAAATTGCACATTTGGTTGTGTTATATTTTGGTTTGGGTTGGCTATGAAGGTTTGACCTGGAGGATTTTATAGTTGGGATGGAGGGATATAACTATACTTTACTTGTTATGGTTGAAAAAGGACATGATGCCAACTAATATAACCTTGTTGTTGGGTGGAAACTTGTGGACCAAGACCCTTTATTTGAACTTGTGACACATTTTAAACTGATTATTATCTAGTAAGTACTTGAGAAACATGGGAGCCTCTTTGTTGTATGAATCCTTATTGGGAAGAAAAAATATGTTGAAGATTTAACATTTGTCATTGACCAATATTTATATGTTGTTGGCTAGTTATCATTTGGTTTTAGATTGGTACACTAGTCTATGACTGAGGAGGTATATTTTTCACTACCTGATGAGGTGTAACATTAGTTTTTCATTATTGAGGTGGAAATATATTCAACCTCTATTGCATTGGTACACTATATTATGATTGATATTGTGGAATACTGCTCATCACTTATTGAGGAGTAAGATTCATCACATTCTATTATTGAGGGATGAAATGGTTACTAGTTGACTACCTAATCTTATTAGTTGTACACTTGATGAAGTAGCTGGTTGAGGTTGGGATACAAAAATCCTACTCACTAATATGATGGTCTACTCATTGTATTAACTATAGGCACATGTTGACTAGTTGTTTTTGCATTAGTGCCACTTTGATTTGGATTGGATGGTACTTGCACATTGTCCACTATATTTTACTCATTATTCTATGTAGAAGTAGAAGACACTTCCTCAATAATGGGCATATGTAGTAAGTTGTCTATTAAAGTGTTTTGTATGAATGGGTTTGAACTCTCATTATCTTGACCAGTTAACTCTATAAAAACTCATATTAAAGGAACTAATTCAATAAGAGGTTTGCTCACCATGGTATCTAATTAAAATTACATGCTAGATTTAGGTAGGTTAGATATGCCATCTACATTTGGTTAAAGTGGTCTTCCATGAGGTTTTTGCCTTTATTATCCATATTAGGGTCCTGATACATTTTTTATACTAGAGCCAAAGAATTTCTAGAAGAAGTTTGTTGATCATAAATTATATTGTGGGGCATTCTTACTAGGCTTGGTAGATTCTCATGAGGGAAGTCTATTGGAAAATTGGCCCCTACCTCTATTGCTCGAACCAAAATCTCTTCTTTATTCTCTAATAAATGATGTTTAATAAAAATTAGATCATATATGGAAGGCATATTAGTAGAGCATGATTGTTGAGGAACTAGTTCATCAACTTTGAGTATTGTAGCTAGGTATTGTACATTTTGTTTTTGGTCTTGTTATAAATAAGGTGGTGTATTAACCAAATTGTTAGCCAATGGATCTTATATTTTTGCCCCTAATTGAGTATTATAAGAAGGATATGGATCTATCTCATCATCAATATTATCTATGTAAGGATCTTGCACCATTTCTTCTTATGTAACCACATTATTAATCTTCAAATTGTACATGAGTCCACTATGAGTGTAGGAATACGTGTTGGGATCCATAGTTAATGTTTTATTATAGAAAGGGAAGAGAGTTATATAAACTCTAATAGGACAATGTATAAAAAGATGATGTTCAAACTTTGTCTAGATTTGTCAAAAGGATCAAAAGGTTTATGCAAAGATTTGTGATAACACAAGCCAATGTTAAGTGTCTAATGTTACATGTCTTACAAAAAAAGATTAAGTAAATGAACCAAAAATAATAATGATAAACACTAAGGTCAAATTGTTTCAAATCAGTCTAATCTATAAAATTAAAGGATGCTAGATCTTTTGGCCAAACACAACATCAAAAGCTAGGCTCAAAAAAGGTATGCACTAGGACTTTTGGCCAAACAACATCAAAAGTTAGACTTTGAAAATAGATGAAATTTTTAAACTAACATATTTGAAACACTTTTAACAAATATTAGGCATTTGATTGTTAGACATAGACTCGATCAAATAGGTATAAGGTATGAAACAAAAGGCACTTTAGAGATAGTTTATTTTTTCACAAATAATGGTATAAAACTTGGTTCTTTTGACAAATAAGCTAGGCAAAATTGAAACACGTAAATATGCTAGACAAAGGTTCAAAAGTATACTTGGATTGGTTTGAAAAATGTAGGAAAAAATTTTAACTCTATGCAAGAGGGCCTATAAAACAATATCTAAAATGTTTTGGGTAGCATAACAGTGATAGACTACCCAAAATATGTGACAAAAATGCTTGTTTCAAAAAAATTCTAAGGCAAAAATAATTTCTCACAAATTTGACAGCATAACACTAGCTTTCTTAACTCAAAATTTTGTGGTGCATAGACTCAAAGTGAAAGTGTTTATCATGAAATGACTCAAGTCTATCAAGTGGTGATAATTATCATGAGTCTTAAACTACCTTCAACCCAAATTGGAAATTAAACCTAAGATCCCTCAAGTTTAGTGCAAATGGTGAACCCACTTAACACATCGACCCTATAAACTTATAAAGGTGAAATTTCAAATTTATATTATAAATGAAGGACCTAAAACCCTTTAGCAAAGGTCTAAACTCAATTGGGAAGCATAATTGTGCCAAAGTGGATGATATGACTCCATGTTTTGATGAATTTGAACAAGGCAAATTGATGATTTCACGTGGGAAACATAATGCCTCTTTGTTCAAAATAAAATGAGGACCATGTATTTGGTTTGAATTTTTTGTTTACACCAAGTTTTAACTCCAAACAAAACTTTAATCTAAGACAAAACCAACTAATCAATCACTCTTAGATTCCTAAACTGATAAGGTTGCTTGGTATTATTGGAATCCATCAATATGCATCATTTGAGAGGATTTTAAGTGTTCATCCAAAAGTAAATGTGCATTATATATTAGGGTTTCCATACCCCCCATTCTCTCAAGTGATAGTATTGCAACATGGATGTTGAGGTGCACCTTACACCAACAATAATTTTGTGGTAAATGAATATTTGTCTAAGATCTACAAGTTTTTGAGCATTCTAGGGGTATCAATTACATAATTACTTTCACATCAAACAATGCAAAAAAATAACGGATTTCGGGTCTGTATCACTTGTCTTGTTGCAAAAAGGTCTAGTCCTTTTTGCAACCACTACATCCTATTATTTTCTTAGTGTAGTGCCATGTCCAAAGTACCACTATGTCCCCTTTGAAACTCTAATATGGAGCCAATTGAAGTCAATGTCAGGAGGTGAAACCCCAGGTCAAAGCTTCCCTAAAGAACTCATGGGAGGTAATGATGTCCCCCTCATAAGTAAATTTTACATGAAATAAAGAAAGCATAAAATATAAAGACTTTAGGTTCATTGTCAAGGTCACCCAATACTTATGTATGTTTTTGGGGAGTGCTTTAGATGGCGTTATTTCTATGCCTTGGACTTGGAAATTTGTAAATAAGGAAAGAGTTTTTGATTCCAAGGGTTCCCTAATGGGGACAAATACAAGAACATACACACAACATCCTTGTATTTTGTGAAAGGTGTGGTGGTGTTATTTTGACCCCTTTTTCTTAAGTTGTTAATTTGAAAGGATAACTATAAAAAAAATATTTTAAGCACATAAGTTCTCTGTTAATTACTAAAAGAAAGTTCTTATTTCATTTTAAAAGCATGAAAAAGATGGTCTGAAACATGTTTTAACAAATTCGAAGTCCATTGGTTACCTGTCTACCCTTAAGGCATCACCCAAAAATTAAATGTGTTATGTTAGAAAATGTTAACACAAATCTAAATAAAATATTTTAAAAAATTAATATTAAATATATGAACACCTACAAACAACAAATTAGAATGCTAAAAATAAAATATAACACAACACATAAAATCCTGCACATAAAATATAAAAACTTGCAATTAGTATTATTAATATAAAATTTAAAATATAGATAAGTTTAATATGAAATTTTGAGAGGTTTTAAATAACTCCAACGTTCACATATCTAAATTTTAATTCCAAACAATCAATATAAAAAAATTTATCAACTCTGTTCTAACTGTTTTGACCAGAAAAATAAAAAATAGAAAGTAACAGTCACTAAAATAGCTATAACATCTAAAATATAAATAATGTTTTTGTGAAAATTTTAGAGATTATCCATTACATATTTATATATATTCATACAATAATTTATAAAAATATATTAATTAAGTAAAAATTTATAACTTATTTATTGGCCATTTTTACTTACAGCAAAAACAACAACAAAAAAAGAATCAAAACTATGAAACACAAAAAAGTTTGTGGATTGTGCTCTCATGAAGATCATCCCACTGGACGTGCCATTATTTTAACTATGAATTTGACTCAAGATAGGTTATTTATATTGTGTTAGTCCAAAAATGCAAACAAATTGATAAAAACACACTAATTAGCATACATCTGTAGGCCTAGTTACTAGGGTGAGATTAATAACAAAAACAAATGAAAATCACAAATAAAAACAAGAATCCTTCACCTTCCTTATATTTTATAAATGATTGTTGTAGTGGCTTGCTCTACTTGTGCTCATGAATTCTTCATCAAAGGAGGCTTGGCTATCTCCTCTTTTCCTTGGCACATTATGGCTTTGGCTTGGCTGGGATCAATATTTTGGCATCATAACTTTGTCATGTGAGAGATCTTGGAATCAATTTGACATGGTAACTATAGAGTAAAATAATCTACATTTTATTTTTAGTTTCAGTTGTGTGCTCCAATTTTTTTCCTCGCACATTTCAGTTTCGAGGCAGTAAGGGTTATGATACAGGGCACGGGTTTTTCATTTTGCAAAGGTTTTTTATTTTGCCTAAAGTTTTGTCTAAGTCTCAAAGTCGAGTGTAAGGTGCCAAGTGTCATCTACCAAGACACATTATAATTTGTTTCTAAAATTATTAGAAAGTCCCATGTGTCCCATTATAACTCAGCGGAGCGCGACAAGTGTCGACATCCATGTTTCAAGTTTCTTATAAGTTTGAAAGCTTCTTTCAATAAGCTTCTCTCAGAGTCCCACAGAGGGTGCCAAGTGGAAACTATGAAAGGTTTTAATATGTTTTTCTAAATGCATTATAAGTTGCCATGTGTCCCTTGTAAAGCTTGATAGAAGCCACCAAGTGTCAACATCTGTAGTTTCTTCCTTTTGTTTCATTATTGAGTACGGACTATGGTGGGCCCCATGTGAGTTACTAAAGTAAGTGGAGCGCACCAAGTGTCATCATTTGTGTGAATCCAAATTACTCCCAAATGTTTCTATAGTGTTTCTAAAGATCAGTGGAAGCCACCATGTGTCATCTTTCATAGGACTTTCAAAAGGTATCTAAAGCTTCTATAGACAAGCAAAAAGTGCCACCTATCCCCATTCCCCTTTTAAAGCTGCTCAGGCTAGAAATGTTGTGGGGCCCATTTTCTATAAGTTGATAAAGTCTCAAAGTAGTAGACTATGATAGATGTCAAAGATGGAACACTCCTAACACAAAGACACAGTAAAGAGTATAAGTTATGCAGAAGCTGCCAAGTGTCATTTTCTAGTGCCTCTTGAATAATGAGATGGTTTTCAAGTGAGGCAAGTGGATGCTGCCATCTATCTCAATGGTTTTTCTTCTAAAATTAGTGGAAAGTGCTACATGCTAAGTTCTTTTTTTTCCTATAAAGATGAAGGAATTTAAAGTAAAGTGTGCTAGCTATGTTATTTGCCTTAGGGTTTATAGTCACAAAGACTAGTAGATGCTGCCAAGTGTCCTCACCTATTTCACAGTGGGAAATGTCACATGTACCTATTTCAGCCAATGAACTTGCAGGGAAGCTAAACATTTTAGATTTGAAAGACATCTTCTATTAGACACTTCTAGTTAATTTAGAGTTAAGTTAGACCATTGGGATTGGATCTTGCAGACAATCTTGAGCCAATCCTATGCTATAAATATGGGTTTAGGTGCCAAACAAGATATATCATCATCAGAAGAGAGAGAGAATTTTATGCAAAGATTGTTATCAAGAAGATTTTTAGACTTTCTTGCTATGGCCAGTAATATCATTTGCCTTTGTTCTATTTTCTTGATTTAGAATGTTTGTATAACTGTGCATGTGTCAGTGCCTTTTATGTGACTAGAAAATTAATAAGAAAATTGAGTTTTGTGCCTTTGCTAATATTTTATGTGTTACTGCAAAAATCATCTAAGTTGTGAGCCTTTGATTCTATTTGTTGTCATATTTTACATTGATCATGCATTGTTTGCTCTTTAATGTAATTGCATCTTAAAGATAGCTTCACTTTGCTTAGTATTAAGGGACAAATTAAATTTAGGTGCATCGCCATAGTTAAATTTTCTTTCATTGCATTGGTGATTTTGTTTAATTTATATCCCTTTTCTCAAAATATGTTTGAGATAAAGAAAAACCAGCTTCTTTAAAATCTAGAGGTCAATTCAGATCCCAAGTCCCATATTCCTAAAAGGTCCCATTGTTGGTGTTGGAAACAACGCAATTTTAAGTATCAACAATTTTTGGCACGCCCAATGGGATAAAATTTTCTTGAAGTTTCTTTCAAGACTATATGAACCAGAGAGCTACAAGGAGTCAGAGCTATGGACCAATAACAAGAGTTCAATCTACAATGAACCTAGGTATTATTTTACCACCATTGATAACTAATTCAAGAAGAAGGGTCAATCAATTTATAGCAACACCAAAAGCAAACATGGGAGCACCTATAACCCTAAGGAATTATGTAAATTAGAACACTAGCAGTCCTCTAATTCTCTCAGTACCACCAGCCACTTTGGATCCTATTTCAATAAATGCCCTAAAATTTTTGCCCAAATTTAGTGGAGAAGATTTCAAAACACCTGAAGAACATCTACAAGATGTGTCTGATGTATGTGCAATACATGTGATCACACAGTAAAATGTGGCTATAAGATTGTTAGTAGCTTATTTTAAGGGGAAGGCTATAGACTGGTACAGATCTTTGACCCCAAATAAAATATCTACATGGGATCAGCTTGGAGATGCTTTCTTTGCAATATTTGAAGAAAAGGGTGATAAATCTTCTTTGTTGCAACAATTGATTACTATCAAAAGGGCACCACAAGAAGTAATGACTAATTTCAATTCAATATTTCAAAAGACTTGGGAAAGAATTCCTACTGCAACAAGACCATTACCAGGTATGGCTATAGTATTTTATCTTATGTCCTTAAATTCAGATATATCAGTAATGATTTAGTCACTTGGAGGTCAGACTCTGCTAGAAGCCTATGACTATGCAGTCAGAGTTGAAAATAATTTAATAGATGTTAGAAAGTTTCCCCCAAGGCCTCTCATGTCCATGTTTCTATAGATTACCTTACCTTTGCCTCAAGAAGCCTTTAATCCCATAGCCCCGCCTGTGTCTATGTATACATTTCCTCAACAACCTGCTAAAGTAGTTATCCCTGTCTAGTCATCTGAGATGGATGATATCAAGAACATCTTAAGGACATTTTCTAATGAGATAATTAACCTTAAAAGATAGCAGAATCCTTATCCTAGACCCCAATATCAAGGCTACTAAGGAAATAGACCTTTGCCACAACCAAATTAGTATCAGGGTCCTCAAAGGCAAACTAACCCTCAGCCATCAAACCAATTAGTTCCATTCCCTACACCCTCATAGACTTTTCCCCCTAATCCAAATAGGGAGATTGTTCTAGGGTAGAATAATTATGCAGATGGCACCAATGCCTAGTGTTTTCCTTGTAATAATTCTCATATGCCCAGAGATTGTCCCATGGGTAATCTATAGCAAAAGATAGCAGAGCAAAGAATGGATGGACAATTTGCAAATACTTCTAACACTCAACCCTACCAATCCCTTGGTATGTAAAATTTAGTCTTGGTGGCTCAGATGCAAGGGATGTCCTTATAGCAAGAAGAAGAAATAGCCCTTGAGCATGCTTTGTTTTCATGGGTTGAAGATGAAGAGTTAGTATTCTTAAATGAATTTTCTACTTCCAAAAAGCCATTGGTACAATCAAATTACTACACCAGAGACAAGAGAAGGATGATGGAACGGCCTGAAGTCACAAATAATGAAATTATGGAGATTCCTCCATTTCAAGGTCATCGAAACATAGCTAGTAGAAAAGAAATACCTTAGCCAGTGTAGAACCAAGTAATTTCTAGACAAGTTCAAGAAAAATCAAGGTACCCTTATTATCTAAGAACCCAAATACTAGGACTGGTGAATGTGGTGGATCAGCTGAAGAGGACCCCAGCACATGTGTCAATATGGGACATATTAGCTATTCTTGAGCAAAAGACATTGTTGTAAGAAGATTTGTAGGGCCAAGTAATGCCTAAACATACTGGTACCAAAGGAAGACCTGTTGATAAGGAAAAGCTCAAAGACACGATTCCTCTATAGACAATAACCCTTTTAAACAATGCACCAGAGGTAAGCAAATCCAAACCAGAGCCCTTCTATTTGATTTTGGTAGTTGGAAAGAAACTATTACATAATGCAATGATAGACTCAGGGTCTAGTACTATAGTAATGCCTAAGCAAATAGCATATGCTTTAAAAATAAAGTATGAGCCACTTACTAGAGGAGTTATGCAGCTAGATGGGAAATTGGTGTAAATAATAGGGAAAATTAAATAACTCCCATTGAAATTGTATACTTTCCCTAATATAATTGTCAATCAAGATGTGGTAGTCATAGATATACCCCTTATATTTGGCCTATGTTTATCCAGATATTTAGGAGGTTATATGTCACTTGATTGGTCTCACCTCATCCTAAGAACCAAATATGGTACAAAAATAAAAATACTATTTGAATCACTATCTAAGGATCACATCACCAATAAACCAACCCCAAAATTAGAGGTAGCTCATGCTATGATGAATAAGGAAGAAAGGGTCTTTGTTGAAGAGTTAGGTGACTGGACTGAACATGACCAAGAGGAGGAAAATAACTAGTTTTTAACTATGATGCAAAGTGACCCATATAGAAATTATGACTCTACTAGTCTAGGCACTTATTTCATATTTGATGAAGACCATGAAATCCCAAATGTTTTAAGGCAAGAAATGCCAAAGACTCAAGAATTTGAAAAGGACTAAAAAATTTGGACCTTAAATTTTGATGGGGCTAGAAGTAAAAATGGTGCTGGAGCAAGAATTTGTCTTGTTGCTCCAAATGGTGATAAAATTTTAAGAGCTATCCATTTCCAATTTGCCTATACTAATAATGATGCTGAATATGAATCCTTAGTACATGGGCTCATGTTAGCCAAGAAAAAGGGAGTAAAGAATCTGATAGTAAAAGGAGATTCAAAACTAGTGGTGAAACAAATCAGAGAAAAGGCAATAGCCAAAAATGTAAGGATGAGATACTATAGACATAGAATTTGGGACTTAATAGATGATTTTGAAGCTTTCAATATTGAAGTAGTTCATAGAACCCAAAATTCTAAAGTAGATAGGATTGAATAGATTGGCTCATAGTTTGACCTAGCAACTGATCTATTAGTCAACAATGAGTCAGTCAAAGTTATAGTAAGGCCAACTATCCCAAACAATGATGAAAATTGGCAAGTCTTTGAAAATGATTTTCAGGTACTCTCATTTTTGCAATAGTCAGGGGAATTTGTTGATCAATTGCAACCCAAAATTGAAGAAGCATATGGAGACCAAATTATTCAATTAAAGACCAATAAGCTTCCCAAAGGCTTCATTAATTTAGAAAACCTATTTGATCTAGAAGATGTAAGCCTAGAGAAGAAAAGGTTTCAAGCAAATAAAGTAGATTATTCTAATATACAAGTGAGTGAGGGGAGAAAACTAAAGATTGGAAATTCCACAACCCAAGAGGAAAGGGAAAGACTAATTGACTTGTGTGAAAGATATGATAGAGTAATAGCCTGGACCTATGAAGACCTTCATGGCTATAACAGAGAGATCATTCAACACACCCTAGAACTGACTGAAGGATCTAAGCCAATCAGATAGAAGTAGAGGCCAGTGAATCCAAGGATTGCACCTCTAATGGTGGATGAGTTGTAGAAACTCTTAGAATCTAAAATAATTTTTCCAATTAAACACTCAACTTGAGTATCCAATCTAGTACCAGTCAAAAAAAAATGGTGACATAAGGCTCTATGTGGATTTTAGAGACCTAAATAGAGAATCTCTAAAATATCACTATCCCCTACCTCTATGGAACAAATTTTATAGACTGTGGCTAGATCAGAGAGATTTTCCTTGCTAGATGGTTTCTCTGGATATAATCAAATTTGGTTGGCTAATGAAGACCAACACAAAGCTGCATTTACTACCAAATGGGAAATGTTTGCATATGCCAAGATGCCATTTGGCCTATCAAATGTTGGATCCACTTTTTAAAGAGCAATGGATGTAGCATTTGGAGAACTCATAAATAAAATCATTTTGATCTATCTTGATGATCTCACTATTTTTTCCAAGAATGTTGTTGATCATTTTGATCATCTAAAATCTATTTTTAAGAAATGTAAAGAGTTTGGAATATCCCTGAATCCTAAAAATTGTATCTTTGTAGTACCTCAAGGCAAACTACTGGGACATATAGTATCCAAAGAAGGAGTCTCTATAGATCTAGAGAGAGTCACAGCCATAATGAACTTGTCCCTACCAGTAAATAAGAAGTCAGTTCAGTCCTTTTTTAGAAAGATTAATTTTGTCAGTTGGTTCATATCAGACTTTGCAGGCCTAATGAGACTAGTGACACTCTTGTTGAAGAAAGCCCTAGTGTTTAAGTGGACTATAGAAGGAATACAAGCTTTTGAGGAGGTCAAGAAGTCAATTTCAATAGCCCCAATACTTAGTATCCCAAACTTCTCTAAGTCTTTTATAATGTATGTTTATGGAGGAGAGTTTAGTATTGTTGATGTCCTAACATAGAAGGATGATCAGCAAGAGGGAGAACACCCAATAGCCTTTTTCTCAAGGACTCGTAGGGAGTATGAAGCTAGATACAACTTTGTGGAGAAATAGGCATATACTATGGTAAAATCCCTCAAGAAATTTAGGCATATGGTATCAAAAAATAAGATTCTGATCCTTGTGGCTCATCTTAGTGTCAGAGAATACATTATGGAAGGTGGAATTACTAAGAAAAGAGCAAACTAGATAACAAATATCCTTGAGTATGATGTAGAGGTTAGACCCACTAAGCTGGTTAGAGGTAGGGGGTTGTGCCAATACATGGCTCAAGATATGGAAAAGATGATAATTGAAGAAATAGAAAAGGAAAATGTATTGAGGATATAAGAAATTAATCATAACTCCTGGGTCACAAATAGATTCCATTTTATAAAACATGGGATTTTCCCAAAAGAGCTCTCTCAGGACAAGAGGAGATACTATAGTCAGTAAGGGGTCCATTTTGTTTTAATTGACCAAGTTTTTTTAGAAGAAATACTGATGACATACTTTTAAGATGCATAGAGAAAGATGAGGCTAAGAAAATACTACATGAAATGCACCATGGAGTCTCAGGTGGACATTTTTCTATAAAAACCACAGCTATAAAGATAATTTAGGTAGGTTATTTCTAGCCCACTTTATTTACAAACTATTATCAACAGGTCAAAAAGTGCCAATCTTGTCAATATTATGTGGGGAAGAGAAGGAATGCAACAATGCCCCTTAGTCTTATAATTATTGATGAACCCTTTTCTCAATGGGGTCTTGACTTCATTAGAATGATCAATTTAGTGTCAAGTATGGGACACAAATGGATTCTAACTGCCACATATTATTTTACTAGATGGAGTGAGGCAATGCCACTCAAGGAAGTAATGGAAAATGTGATCATAGACTTTCTAGGGGGTATCACTACTCACTTTGGGCCTCCTCATACCATAATTTTAGATAATGCTAAGGAATTTTTAGGGGGAAAAATATCTGAATTTGCACTAAAGTATGGAATCTATCTAAAAACTTCCTCAAATTATTACCCTCAAGGTAATGGTTAGCAGAATCAACCAACAAGAACCTGATTAGACTTATTAAGAGAATAAGAGCTGATCATCACAAAGAGTGGTATAAAGTGCTTAATATAACAATTTGGGATGATATAATTATGCCTAAACAAGTGACAAAGATGTCCCCATATGAATTGGTCTATGGTAAGCCTATTGTAATGCCCCTGAGCTTGGAGATTTCTGCTCTCCAGTTATTAAAATAGATTGAAATTGAGGAGAATGGCCCCATGCAGGTTAGACTTGCTAAGCTCCTAGAAGTTTAAGAAAAGAGGGATATATCACATGAATCATTAATTAAACATCAAAAAATAATCAAATATTTATTTGATAAGAATACTTTAAACTCCCATTTTGAAGTAGGCTCAGTTGTTTTGAAATGGGATGCAAGAGCTGCCAAGCCGAGTGAACAGAATAAATTTGAGGCAGTGTGGACTGGCCCCTATAAGATTCGTACATGTAAACAACAAAATTCATTTGAGCTCAAAATGATGGAGGGAAAACTTGAAGAGATTCCTATGAATGGGATCTACCTAAAATGTTTCATTTAAGTAGTATCTCCCATGTATTATAGTTAGATAGTTTCCCTTTCCTTGTTGCTCTATTTTCCCATTTTTCTTTCCTACTCTTTATTTTAATAAGTGTTCTATGAACACATGGTTGTGGCTCAGAGTCTTTTCAAAATTTTCAAAACTCTTGCATTCACTAAATCTCTCTCAAATCCCCAAAACTCCACAAGGTACCTTTATGTAGCCACTTCTATGACATGTCTGACACACTGTCCCATGAAGATTTAATAAGATTTACCAATGGTTATCTAGTTTTAAAGCCATTTTTGAGACTTGATGTGTCATTAAATACCCCATAACAAGAGTTAAGGCTTAATAGTGTCTCATCCATTCCTACGTCTGCTAAGAAAATCCCTGTTACTTGCATTTCAATTCATAGCAAAACCTACTTAGTAAAATGCCTTCCCTATTGCAAAGCTTCCATACTTGTTACATAAGTTCACTAATTCCTAGTATAGACATAGATATGGAGGTGGCACAGTCTTCACAATAGGGGATTAGTATTTACAAATCCATTGATAAGCTTCTCACCAAAAAATCATATGCTTTAGCCCCTGCACAACCCTTAAAAACCTATTCATGGACTAGAGTCTCTGAAGTTGGTTTTACGATTGACCCAACAAAGGTGAAAGATTTTACAGACAGAATCACGGACCCAACCCTTCAAAATTTTGGAAAAGCTATATGAGAAGGGGCACACCAAAGATGTATCTAGAGGGCCAAATCTAGGCAATACAAAACATTCACAATGAGGATATGGACTTCCCAACTAGCACAATTCATTGTCCCCAGTGTACATCCATGCCCTGACTTAGTTGAAATATGCACAAAATTATTTTATGCACCCTCAAACACCATAAAATAGGGTCAATTCATGGTGAAAATTACACCAAAGGCCATTAGGGACATGTTGGCCCTATATCATGACAAGACAGTCACGTTTCCCACCATTGCCAAAATGGAAAAAACATGGGAAAATATTAATAATCAAATAAGGTTTCTTAGATCAGAATTACAATTAGGGGAAGATGATACCACTGTGCTAGTGCTACCAATAGGAAGAGCACAATTTGCATAGGCTAGTCAAGAGGCACTATCCATGATGGCATTCATTTTTGGAATGAAAGAGGACATAACTGTCTATGATTGGCAAATGGCTATTCTCTTTAGATTAAAAATTGTAGACAAGTCTTAGGAGTATCAGCTAGATTTATCTTAGTAGATTGCATATTCAATGGTTGACCAACTCAACCATTTCAAATCTAAAGTGGTTTTTAGGTATTCTTCTTATCTATTAAACCTCATATTATATCAAAACATTGGCATCTTTTCACAATATATGCATCTAAATATGTGTGACCCAAGTTTCAGTCATAATAGGACCATTCCTGTGTCTACATGGACACATATCTTATCCAAAACATCTGACCCATATGAACTTTGGGAAATTTTTGTTGCCCTTGCCTTTTGTCACCTAAGCCCAGAGCCTATTGAAAATAGATTAACTGCAAGTGTCAGAGGCCTCATGACAAATTGCATTATTCCTTATGACTACTTTTTTGGATCCCATCATACTATCATTAGGGTCCATGGTTTTAATGGAGAACCAATGTTACTACCCAAGATTTTGACTCCTAGGTTAGCATTCTTAGAGGTCACCTAGAAAGTGTCTGCACTTGATAATGACTATGGCATTAAGAAGAAGAAAAATAAAATGTATGATATTCCATGGGTAATAAAAAACATGGCCCTAGAGGTCAGAGATGTTGAACATGGGTTGCTAAGGAAGCTAGCTATCTTGGGTTTCTTTCTAATTAAAGATAAATGGAGATATGACCCAAGCATTTTCATCACCTTATGGGTTAATAATAATAAGTTTGCTACTAAAATTGTGCATGAGGGCCATCCCTTTTGTGAAAATAGAAGAAAGCCTAAGGAAGATATTCCTGATTTGTATGTAGAATTGATAGATTTGCCCTTTCAGAAGGCCAAGCCATGGGAGACATTTTATGTTAAGGAAAAGGATTTTGAACCTAAAATTAGAATGACTTTTGGTTTAAGAAGGGCATTGGAGAATAAAGAATGGAAACCCAAGAAAATAGAAGCCTATTTGAAGTATAGGCAAGAAATTTGTGAGACAACTCACTCTTTTGGTAATGTAAACTCAGATAAGAAATGGGAGGCAATCAGGGATGAATGGCATCCATCTCCTATCTCTAGCCCTAATACAAGCAAATTGTAGACACAAGGTGGAGAGCCAGATGGGGAAGCAGAATCCACTCATATAGTGTAGGCCCCAAGACAAACCTCATCTACAGTTGCTATAGAAAAATAAAAGAATGTGGTATCCTCACCACCCAAAGCTTCTCCATCAGTGTTAGCCTTTTGGGGTTCCCAATTTTATGCAATCACCACTAGTAGTAGTGGTAAAAATTGAAGAGAAGGAAGCACAACAAGAAGAAGAAAGGCCAAAGAAATATAAGAAGCTAAAACTTCAACCTGATTCAGAGGAGGAGGTAGAACCCTCACAACATCAACTATGGATACATCTATTGCTCCTCAGGTACATGTTATTTCTCCTTCTCTTCTTAGTCTTTTTCTTCTTTTATAGGAGTAACAATCCTAACTGGCCAAATATTATCCCCTGCCACCTCTGCTATGCCAATCCCCAATTTGCCCCACCTATTACTACTCAGGCCATGTCATCACAATTCACATCATTGCCTCCCTTTTCCCCCTCTATCCCAAAGAGAATACCTTCCCAGATTCCCCCTATCCAACATTTTCCTATTCCCTATAGCTTGCCACAAGGTTATCCTTTTGTGGGTAGGTATATTGCTTCTCCCTCTACCTTCTAAACTCAAGCAGACACTGCTAAGAAGGCTAAAGAAGCCCATATGGATAAAAAGAGGAAGAAAGATAATAAAGCTCTAGCTACACCACACATGAGGTCATTATTTGATCCAATCCAATAGCATTTAACTGTGACTCATTTGTCACCTAATGTAGTCAAGCCAAATAAGCGGATGTTACGATCTATCTCAAGGGATTTGTTTCTAAAAGTAGTGGAAAATGCCACATGCTAAGTTCTTGTTTTTCTTGGAAAGATGAAGGAATTTTAAGTAAAGTGTTTGAGCTATGTTATTTTCCTTAAAGTTTATAGTCGTAAAGACTAATGAATGTTACCAAGTGTCCTTGCCTATTTCACAGTGGGAAATGTCACATGTATCTATTTTAGACAATGAACTTATAGGGAAGCTAAATGTTTCAGATTCAAAAGACATCTTCTGTTAGACACTTCTAGTTAAGTTAGAGTTTAGTTAGACTATTGGGATTGGATCTTGTAGACAATCTTGAGCTAGTCCTATGCTATATATATGGGTGCAGGTGCTAGATAGGAGGAGATATCATCATCAAAAGAGAGAGAGAATTTTCTATAAGAGATTGTTATCAAGAAGTTTTTTTAGACTTTCTTGTTGTGGCCAGTAATATCATTTGCCTTTGTTGTATTTTATTGATTTAGAAAGTTTGTATAACTATGCATGTCTCAGTGCCTTTTATGTGACTAGAAAATTAATAAGAAGACCGAGTTTTGTGCCTTTGCTAATATTTTTTGTGTTACTACAAAAATCATCTAAGTTATGAGCCTTTGATTCTATTTGTTTTCATTTTTACATTGATCATGCATTGTTTTCTCTTTAATGTAATTGAATCCTAAAGATAGCTTCACTATGCTTGGTATTAAGGGATAAATTAAACTCAGGCACATCTCCATAGTTAAATTTTCTTTCATTACATTGGTGATTCTATTTAATTTCTATCCCTTTTCTCACAATACATTTGAGATAAAGAAGAGCCAGCTTCTTATAAATCTAGAGGTCATTAAGTCCTACATTATTGAAACTTCCCATTATTGGTTTTGGAAATAGTGCAATTTTAAGCATTAACAAAGAAGCAATAGAAAATGTGATCCTAGACTTTCTAGGGGATATCACTACTCGCTTTGGGCCTCCTCGTACCATAATTTTAGATAATGCTAAGGCATTTTTAGGGGAAAAATATATGACTTTGCACTAAAGTATGGAATCCATCTGAAAACTTCCTCAAATTATTACCCTCATTGTAATGGTTTGGTAGAATCAACCAACAAAAACCTAATTAGACTTATTAAGAGAATAGGGGCTAATCATCACAAAGAGTGGCATAAAGTGCTTAATATAGAACTATGGGATGATAGAATTATGACTAAACAAGTGAAAAATATGTCCCCATATGAATTGGTCTATGGTAAGCCTACTATAATGCCCCTGAGATTAGAGATTCCTTCTCTCTAGTTATTAAAATAGATTGAAATTGAGGAGAATGACCCCATGCAAGTCAGACTTACTAAGCTCCTAGAAGTTCAAGAAAAGAGGGATACATCACATCAATCATTAATGAAACATCAAAAACTAATCAAAGACTACTTTGATAAGAAGACTTCAAATCCCCATTTTGAAGTAGGCTCAGTTGTTTTGAAATGGGATGCGAGAGCTGCCAAGCCAGGTTGACACACTAAATTTGAGGCATTGTGGACTGGCCCCTATAAGATTCATACGTGTAAGTAGAAAAATTCATTTGAGCTTGAAATGATGGAGGACAAATCTGAAGAGATTCTTATGAATGGGATCTACCTGAAACATTTCATTTAAGCAATATCTCTTATGTATTATAGCTAGATAGTTTCCCTTTCCTTGTTGCTCTATTTTCCCATTTTTCTTTCCTGCTCTTCCTTTTAATAAGTGTTCTATGAACACATGGCCTCAACTTAGAGTCTTTTCAAAATTTTAAAAAATGACACATTCACTAAGTCTCTCTCAAATCTCCAAAATTCCCCAAGGTACCTTTACATAGCCACTTTCATGACATGTCTGACTCATTGTCCCATGTAAATTTAATAAGATTTACTAATAGTTATCTAATTTTAATGCCATTTTTAAGACTTGATGGGTCATTAAATACCCAAATAAAAAGATTTAAGGCTTCATAATATCTCATCCATTATTACGTCTACTAGGAAAATCCTTATTACCTGCATTTCAATTCATAGCAAAACCTGCTTAGTAAAAGTGCCTTCCTTGTTGCAAAGCTTCCATACTTGTTACATAAGTTCACTAATTCCTAGTATAGACATAGATATAGAGGAGGCACAGTCTTCATAATAGGGGCTTAGGATTTATGAATCCATTGATAAGTTTCTCACTAGCAAATCATATGCTAAAGACCTATCTGCGGACTAGAGTCTTTGAAGTTGGTTTTGTGATTAACCCAGCAAAGGTGAAAGATTTTGTAGATATAATCATTGATCCAACCCTTCAAAAGTCTAGCAAAGCTCTATGAGAAGGGGAACACCAAATATGTATCTAGAGGGCCAAGGCTAGACAATACAAAACATTCACAATGAGGATATGGACTTCCCAACTGGCATAATTCATTATCCCAGGTCTACATTCGTGCCCTAACTTAGTTGAAATATGTGAAAAATTATTGCATGTGCCCATGAACACCATAAAATAGGGTCAATTCATGGTGAAAATTACATTGAAAGCCATTAGGGACATGTTGGCCCTATATCATGACAAAATAACCACATTTCCCACCATTGCCAAAATGCAGAAAATGTGGGCAGACATTATTAATCAATTAAAGTTTCTCAGATCAGAATTGCAATTAGGATACAATGATACCAATGTGCCAGTGCTACCAATAAGAAGGGCACAATTTGCATAGGCTAGTCAAGAGGCACTATCCATGATGGCATTTATTTTTGGAATGAAAGAGGACATAACTGTCTATGATTGGCAAATGTCCATTCTTTCCATGTTATTAACTATAGACAAGTCTCAGGAGTATCAGCTGGACTTCTCAGAGTAGATTGCCTATTCAATGTTCACCAAATCACCCATTTCAAATCTAAAGGGGTTTTTAGGTATTATTCTTATATGTTTCACCTCATATTATATCAAAACTATGGCATCTTTTCACAATATATGCATCTGAATATGTATGACCCAAGTTTCGGTCATAATAGGACCATTCCTGTGTCTACATGGACACATATCTTATCCAAAACATCTAACCCATATGAATTTTGGGAACTTTTTTTTGCACCTACCTTTTGTCACCTAAGCCCAAAGCCTATTGAAAATAGATTAACTCCAAGTGTCAGAGGCCTCATGACAAATTGTATTATTCCTTGTGACTACTTTTTTGGATCCCATCATACTATCATTAGGGTCCATGGTTTTAATGGAGAACCAGTGTTGCTACCCAAGATTTTGACTCTTAGGTTAGCATTCTTAGAGGTCACCCAACAAGTGTCTATGGTTGATAATGACTATGGCACTGGGAAGAAGAAACAAAAAATGTATGATATTTCATGGGTAATGAAAAACATGGCCCTAGAGGTCAGAGATGCTGAACACTTGTTATTGAGGAAGCTAGTTATCCTGGGTTTCTTTTTGATTGAAGATAAATGGAGATATGACCCAAGTAGTTTCATAACCTTATGGGTCAATAATAGCAAGTTCATCACTAAAATTTTGCATGAGGGCCATCCTTTTTGTGAAAATAGAAGAAACCCTAAGGAAGATATTCTTGATTTGTATGTAGAATTGATAGATTTGCCCTTTTAGGAGGCTAGGCCATGGGAGACCTTTTATGTTAAGGAAAAGGATCTTGACCCTCAAATTAGAATGAATTTTGGTTTAAGAAGGGCATTGAAGATCAAAGAATGGAAATCTAAGAAAATAGAATCTTATTAGAAGTATAGGCAGGAGATTTGTGAGACAACTCACACTTTTGGTAATGTAAACTTAGATGAGAAATGGGAGGCAATCTAGGATGAATGGCATCCATATCCTATCTCTAGTCCTGATATAAGAAAATTGCAGACACAAGGTGGAGAGTTAGAGGGGGAAGCAGAATCCACTCATATAATGTAGGCCCCAAGACAAACCTCATCTACAATAGCTATAGAAAAATAAAAGAATGTGGTATCCTCACCACCCAGAACTTCTCCATCAGTGTCAGCCTTTGGGGTTCCTAGTTTTGTGCAATCACCACTAGTAATAGTGGTAAACATTGAAGAGAAGGAAGTGTAGTAAGAAGAAGAAAGGCCAAGGAAACATAAGAAGCCAAAACTTTAGCCTAATTCATAGGAGGTAGAACCCTCATAGCATCAACTATTGAGTACATCTATTACTCCTCAGGTATGTGTTATTTCTCCTTCTTCTCAGTATTTTTCTTCTTCTATAGGAGTGGTGATCTCAATTAGCCAAATATTATCCCCTACCACCTCTACTATGTTGATTTCCCAATTTGCCTCACCTATTACTACTGAAGCCATGTTATCATAGGTCACATCATTGCCTCCCTTTTCCCCTTTTGTCCCAAAGAGAATACCTTCCTAGATTCCCCCTAGCTAACATTTGGCTATCCCCTATGGCTTGGCACAAGTTTATCCTTTTGTGGGTGGGTATATTGCCTCTCCCTCTACCTTCCAAACTCAAGTAGACACTGCTAAGAATTCTATGGAAGCCTAGATGGATAAAAAGAGGAAGAAAGACAATAAAGCTCTAATTGCACCACATATGAGGTCACTATTTGACCCAATCTAGTAGTAGCTAACTATGACTCATTTGTCTCCTAATGTATTCAGACCAAATGAGTAGATGTAGCCTCAAGATTATACAATGTGTGTAATGGCTATGGATATGTCACTTTTCATACCATAGGATAGGTTTGAGCTGCTAAATGAAACCACTTCTCCTATAGCTACTAATTATTTAAAAGTATCAAAGAAGTTATAGAAGATGGAGACTGATTTGGCTCAGGAGAAAGTAAATGGTAGCAATCTGTCTACAGAAATCAAAACCAAGAATGATGAAATAGAGAGTCTTAACAAATAGTTGTAAGATATTGTTTCTTGTCAAATTCACCAGGATATTCAAGACCTAAATGCTTCTTTGAAAGAAAAGCTAACACAAGAGAAAGCTACAGTGATATTCCTATGGTAGGAAAAGGCAACACTACAAAAAGAATGTTAGGAAAACCTGCAATAGGTCACTCAGTTTTAGTAAAAGCTAATGAATGAGCAAAATAATACCATCGCCATACAGGCCCAACTTCAAGCTGAGTAACAAATAACAAAACAATTGACACTTGAGTTGGCTAATAGGCCAAAAAATGTAGGAGTTTTGAACCTGGTCAAAGAGCTATATATATCAGTGTGGAAAATAATATCTAAGGAGATTACTCAACTCAGACCCTCTTTAACATGCCTATTAAATGTGCAAAAATTGTGTGAAAAGGTGGAGACTTTAGTTTAGGTCACTCTGTCCACTATCTCTTTGAGAATGTTTGATTCTCAAATGCTACTACAAAATCTATATGACACAATTAATGGAACATTATCAGTAGTAGGGATTAGTGATAGAATGATTGTTGTAAAAAGGGTGAATGAAGTTCTCAGTTGAAAATCTGTAGTAATTAATTTCAAAGAGCTCCTAGATGTGGTAAAAGAGGGAATAAAAGGCACGAAGCAACATATTGAAGATCTAGTGCAATTGGGTCTCCCCTCCCATTTTCTTGATAGCAACACTGTGTTAATGGTTGATGAGATTAAACTTTTGTTGTTAGCCTAACAAAATGATCAGTTAATTTTCTAGGGTTTAAGAGATGATTCATCAGTGCTAGAAGTGGAAGCTATCTTAATCCCCATGGCCTAGCTTGAACTCCAATTGAAGACTATAGTTCATGTTTTGCTGAGTTTTTCACACAAGGACATCATCAACCTTGATTTAGACTTCCAAGAATTGCAAAATAAGTAGGGACTATCTGATGTTGAATGGTTTATTTATCATATGGCCTTACAAAAGTTGGGATTTTTGCCACATTTTATATATTCTATGGATTATTTTTTGAGCAGGCTCAAAATTCCTTGGGGTCACCAAGAACTATAGAGTAAAATACTCTAAATTTTTTTTTGAGTTTCAATTGTGCGCTCCAAGTTTTGTCCCTGCGCATTTCAGTTTCGAGGTAGTAAGGGTTATGACATAGGGCACAAGTTTTTCATTTTGCATAGGTTTTTAATTTTGCCTAAAGTTTTTCTAAGTCTCAAATTCAAGTGGAAGATACCAAGTGTCATCTATTAGGACACATTATAATTTGTTTCTAAAAGCAATGGAACATGCCACGTGTCCCGTTATAACTCAGTGGAGTGCGACAAGTGTCTCTATCCACATTTCAAGTTTCTTATAAGTTTCAAAGCTTATTTCAATAAGCTTCTCTTAGATACATGTGGAAAGCACCAAGTGGCAACTATGGAAGGTTTTAATATGTTTTTATAGATGTAGCAAAAGTTTCCATGTATCCCCTATAAAGCTTGGTGGAAGCTGCCAAGTGTCAACATCCATAGTTTCTTCCTTTTGTTTCATTATTGAGTAAGGATTGTGGTGGTCCCTGGTGAGTTGTTAAAGTAAGTAGAGCATGCCAAGTGTCATTATCTATGTGAATCCAAATGAGTCCCAAATGTTTCTATAGTGTTTGTAAAGCTTAGTGGAAGCTGCCATGTGTCATCTTCTGCAGGACTCTCAAAAGCTATCTAAAGGTTCTATAGACAAGTGGAAAGTGCCACATGTACCCATTCCCCTTTTGAAGCTGCTCAAGCAAGAAGTGTTGTGGGTCCCATTTTTTGTAAGTTGATAATGTTTTAAAGTAGTGGATTATGACAGATGTCAAAGATGGAGCACTCCAAATACAAAGACACAGTAAAGAGTATAAGTTATGCAGAAGTTGCCAAGTGTCATTTTATGGTGCCTCCTGAATAATGAGACAGTTTTCAAGTGAGGCAAGTGAATGCTACCATCTATCTCAAGGGTTTTTTTTCTAAAAGTAGTAGAAAGTGCCATGTGCTAAGTTCTTGTTTTCCCTAGAAAGATGAAGGAATTTCAAGTAAAGTGTGTGAGTTATGTTATTTTCCTTAGGGTTTATAGTCATAAAGACTAGCGGATGTTGCCAAGTGTCCTCACCTATTTCACAGTGGGAAATGTCACATGTATCTATTTTAGCCAATGAACTTGTAGGGAAGATAAATGTTTCAGATTCAAAAGACAACTTTTGTTAGACACTTCCAGTTAAGTTAGAGTTTAGTTAGACTATTGGGATTAGATCTTGCAAACAATCTTGAGCCAGTCCTATGTTATAAATATGGGTTCAGGTGCCAGACAAAATATATCATCATCAAAAGAGAGAGAGAATTTTTTGCAAAGATTGTTATCAATAAGTTTTTTAGACTTTCTTGCTGTGGCCAGTAATATCATTTGCCTTTGTTCTATTTTCTTGATTTAGAAAGTTTATATAACTGTGCATGTGTTAATGCCTTATATGTGACTGGAAAATTAATAATAAGACTAAGTTTTGTGCCTTTGCTAATATTTTTTGTGTTACTACAAAAATCATCTAAGTTGTGAGCCTTTGATTCTATTTGTTTTCATCTTTTACATTGATCATGCATTGTTTGTTCTTTAATGTAATTAAATCTTAAAGATAGATTCACTCTGCTTAGTATTAAAGGATGAATTAAATTTAGGTGCATCACCATAGTTAAATGTTCTTTCATTGCATTGGTGATTATATTTAATTTCTATCCTTTTTCTCACAATACATTTGAGATAAAGAAGAGCCATCTTCTTTAAAATCTGGAGGTCATTTCAGATCGCAAGTCCCACATTCCTGAAACTTCCCATTGTTGGTGTTGGAAATAGTTAAATTTTAAGCATCAAAAGTAACTTTTTAAACATTAAGCTTTAAAATGATGTTCATGGCCTCTCTATTTATATATTTTCAAGAATGACTAGAATCAACCATGATCGTCTATCTCAAGATTGAGATGCGTGGTCATGGATTAATTGAATTATGTAATTAAAATCCATAATTATCCTCATCATGAATTTGTAAGAATAGAAATTAATGAGGTATGGTAGGTAATAAAGAGGCATGGGAGACCCATAATCTTGATATTTGTGGCATTTATGGCCTAGGTATGTCTTCCTAAGAAATGAGGTCACCTGATGATGCAAATATTAAATATTCATTTCTAAAAGCAAGTTTCCATATTATTATTAATTAGGCCTTGATTTGGATTAATATTAATCATGATTAAGCACATTGTGCACAAATTACTTAAATTGATCAGAATGCCTTATTATTGGTCTAAAATTTGACTAGATTAGAAATTGGAAGTCAATGTCAAATGAATTTGATCTATTATCCCATTTAGGATGTTTTAAAAATAAAATAATAAAGACACGCATCTTGCATAAAAAATTTGATAGAAAGGAGTAATCTAGAGCACACAAGTGTAAAATTGGCATTTTGACTCAAAATGATCTGATCAAATTTAGCTGGCCCATAAATTTCATTGCCTGATTTAGTGATATCCTAGCCAAAATTGGCACTTAAATATGTCAATTTCAACTCATTTAATGTTCTTTCATGTTTTTAGGCCAAATTATGCACTTTAGTGGAAATTGGTCAAAATCTTGGTTAGAGATCATTGGTCATCAAATTTAGGTGTTTACAAATGGAAATATAACAAACATCAAATGATTCTAAGCAAACCCTAGAAATCTCTAAGTGAATTTTAGCATTTTCTTGATGCTAGACAACACCTATAGGTTAGAAAAAGGAGCACTATTTCATTTGCAGGTAGTGGAGGATTTAAAAGTAATCAAGGTGCTTAATAGGGGGATATAGAGCTTAGACAAGAGAATTGAGTGCCTTGTGATGTTAATAAAATCATGAAGAGTTCCATGGAGATTATTAAACACAAAACTTAGGTCTCAAAGTGTAAGTTTACACTTATAACCACTTGTAGGTTACTTTGGGTAGATAATGACCTTTTATGACACATATTTGATGTTTTAAGGCTTTATAAGTGCATAATAGTTCATGTATGGGTCTTGTTACCTTATGAGATTAAAAATAGACTTATTGGGATTATTTAAGAACCATAAGTAGACTTAAATGTAAATAAGACACCTAAAATAGAGTTGAACAGGGGTGTCTCAGTCCACCATGAAGGTAGCTGACCTAGTCTTGGGTTCCCAAGTGCATAAGAGGTATTTCAGAGTTCAAATGATGTAATTATGATCGAAATAGTTATATAGTAGTTATAAAAATTTGAGTAAGACATTTATAAAGAATATTTAGATAAAGGAACCTCTCAAAGGCTAAGGCACAATCCATATTCTAAAAATCTTGCATAGTCTGCATAAAAAGGAACCAATCTTGAATTTTTAGGTTTTGGAAGGTCAAATATAAGAATTAGAATCTGAATTTTTGAGGATAAAATCCTTGAGACATATGTAACACCTTAAAATAGTTTTTTTAATTATAATATAGGGTAAATTCCCCCTGTTTTGTCTTAGATAAGGGGCACTATTTCATCTGCACAAACATTACAAAATTGAAAAGGAAACCAAAACATGAACCAAAGGGATAGATGACTTTTCAATAGGGTTTGCGAAGTTTAAACACATATGGAGAAATATTTTTAACCAATATATAAGGTCTGAAAACAAAGAAGGTACCCTATACTATAAAGGTTACAATCACCATGGTAATGAATAGTAAATCAAGTGGCTAGGTTAGGATGGTCATCTTCAATTTTGACCTTGTATAAGCCCTACAAGTGATTGGAACATTATTATGGGAATATTACATAAATTTTAAACCTCTTAGGATGAAATTAAAGCCATTTAACCTCATCTTACACTAGGAGTTATAGGTGGACCCATTGACAAGGTCTAGGCCTAGTTTCAAAAGGATGGTCATTTTCACTTTTATCTCTTGATGAGATATTATGATGATAGGATAATTTATATAAGATATATAAAGAGGTTTCTATATCCCTATATTGTAATAAAACTCTCCAAGAAGCCATTTTTATATTAAAGGGAACCCAAACCATGCATATTGTAAACAAATGACTTGAATGACCAACTTTAGACACTCACATCTCCCTTGATACTTTGCATGGTACCTTGAGGTGATTAGATAATTTATGGAGGGTCCTAAATAATCCCTCAATTTCATTTTATTAAAGGTCTAATGTCTTTTCCTTACGACCAAATGTTAAGACCTAAAACCACTTCAAAACCCTTCTAAACCCTCACCACAGACTTGATTGGAGAAATGTTGCAATCAGAGCATGAGAATGGGGTGTAAATTCCATGAATTTTTTTTTAAGATGCATAAGAATCTCCAAGGGTTTGATAAAATCAATTTATCTGTATGACACTTGTATGGATGATGCAAAACATGGATTATTTTGAGAAAATTATGTGTTTTATAAGTTTGGAAGACTTTCAAAAGGTGCAATAAGTTTTGCATGGTATATTATGACTTGTTATATTTATTCATGGTCATTTGATGAAGTATATCAGATCTTAATTATATCTTCCATCTCTTTCATTTCAGCCAGTGTAGTGGGCAGATAGTGAAAACTTAGGAAAAAGTGGTGAAACTCCAAATAAGAAGCCTTTTAAGGATTTTTTAATTAAATTGATGATATGAACACCCTTGACACATGTCATACCTCCTTTTTCATGGATTATACTGAATAATTGGGAAGGTTTTAAGTTCCAAGTGTGAGAGGTGCTTGGAAGGGAACCATTTTGGAACTATCATGAATGATTGTGCATGGTTAAAAGAATAAGGATGATAGAGGGATAATCCAATGAATGTGAGGACTTGTTTGTAAACCATCATAATTATATTCATCATTATACCTAACTATACATAGTGATGAGATATTTTTGTAATGAAAATCATGAAGGATAGTTTCTTATGCATGCACAAGGGAACTTATGCCACATATGGAAGAGTTAGCTAAGATTGAGGGACATTTTTCCTTTATTCCATCTAGAACCTATTTCATATATGATTTTATTAATGTCACAACTCCTCCTCATTTGGAAAGTGTTTCAAAAACTCTTAAACTTCATTTTCTCTCTCACACACACAATTGCTATAAATTCTAGCCTTTTTGGCATTGTAATGGATCTATCTCTCCACTTTGGTATAGCAAAGCCATACCAAAATTTTTACTTGAGATAATAAAGATAGTTTTTTTTACCTCATTCAATATTTCACTAAGTATATACAATATTTTTTGTTCTTGTGCAAGTATAGCTTTGTTTACCTTCACAAGTTATTCTTCTTAGTACCTTGTGTTTTGTAGTCTCTCTTTTATATGTCAACAAGAAGTGTCTAATGTTTATATTGTAGGTATAGTGAGTAATCTATTCAATAACATGTCTTCTAATGCCTATTGTTTAGGTCATCCTAGATAAATCCATCTTCAAGACCCCATGCTTAAAATAATGTTGTGATAGAGAGGATTATCATTGAATGAAGTGTATGTGTCAACTTCTCCTTCATTCCAAGTCCAATTTAAAGGGTGTGAATAAAGAATTTATTTGGTGTATCACCTCCCATATAGTATATTTTATTTTATCTATTATTATCCCTTATCATGCCCCTAATTTTTATTATTAGGATTGAGCTATAGTGATGTATCAAGGAGAACCAGCCCCTAATCTAGAGATACACCTCACATTTGGTGACCCATAGCCTTTAGGTGGTCCCATTGTGCCACTTGAATGAGGAGAGACTTGTAATATCCTCATTGGGTAAAATTTCAAGTTAAAATAGTTTCTAGCATGCTTGGTGAGACTATTATTCCAAGATATTGATGAGTTTTGGTGTTCTCCTCAAGATACCATCCTTTAAAGGCAATTCCAGCAAGCACCAATGGCAAATCCAATAATAAATCTACTAGTTAAGATATAAAGGTATTCTTATTAAATTTGTTTTCTTTTTCTAAACACTTCTCACAAGTTTCATGGATAATTTTTATGTTGAGTTTTTTCTAACATAAGTTGTGGATATAAGTCCTGCTTTGCCTATTCCCGCTTCATATGAACAAGTACTTGTCCAAACTTATTTTGATCCCTATCAATCTTATATTGAGTATATTTGTCCCTCTCAAGCTTTTACTTCACATAGTCCACATATTTCCTCTCAAAATCATCCCATTTCATGTTTTAAAAACAATTTTATTGGTTACCAAGACTATATGTTAGACCTTGATACTAGATATAGTTGTGGTCAAGTTATTCTTAGTGTTTGTATCAAGACTATAAGGGATGATTTGGAATAAGTTAAGAAAGAATGGATACCTATAGAGAGAGATAATTGGAAAGGTATTTATAATGAGATGATTGATGTTTGTGGCTTAATTTTCCATCTAGAGGAGAGTTTGAGAGGTCATGAATCAACTCAATCTTGGTATCCCCATTATACCCCACATCAACCTTTGAGTGTGTCAACTTTGTCCACTCAATATGTTAATCCAAACATGTTCCAAAATGCCCCAAGTCCTTCATGAATTCCCAAAAGTTTCCCTTCTTGAAATTCCACCCAAAAGATCAATAAAAGGAAGAAGGACATTGTGTTTGAGTACGTTGATGTATTTAGAGAAGATTGTGAGAAAAGAAGCCTATGTTTTGAGGCTCAAATTGAAAAGGAGGTTGAGTTGGCCAATCAGATTTTAAGGAAATCCATCATATTACTATAAAATGAAATCTCTAAGCCTACTTTTCCAAGTTTTAATCAAGATGACAAGCCCAAGGAAACTCCAAGTTTCCTAAACATATCATTCACCCTTAATTAACATCATATCCCCATGAAAACATATTTGAGCTTACCTTCCCAAGATGGAAATAAGTGTTGGCAACTTGTGAAGAAAATAACAAATCATGTTTAGGTGAAGAAGTTGGAAGGGGAGAGAAAATTGAAACCCCTCAACTCCCTCCCACCACTCCTCAAGAATCCATTAAACCTATCTTTCCACATCCTCTAACTAATCAATGATGCACTTCTAATGTTGAAGATTTCATTGCTACTTGGGAATCTTCTTTGGCTAAACTTCTTATTTTTGAGTTGTCTAATATTGACATCAATAAGAGGGAGGAAGAGATAGAGATTTTATATTAGATTAATGATGAGAAGGATTTGAATCCTTATGAATATAGTGTTCCTTATGTTGAAAAAGATACCTTGGAAGGAGTTCTTTTGGATTCCAAAGAAGAAGATTAAATAGCCTCTCTTGTTACTCCTCTTCATGATGTTGACCAGTCAAAGGGTGATGACTTGTGGAAAACATTTGAGGACATATGAAATGAAATAAAATCCCTCAAGGAGCCTAAAAGTCTTTTGGAGCTAACTAAAAGTGATGAAAAGCAAGACATATGAAATGAAATAAAATCCCTCAAGGAGCCTAAAAGTCTTTTGGAGCTAACTAAAAGTGATGAAAAGCAAGACATTGTGTCTCAAAATGAAGACATGTGGCAAACCTATATTCAAATGTTCAAGGATTATGAGGATAGTGAAAAGACAAAAATCCTAATGAAACAAGTCCAAGATGTTGTAAAGTAGGCATATATTGAATATCATCATCATCAAGAGATCTTAGCTCATGATGGGGTAATCTATAATGATCTTGGGCCTTTTGAAGATGGTTTAAAATTTGATCTTAGGGCTTTTAAAGGTGACTTGAAGGTTGATTATAGAACCACCTATGAAGATGATCCTATCAACATCAAGGAAGAGTGTGAGAAAGAAACACTTACAAATTTTCATGATAGAACACTTCTTTAAGACTTTGAAGAGGCTGTAATGAATGAGAACTATAATGGGAGCATTCAAGAAGACGTAGGTTTGAAACAAGTTGTCCCATGCATGGAAATGCAAATTTTCATGAGAAGATAAAAAGATAAAAATATGAGGCATGTTTCTAGGTTCAAGAAGACTTCACCTACCTTGGAGCCTTGTGGGAGATGACTCCATTAGATGAAGTGACAAGCCAAAGAACAAAAATGAAAAATGAGTCATCTAACCCCACATCCAAGAGAAATCATGCTTGGCATCATCATTCATATAGTGAGGAAGGAGTTTCAAGGTACTTGCATTTTGATCCAGAAAGGGAGGTATGATCAAGTTGAATGTACTCAATTTGTTTGCTTTCAGCTGTGCCTGATGTTCCCTAAGTGCTTAATAGTACAAGTGTGTCTTTGCTTTGGTGTTTAATTATCTTTTTGTGTGTTTTTCTTTCCCTTATGTGTTTTGAGGTAAACCAATTGCTTTTTTATCCAAGTAAAGGTCTGGTATTATTATTTCTAAGTGTATTTTGACTCACTTTACCCCATAGATAGGATAAGGTAATTGGCCCTTTACACAAGTAAGCATGTTACCCCTAGGAATTACCAAATTATTGACCAAATTTAAATTTTAGTCAAATTAGATCAACCCATAAATTTTGAAAATTTTGAATAAGGTTTCCATATGTCCTATAGGGTATCAAGTTGGTATATCATCTTATGTATCCTTCCTCTAGTAATTTTTGAAGCCCACCCTCCTTGTGCTAGTCAAGTTAACCAAATTCAACCCTAGTCAAACTTTGTAAAAGGATCACTTTATTTTGAAAATGTGATAAGGTGGTCTTTTATATGTTTTGGGAGGTTTAAAAGTCATTAATTTACATTTCACTATGTCTCATATGCAAAAAATGGCCTTTTGGTCATATTCCTAACTCAATTAATGACATTTACGAACTTTCCAAGCAATAAATTTGTCACCAAACTAAATCTCAATGTGGATATGGTCCATAAATTCCAAAAATTGGTTAGTGTTAGTTAAATAAGTAGTTATGTGTAGAAATGGGGAGTTTTTACTTGATTTTATGCCCTTTTGGGCATTTGTTCAGACTTGTTGAACTCCACTTTCAAAAGTAAAAAAAGTGGGACAGTGTCTCTTCACATTATTAAACTCCTTACCATGCATTATTTTCAGAAAATATGTCAAAAAATTCAGTTTTAAATTCTCTTTCTTCCACTTTCTCTTTGCAAGCCAAAAAGGGTTAAATTCAAATGCATGGTATGATCTGTACAAGTGGAGTTGGGAAGAGTGATTTTGGGGAGTGAAATGGATATGAGTGTAATAAAAATTAATATCAATAATCTTAATTTTTTTTATTCTCCTTTATGAACCATTGCTAATACCTTAGGCATTTTTTTATACACTTGTATCCAAGAGGAGGTAACTATTTACACTTATTTTAGAAAATTTTGTTTTGTTTCAATTCACTTTATGATTTCCTATGTTATTTAGGTCCTTTAAATAGTTTTTTTTATTACTTTGGTTTTGAAGGCCTCATTAAGACAAGAAGCCTCTCATAGGCTTATCTTTACTTGAAACTACTATTCTCTCACTTACAGTATCTCAAATGCTTTAAATGAAGGTTTTCCATGTTATATCAGGCATTAAAGGTTGTCTCAAGTGTTTTGAAATACCAAAAATACCTTTGAATTGGTTTGACAGTCTTTCCATTTCATATTAGTACTCAATTTCCCCCTCTCTACCTCACATACAATCAAATATATTCAAGTGTCATTTGCAAAACTACAGAGGCTTATACAAGAGTTTAAAGATAAGTTTGAATATTCATGATGGTTTATGAAATAAGTTGATACCTTGTTATCATGTTAGTGATCCTAGATAGCCTAATAAAGGTTGAGGAATCATCACATATCAAATTCTAAGTTTTCAGGACTTTTATCCCTAAAGGAACTAATCAGAGAGCCAAACAGTTTTATGGATTTTTTCAAATATGCTTTAATGATGTCCTAAGGAATCTATCTATGCTAACTTTATATTCCTGTCATAGGAAAATTAATTATCAAATATATGAGGGATAATGAAAAATAGAGGGTGGTTATTGGAATACCCAAAGTTGCCCTCAAACACACTAAAAGCTTTCTTGAGAACCAATCTTGAATGAAACTCCAAGCATGGAATGGAAAAGATAAGTATGACAAGGAAAATGGGAACCGAATTCATCTATATGATATGGTGGTTTTTTCTTGTAACTTACCAAGGGTTTATCATGTCCATACTATAGTTAAAATCCATGTACCTACAACATGGGTACTAAACAGTTGGCATACATGGACTATTTTAGGTATTGGCATGCATAAAGATGAGTCAATGGAACTATAACAAACATAAAATGATTCTAAGGAACCTCTAGAAATCTCTAAATCAAATTTAGCATTTACTTAAAAATAGACAACACCTATAGGTCAGAAAAAGTAGCATTGTGATAACATCAAATGATAAGTGCAATGGGATCCTTCAAGAAGACATAGGTTTGAAATAAGCTGTCCCATGTATGTATATGCAAATCTATCATGAGAAGATAAAAGGAAAACAATATGAGGCATGTTTCTAGGTTTAAGAAGACTTCACCTACCTTGGAGACTTGTGGGAGATGACTCCATTAGATGGCCTGCCAAGCCAAAGAATAAAAAGGAAACATGAGTAATCTAATACCACATCCAAGAGAAAGCATGCTTGGAATCATAATTCATATAGTGAGAAAGGATTTCCATGGTACTTCTTTTTTGATCCAGGAAGGGAGATATGATCAAGTTGAATGTACATTTTTTTTAAAATTTCAGTCGTGTCGTGTATTCTCTATGTGCTTAGTAACACAAGTGTGTCTTTGCTTTTGTGTTTGCTTTTTTTTTGTGTGTTGTTATTTCATTTATGTGTTTTGAGGTAAAATAGCTATTTTTTATCCAATTTGAGGTCTGGTCTTACTATTTATAAGTGTATTTTGACTCCCTTTACCCAATGGATAGGATAAGGTTACTAGTCCTTAACATAGGTAAGCATGTTACCCCTAGGAATTACCAAATTATTGACCAAATTTGAATTTTAGTTAAATTAGGTCAACCCCTACATTTTTTAACTTTTTAATAAGGTTTCCATATGACTATAGGGCATCATGTTGGTTTATCATCTTACATATCCTTTATCTAGTCCTTATTGAAGACCACCCTCTTTGTACTAGTCAAGTCAACTAAAGTCAACCCTAGTCAAACTTAGTAAAAGGCTCATTTTACTATTAAAATGTCCAAAGGTGGTCTTTGATATGTTTTAGGAGGTTTAAAACTCATTAATTTACATTTTTCTATGTCTCATATGCAAAAAATGTCCTTTTATTCATATTCCTAGCTCAATTAATGACATGTATAGACTTTTCAAGCAAGGAATTTGTCACCAAACTAAATCTCAACATGGATAGGGTTAGGTGATGTCATAAAGTGGTTAGTTTTAGTTCAATAAGTAGTTATGTGTAGGAATGGGTAGTTTTTCCTTGATTTTAGGCCCTTTTGGGCACTTGTATAGACTTGTTGAACTCTAGTTTCATCAAAAAACATGGGACAGTGTCTCTTCACCTTCCTAAACTCCTTACCATGCATTTTATTTATGAAATGTGCCAAAAAAATTATTTTCAACTTCTCTTTCTTCCACTTTCTCTTTTCAAGCCAAGAAGGATCAAATTCAAATGCATGGTATGAGCCATACAAGTGGAGTTGGGAAGAATGATTTTGGGGAATGAAATGGATCTGAGTGTATTGAAAATTCATATCAAGAAGTTTTGTTTTGATTTCTTCTCCTTTATGAACCATTTATAAGACCTTAGGTATCTTTTTATACACTTGTTTTAGAAAAGTTTGTTTTGTTTTGATGGATTTGATAGTTTCCATGTTCTTTAGGTCCTTTCCACAAGATATATATATTATTCCTTTGGGTTTCAAGGTATCATGAAGATAACAAGCCTCTCCTAGGCTTATCTTTGCTTGAAAATTCTATTCTCTCACTTATAGTGTCTTAGATGCTGTAAATGGAGGTTTTATACATTATATCAATCATGAAATGTTATATCAAGTGTTTTGAAATACCAAAATACCTTTGAAGTTGTTTTAAAGTTTTGAAATTTCATGTTAGTGCTCAATTTCCTTCTCTCTACCTCACATATAGTTAAATACATATATTCAAATGTCATTTGTAGAATTACAAAGGCTTGTATAGGAGTTAAATTATAGAGTTAAATATTTATGATGGTATATGAAATAGGTTGATTCCTTGAAAATAATGTTAATGATCCTTGATAGCATAATAAATTTTGAGGAATCATCACATAATAACTTTTGAGTTTTTAGGACCTTTGTCCCTAAAGGAACTAATCAGAGAGCTAGATAGTTTTATGGATTTTTTCAAACATGCTTGAATGATGCCAAAAGGCATTGAGCTATGCTCACTTTTTATTCATATCATAGGATAATTAATGTGAAAATATTCGAGGGATAATAAACAATGAAGGGTGGTAATTTTAATACCCAAAGTTTCCCTCAAACACACTAAAAGCTTTTAGTGATGTCTATAGGCACAAAGAGAGAAATGACCTCTTTTGATATCTTGAGAAACAATGTTGAGTAAAACTCCAAGAATAGAATGGAAAAGATAAGTATGACAAGGAAAATTGGAACCAAATTAATTTATAGGAGATGGTGGTTTGTTCTTTTAACTTCCCAAGGGTATATCATGTCCACACTATAGCTAAAATCCATTCACCTACAACATGGGTACTAAACAGTTGGCATACATGGACTATTTTAGGTATTGGCATGCATAAATATGAGTCAATGGAACTATAAAAAAACATAAAATTATTTTAATGAACCTGTATAAATATCTAACTAAAATGTAGCATTTTTTTGATGCTAGACAACACCTATAGGTCAGAAAAAGGAGCATTGTTGTTGTAAGTATTTGAGGGTTTAAGAGTATTAAAAGTGCTTGATAAGGGGATAAAGAGGTTATAAATGATAAGTGAGTGCCTTTAGATGTTAATAAACTCATGAATATTTTCATGGATATTCTTAAACACAAAAATCAGGTCTCAGAGTGTAAGTGTACACCTACAACCACATGTAGGTTACTTTGGGCAAACAATGACCCCTTTTTACACATATTTGATGTTTTAATGATTTATAAGTGCATAATATTGTATGTATGGGTATTTTTACCATATTATATTCAAAATATACTAAAAGGGAGTCTCTAAGAACCATTATAAGACTTAAATGGAAATAAGATACCTACAACAAAGTTGAAAAAGGGTGTCTTAATCCATCATGAAGGCAACTGACCCAGTCTTAGGATCCCTAGTGCATAAGAGGTGTTTGGGAGATAAAATTATGGATTGATGATTTGAATATTTATATAATAGTTATAAAATTTTTATTAATCCATTTAAAAATAATAATCAAATAAAGGAACCTCTCAAAGGCCAATGTAGAGATGATAGTCTAAAAATCTTGCATAATCTACATAGAAAGGAACTAGTCTTGAATTTTCATGTTTTAGAAGGTCAATTGTAGGAATTAGAATCTAAATATTTTTAGAGAACATACTTGGGACATAATTAACACCTTAAAATGGTTATTTTTGATGAAAAGATAGGGTAAATGCCCCTTATTTTGTCTCAGACATAGGGCACTTTTTTCCCTACACAGACCTTACAATTTTTAAAAGGAAACCAAAAGATGAACCAGAGAGCTGGATGAATTGTCAAAAAGGTTTGATAAGTTTAAAAATATATGGATAGTTTTTTTTTAACCAAGATATAAGTTCTTAAAATAAATAGGGTACCCCTTACTACATCGGTTAAAGTTACCATGGTAAGGAATGGTAAAGCAAGTAGCTAGGTTAGGATGGTCATCTTCAATTTTGACCTTATATAAGACTTAAAAATTATTGAACCATTATTAGGGGAATATTATATACATGTTAAACCTCATAGGATGAAGGGAAAGCCATTGAACCTCATCTTAGGCCAAGAGTTGTAGGTGGACCCATTGACAAGGTCTAGGCCTAGTTTCAAAAAGATGGTCATTTTCAATTTTATCTCTTGATGATATCTTATGATGATAGGATCATGTGTATAATAGATATATATATATATATAGGTTTATATATTCCTATTTTTCAAGGTAACTCTCCAAGAATCAATTTTTGACTTAAAGTGAACCCAAACAATGTAGAATGCTAAAAAATGACTCGAATGACCATCTTTGGACACTCACATCTCCCCTCATTATTTGCATGGTACCTTTAGGTGATTAGATAAGTTAGGGAGGGTCATTAATAATTTTTTAGTGTAATTTAATTATAGGTTCAATGTTTATTGTTTATGAATAAATGTTAAGCCCTGAAACCACTCCAAAACCCTTGTAAACCCTCACTATAGACCTAATCAGAGAAATTTTTCAATTAGATAATTATAATGGAGTGTAAATGCCATGAAACTAATTTTAAGATACAAAGGAATCTCTAAGTTTCTGACATAATCAATTTATCTATGGGACACTTGTACAGATGATTCAAAATGAGGATAGTTTTGACAAAATTATATATTTTACAGGTTTGGAAGAATTTTAAAAAGGTGAAATAAATTTTTGGGAGGTATATTATTAATTTTTATAACTATTCATTTTTATTTTATTAATTATCTCAGATCCTAAGTCTATCTTCCATCTCTTTCATTCTATCTAGTCTAGTGGGCAAATAGTGAACACTTTGGAAAAAGTGGTGAAACTCCAATTAGGAAGCCTTTTAAGGATTTTTTGATGAAAATAAATATATATAAACCCTTTAAAAATTTCATCCCTCCTTTTCCATGGATTATACTAAACAATTGGGAAGGTTTTAGGTGTCAAGTGTGAGAGGTGCATGGAAAAGAGCCATTTTGGGATTGTCATGAATGATTGTGCATAGCCAAAATAATAGGGATGATGTAGGGATAATACATTACATGTGAGTACTTGATTTTAACCCCTCATAGTCAAGTTAATTATCATACATAACCAAATGTAGTGAGGAGGTAGTTTTGTAAGGCAAATCATGAAGAACATTTTCTTATGCATATACAAGGGAACCTATGCCACATGTGGAGGAGTAAGCTAAGCTTGAGGGAGATTTGTCATTGATTCCATATAGTAAATATTTCATATATGATTTTATGAATTTAATAACTCATTATTATCATTTGACAAGTTTTTCAAAAACTCTTGAACTTCCTTTTGTCTCTCTCACACACAATTGCTATAAATTCTAGACTTTTTGGCATTGTAATGGATCTATCTCTCTACCTTGGTATGGTGAAGCCCTGCCAATTTTTTTATTTGAGATAATAAATATAGTTGTTCTTAACTCATTAAATATTTCACTAAGTGTACACAATGGTTGTTGGTTTTGTGCAAGTGTAGCTTTATTTACCTTCACATGTTACTCTTCTTAGTAACTTTTGTTTTGTAGTCTCTCCTTTATAGGTCAGAAAGAAGTGTCTAATGTTGATATTGTAGGTGTAGTGAGTATTATATTTAATAGTGTATCCTATAATTATTATCATATAAGTCATCCTAGCCTAAGCTATCTCCAAGACCCCATGCTTAAAACATTGATTTGACAAAGAGGATTGTCATTGAATGAAGTGTATGTGCCAACTTCTCCTTGGTTTCAAGAGTAGGTTAAAGGGTATTAGTAAAGAATATATTTGGTGTATAACCTCCCATAGGTTATATTTTATTTCATATATTATTATCCCTTTTCATCCCCCTAAGTGTTAGTAGCAAGATTGAGTTATAGTGATGCATCAAGGGGAACTATCCCCTAATCTAGAGATCCACCTCACATTTGGTGACCCATAGCCCTGAGGTGGTTCCATTATGCCACTTGAATGAGGAGAGACTTGTCATATCTTAATTGGGTTTAATTTCAAGTGACAAAAATCACAATTATTAGTAAACCAAGATTTAACTTCCTTTTTCAATATGATATTATCCCATTCTATCAATACAACATCAGGTGTCATTAACTCTCTTCTAAGAGGCAATTGGATTTCATTTTCATTTTTTTTTAAATTTAGATACTTCTCTTACTCTTATTTTCTCATTCAATAGACATAATGAAAATTCCTTTAGAAGGATATCTCCAATATATAGGTTAGGGTTCTATTCCCTATCATGAGGGATAACATAGTTATGAAGATAGAACTCACACAACTATGCTTGCTCTTCCTATGAGATCTCTTTATATATTTGAAAGGAAAGGGAATAAATTACTTCATGAGGAATATCATATTAAATTTTCATAAATCTATACTTATGCCATTATTACTTAAGATAAATTAAATATAATCTTGTACGAGGCTTGCAGTCAATGAGCTCTTGGGTAAGACAAACAATATCTTCAATTTTATGCTACAGTTTGTTTATACTTTCATCCTTCAACCTATTATCTTATTTCAATTTCTTGTTTTCTTTTATTAATGACTTTAGACTTTCAGACTAACTATCCATCCAATTCATCAATTTAGAAGATATTGTTAATGAGGAATGATACATGACTTCTTGGGTAGTTGTCAATTTTTCTTGTTGCTTTTCCTCTATATAAGGTTGTGCATCAATGATTTTAGGATGGTATTTGGCACAAGGTTGAATCTAAAAACTTGATATAAAAAGTGTATCCAGTCCTCCTTTAGATTGATCTTATAACTTCTTTCTTAGTCACTCAATTTCTTGTAGGGATTTCTCTAGAGTGGAAATTTCCATTTGTATAATAGGTTGCTCCATTTGTTTTGATTTTTATAGCATTAGTTCCTCTTGTAACTCTTCAAGAATGTGCTCTACTTGTTCTACCTCTTGATTGTATTTTGGAGAACATTCTTCCTTATTTGTTTTAGCCTCTAGAGACTCATTATTTCTAGTAGTTTATTTTTCTCCATGTTATTCATTAATTTTAATAATATAAGAAGGTTTAGTTCTCAATTTCTTATTACTCTATAAGATCTATGACGATTATAGGTTACCTTATCCTTTTTCAAAGAAGGTGGAAATTTCTCCTCAGATTCCTCTGAATTAGGTTAGGGAATGAGTTTCTTCCTTTTTCTTCTAGATTCTTTGTTCATGGAATTCCTTTCTTAAGTCTTTGCTATAGGTTCTTATGTTTATATAGGAATTTCTTCTTCTGTAGGTTCTTGTGTGGCTATATAAAGGTCTACTTTTATAGGTTCTTATGAAGCTATAGGAAGGTTTTCTATTGTAGGTTATTGTGGAGCTACAAGAAGGGATTTTTTTATCCTTTATTCTTCTACCTCCAATTCCTCTTTTATTTCATTTCCCTATTTATAACTTTCCATGTTTCATATTACATGGAGAAATTCTTCTTAGCTTTTGTTGGGTCTAGTCCTTTAAAAATAGTCTTGAATAATTAATTAGATTAAACAATGATGGGAAAGAGCTTAAGAATTACCTTTTTAAAATACCTCTACCTTTTATGTGATCATGTGGAGAAATAAATTAGGGACGTTTATCTCTATACTATGTTGTAAATGATTCATGAATTTGAAGTGAATCTCCTGCAACATGGAATACCTCCATTCACAAGTGAAATAGTTATATATGAGCTCAATATCTTTAGCTCATATTCCTGGTAAAGATAACCATGTAGTTTCATAATTTGAAGTTTTCAAGCCTTTATTTCATCTAATGAATTTTTTCATCTCTTCTTCGTTATCAGAGTTTTGTTTCCATGCCTTCCCTATCATGGAAATCCCATTACTCTACTAATGATGGTTTTTTTTAGCTCTATTTCCATTCATCTTAATATTGATAGGTTATTATGTAATGAACAAGTGAACATCTACAATTCCTTAATCTAGAACCTATATCCTCTCAAAATATTATGTACATACTACATGCTAGAATAGGGATAGGATGTCTAGGCTATTGGTTAAAGGAGTGATATCAAGTGTTTCATGTTTAAGAAAGCCTCCTCCCATATTATGAGATGAAATTTGAGTTACAGGTTAGTGTTCTTATAGTAAACATTTTGTGGCTTTGGGAAAAATGTTTGTGACTTTTGCTTTGGGAGTGAAATGTTTATGACTTTTGATTTAGGATAAGAATAATCTTTTTGAATTATGGAAAATATCCCCCAACTCAAACTATCACTTGTTCACAAGGGATGAAGCCTACATGCATAAATGACTCATGACAAGAATAAGGGGTGGTGGCAATAGTGAATTTATGGTCACATTAAATCAATGAAGGAGAAGTTATGGTGAGTTGGAATGATAAGGAAAAGATATGGTAACATGTTAATAGCATTAAGACCCATCATATTAGTAAATTGAAAATTTATAACATGAAATAAATATAAAATAATTACCTTGTTACTTGTAGGAATGTCTTTCATTAATTCACAAATGATGATTCAAAGTGGTGGTCTAACATGTGTTATTATTTTGATTTGGGAGCTAAATGCTTTATGAAAATGGAATGCAGGATAGAATGATAAGAATACATCTTATAGAAAGAAAATTTTTTCTATAGAAACACATTTTTCATCCTATATCAAGAAATTTTCCATATAGCAACAAGTTTTTATCTTGTAGCAAGAAGGAAAATGTATTTCTACTCCAGGGGAATGAATCTGCAAGCAAAAAAAATAAAACAATAAGTTTTATTATAGTAGTTCCCTCTCTCTCTCTCTCTCTCTCTCTCTCTCTCTCTCTCTCTCTCTCTCTCTCTCTCTCTCTCTCTCTCTCTCTCTCTCTCTCTCTCTCTCTCTCTCTCTAATGAATGTTAATAATATGATGACCTAGTTTTCTTAGACAACATCCATTAGTAATGCCTGAAGGTTTTCATTGCTGAATTTTCTATTTATTTTTTTATATTTTTTAGTCTCAACTCAACTAGAATTATAGAAATCTAGGAAGTAGGATTTTATTCATCCTAAATCAATCCATTATGAATGACTTGTTCTTGGTTGTAGGAAGCTTCTATTTTTCTTAGAAAATATTAGAGAATGGTTGATAGAAATACCCTTTGGTTGTAAGAACAGGTTGATTTACTTGATGAAGAAGAGATGAATATTGTTCTTCAATAAGTTGGCAAGTGAGAATATCCTTGGAAAATGGTTTCTATACATCTTCAAACTATGGCCATTAAAAATAATTTGAAACTAAACATAGTTAATGGTCATGAGATTTACATCTCTATTATCAAAAACTTATTCTATCTCATAAGGGCCAAGCCATCTAGACAACAATTTTCCTTTATGATCCTTGTATTTAAAGTTAAAAAGGAGTGCCCAATCACTAGGTTGGAAAAAATTAGTATTAATATTCTCGTTATACCAACCCACATGTTGTCTTTGCACTATTTTATTGTAATGAAGTGATTCCTTTCTTAATTCATCATGTGCATTTAGTTCAATGATCCTATCTTATTAAGCTTGAAAAAGATCCAAGCCCAAATCAATTGTTGTCCTTAATGTTTTATGCTTGAAATAAATGTGTAGAACATTCTTATTACCATAAACTAGTTCATATAGAGTGAGATCATTTGTAGTTTTCCTAGTTATTCTATAAGCCTAGATTACTTCTAGAAGATGAGTTGACAAATATTTTATATATAGGATGATAGTCTTAGTGAGGATATTTTTCAATTCTCTATTTGTCACTTCCACCTGACCATTTGATTAAGGATGGTAAGTGGTAGACTTTTTGCATCTAATTTCATATTCTTTTAACAAGGTTATTATGAGGACTGATGTAAACTATGGGCCTTGGTTTGTGACTATTTCTCTTAGTACTCCATATCAAGTGACAAAGTTCTCCATCTTTATCTTACCCAATTCGGTGGGAGAGATTTCATCTTCTAGGAGAGGACTTCCTAGAATGGCAGAGTCAGTATCAGTGTAGTAATAGTCAGGTCTGGATATGTATTTATACATATGAATATGAGAATGAGCTATAATGGTAGTAGTCCAATCCAATCAAGGTTGAGTCTTTCCTCCCTTTTCTTAGGCCCTAACATACAAAAACTTAGTTATTTTCTCAGCTTGGGCATGGGTTAAGGTTATGATCTCTACCCATTTTTTGGCATAATCAGTGTATACCAGTATATTTTCCTTGTTATTAGATTTAGGATAATGGGACCTAAAAAATCTAGTCCTCATTTGTCAAAGGGTTCTAGAACTAGTTGTAGCTGTAATGGCATTTCATCAAAGTGAGTGGGTTTTCCCATATGCTAGAATTGATCACATCTACATGTATACATCATGGCATCATTATGAAAATAAGGCCAATAATATCTAGTATTAAGTATTTTCAAATCAGTCTATTTGACATCAAAATGGCCCCCATAGGGTTCATCATGGTAGGCTCTGAGAATGTCATAAGCTTCATCTTCTTGGATACATATTCTCATAGCTGTATCTAGTCTAGTGATAAAGAGATATCCTATAATCCAAGAATAATGTCTTCTCTTTTGGATCAGATGTTATTTTCCCTTGGGTGAGAAATGTTGTGGTAGTGATCCTATAGAAAGATAGTTAACAATATCTACAAACCAAGGAGATTGAATTATTACTAAAAGTAAATGCTTATCAATAATAGAATAATCAACAATAGGACTATGCTCATCATTTTACAATCAAGATAGAAAATCTGTAACTACATTATCCTTATTTAATCTATCCACAATGTTAATTTCAAACTCTTGTATAAAAAATAACCATTGAATTATCTTACCTATTATAGTAGGTTTGTTTATTGAATGCCTGGTTATTACATGATATATGTGGATGAATACTTGATAACCTATAATGTAGTATCAAAATTTTTTTATGGCATAGATGATGACAAGAAAGTCCTTCTTTATTATAGTGTATTTGAGTTTATCCCCTTAAAGATTCTTGTTGATAAAATAGATTGCATAACTCATAGATTCATATTTTTGGCTAAGGATATCTCCTAAAGTGGTATCAGATGTATCTATGTGGATGTAAAAATATTTCTTCCAATTAGGCCCTCTCAAGATAGGATTTATTATGAGAAGGTATTTGAGTTGTTGAAAGGTAATTTTATAATCATTAGTCCTTGTAAATTTAACATCCTTAGTAAGCAATCCAAAAAATGGGGTGTCAAATTTACTAAAATATTTGATGAATCATATATAATAACTAGCATGTCCTAAAAAACTTCTAACATATTTTTGCTTATTTGGTGTCGGTAGATCCTTAATGATACTTTTCTTTGTTGGGTTAACTTGAATTCTAGTTGAGGATATGTGATGTCTTAGCATAATCCCTTCAGTCATAAAGATGTAACACTTTTCATTTCTTAGAGATAATTGGTGGTCTTGGCAACATTGAATAACTTTATCCATGTTGGTTAACATTTATTTGAATGTTTTCCCATAGATAGTGAGATCATCCATATAAGAACAAATGGAAAGATAACATAGGCATAGGTTCCCCAAGGGAAAGAAAAAGTGGTTTTATCTTGGTCTTATGGAGAAATTAGTAGTTTATTATAACCATTATAATCATCTAGGAAGGAAAGTAATTTTTCCCTACTAATGTATCCAAAACTGGATCAATAAATGGAAGGGGAAAGTGATCCTTCCTAGTAGTAGCATTCAATTCTTGATAATCAACATAAATATTCCATTAACCCCCTTTATTAGGGATAATTACCAGGGAAGAGACCCACTAGCTATCTAAAATAGGATAAACAAATCTTGCATCCAAGAGTTTTTTCAACTTGGTTTTGATGATAGCTTTAACTACAGGATTCATTTGTCATTAGGGTTAGTCAACAAGTTTTCATTCTTCTATAATGTAAATGTGATGCATGCATAAATCTTGGGGTATTATTCTCATGTCATGGTAATCCTTGGTAAATGTTGTTGTGTGCTTTCTCAATATTGTAAGTAACTAACTTTCTTATTGGGGTGTTAAAGAGGTGCTGATGTTGTGAGGTTTGTTTGGTAGAATGTCTTCTTGCTTTGTTAAAGAAAGCAAAGCATGGTTTTCATGTTGGTGATTAAAGGAGCATAATTGCATTAATGGTGAATTAATTGATGGAATGTCCAAAAGGATCTTATAGCTTCACCAAGATCATTTTCAAGAAAGGTATTTTGAAAATGGCATGGTGTACATTCCAACAGGTTTGTGGCTACATGATCTTATCAATAGGTGTTTTGTAGGATATTAGTAAGGATAGTGTCTTCTTCCTATGCCTATAGAGATGGACTCCAGTAAATTATGTAGAGAGTCTACAAGGAAATAGACTCCTCAAAGACATAAATCCAAGGGATTGGGATATCATTCTAGGAAGGCTAAGATAGTGTATAAAGAACCAAATTTTTGGTGTTGTTTCCATTGGAAATTAGCATTTTTCCTAACCTAAAACCAATAAAATCATAAGTGGTGGTGAACCATGGGTGGATAAGGGTGAGAGATTAAACATCCAAGTTGTTTTTGGATATATAACAATAAAATATGTAGGCTATTTCCAAGAGTCCATAGTGACAACAAGGTCCTTAGGTTTAACAATTGATCTATTGACCATCTAAAGGATGGTGGGTATTGGATGGAGAGTGGTAAGTTAAATATATTTCATTGTCTCCATGGTCAGCACATTGATGTCTATACCTAATTAAATTAAAATATTGGAGATGGGTTGGCCAAGGATGATAACATTAACTATATGACTTCCTAGATCAAAATATTTTAGGAGAACTATATTTCCCAACATAATATCTGTTAGTTGGCCAATGACCTAGACTATTGTAGGATCCTTCTTATTTATTCTTGATTTTTTTCAAACATAGATCTCTAACAACCTTATTATAGATAGGAGTGGGATTTTCATGCACACATTATTGAGTTATCTGCAGATATTGAATTCTACCTTTGGTTTAGGATGTGATATGTTCAATCTCTCTAGAAAAGGAGGATTGTCATATTCTTTTTTATTTTTGGATGGACTTAGCTCAGGATCAACCACATGTGGTTATGGATTAGTATGGAGTGGGTTTGCTTCAAATTTTTATAAAATTATGGGTGAGGTGGGTTGTGGAATAACACATCCTGAGTGAAGTTGAACTTGATTAATATCTAAGGTGTATGTTGGATATTGCATTATTTTAGTGGATTGTATTGGTTAAATTAAATTATTTCTAGGATTGAGGATGGGCTAGGTGGGTAATTGAGTGGTTCTAATAATTTTTTGAGTGTTTATCATTAAGACATGTTGTTTTTGTGGTTTTTGCATTTGCTTGGGAAAGCCTTGATTACCTCTTCATTGTTGTTACCATGGATTAGAGGGAAAGAACCATTGATAGTTTTAGAATTTCTAGGGTTCAGGTTATTTTCCACTTTGTTGGATCTATAACTAATTATGGGGTAGATATCAATTTTTTTGGGACCAATTTTGATTGGGTAAATTCATACAAAAACCATATTGAAGATTATTTGAGAATTGAGAATTTGTAAACATAGAGTTTGATGGCATACCTAATATTTATACCCATGGTTTTTGTTGAGGCATTAAAAAACTTGATTCTCATCTTATCCTATGGCATGTAGCTCCACTATCTCAAGATTCTCATTGGTTATGCTAGCTATCTAAGATTTCATAGAATAACATGTGAAATCTACATTCCTATTTATACATTTAAGGTAATATGAAGCTAAGGATTTCTTAGTTTCTTATTTCTTCCTCCATGTATGTAATGTATCAAGATGAGTAACTAGGTGGTTGATAATGTCCTACTTCATGTCCTAGATTAGGTTCCTAACTCACATTTGGATAGTCTTATTGTAGATGTTGTAGGAAGTGTTTTACCATAAATTTTATTCATGGTTGATTTAGAGTAGTTTATACATAGAACTATTAGTCAATTAAAATTTAGTGTATAAACATCACCACCAGACATTAGATCTAGTGCCTCTAGACAATCATCTCTAACCCTTTTTAGGAATATCAGCTTGATCAATTCTTTATCCATTATAATATATTTGTATTTTTATAAGATAAACAAAAATATTTCCATATATTCTTCCAATGACTCATCATTAACTTTACTCATTTAGAATATGTCATCTCTCCTGTAGTTCCTACCCCTAGAATAGTCTTTGTATTTCATCAAAAACTTGTCCTTCATTTCTTTCCAAGTATAAATGGCATCTTTACCAAGTCCCATGAACCATCTAAGTTCTACATATTTAAGTGTTTTTGAAAACAACTTGAGTTTCTAAGCATCTTTATTATAATCATAGATGTGACATAGCATGTTGAACTCAAAAATAAATGTGTTTGGATCCTTAGATACTTTTCCCCTAAAGGTAGGGAGGGCAGAATGAGGGATATTCTTCATGGGTGTATTTCTATGAAGAGTAAGGATAGGAAATTTGAAAGTAGTAGAGTCATTGGTAGTTTTTTCTCCTTAGTGATCCCTCATAAATACTCTTTATGTTGGTAGACCAGAGGTTGTTGCTAATCACCACTTAAAATTATTATCAATTCTTTAATTTATTAAGGTGTAGAAGATAGAGAATTTATCTTTTTTTCTTAGGAATGTATGGATTCCTATACAAAGGGGATGGTGTGGAGGTTTCAAAATATTTATCTAGTGTCTTGTCAAAGAATATCTCTATAATAATAAGATTTTATTGGCCTTGTGTTTCTTTTAGGAGCTAGAATAGCCTTAAATGACTCCTTAGCAAGAAATTTAGGTGATGAAGGGAAGTGAACTTTAGATTCCTAAGTATGAGGTGATAAGGTGGGAATTATCAAAAGTGGTACATGTGGGTCTCTTCTAGGGGTATGAACCTCATCAAAGTCTCTAGCTTATGTTACTAATCCATCCAAAAAATCTTCTTTCTCTACCTCTTATATTGATAATTATAAGTGATATTTAAGAATTCCTTTGATGTTCCTTAGCTATTACAGGATGAATTTTTGATCTTGTAGCAATGGTTGATGATTCAGGAAAAAAGCTTCTTATATAGTCCCCTTTGCTTTGCATGTACATCAACCATTTTTTTCTCTTTTTTTCAACTCTTTTCCCACCTTGCCTGCATAGGGTTAGTAATCTAGGGGTTTTTGAAATTTTCAACTATCCTACTTGAAAAAAAGGAAATGTAAACTATAGAAACAAGAAATATTTAATCTAAATAACATCAATATTTATAAGAAAACAATAAACATTTAGAAATAATTGCTATCAAGATTGAAGATTATAAGTGTGTGACACCCTTCCTTGGCAATGGTGCTAAAAATGACTAGCAGTTGATTCAAAATTAGATATAATTTTCTTGAACAAAATTAAAAAGGAGAGTTACCATATACCTACACCTTATACTTTATTTAAATGTCAACCTTAGGATGTAGACTTGATAGGATGACATCACTATATGTGCACACTCAATCTTCTAATTTGACCTACTAATTGTTATCTAAGATGTTGAAGTCATGTAGTAAATGTAATGATAGAATTTAAATGTGAATATAATAATGTGAAATAAATATTTACATATTAAAATTTTCCCTAAACATTTCTAATCAAGAATGTAAATCACACAATTCAAAAATAAAACACATAATGCATGAAGAAAAACAAATAACATGCTTACCTATATAAATGGGTTGGATTATTGTTGTAGGCTTCTAAAGGGGGCCCTTCCTCCTTATGACTCCATCTTCAATCCTTCCTCTCAAAACATTTAGTTGAACTCAAAAATGCTTGGTCATATTTAATCAATAATGCAACAATGAATTACTATAGGAAATTACAATAATAGTTACTTGACAAAATGTACTCCTATAATTCTTTAATCAATATCTACTATCTCTCAAATTTGTTGATATATATATATATATATATATATATATATATATATATATATATAGACACACACACACACACACACACACACACACACACACACACACACACATATATAGATACATATATATATATATATATATATACCATAGAGGAGATTATTTTATACAAAATAATATATATTCTATTCTAAGAAACATTTAAATTTAGATAATCAAAATTAGATCCTTTTTCTAAAGCCACCTTTCATGTGATTCTACAACATTTATGTAGGGTAAACAAAGTTGTTTCACTCTTCAACTGTTTCCTTATTAGGCTCCATGAAGGTTATGGTTGTTACTACAAGTCAGTTGAACAAGGAATCAAAATTTGTTCATCCATAACTTTGGTCATGCAATGGCTATAGGATAATCCATGTAATGAGATTCGTTTATTGCATGATGTTTCATGATATAAACCTATTGTTGACCCAATTTTGCCCCTCTGGCAAAATTTTGGTCACCCTCTTCAAAAGCTATGAAAGGCCAGTCAATTTTGGGTTACAGTCCATCTTCAGGTTCATGCTCAGTTCAGGCTGGGCTCAATGGTTCAGCATGATTCATATAGGTTCAAGTGCTTTGGTTCAATACAGAAAGGTTCAAGCACTTTGGTTCAATGGAAAAGTTCAAGTCAACGGTTCAATGCATCTAAGTCCCGCAAAAAAATTCAAAGTTTTAAAGCAAAGTGGTGGGCCGCAGTTTAGCAAAAGGCAAAAAAGAAATTGCTACGGGTTACACGGTAGTAAGCGGCAAAATTACTGTGGGTTACATGGTAGTAAGCAGTGAAATTGCCACAGGTTACATAGTAGTCAGTGGAAAAATTGCCATGAGAAGCAGCCAACAGAGAAAAGGAGACCGTCAACATCAATCGATGGTAGAAAAATTGCCGTGCACGATAGCCAAATTGGCAGATGGCAGCAAAATTGACGCGCATGGCAACAAACTCGGCTAACTGTAGAAAAATTGCCACGTACAACATTAAATTAGCTGACAATAGTAAAATTGCCATGTGCAATCCATGACATTGAGCGATAAAATTACCGCTCACAACATTTCGTGGAGAAAAAAGCCCACAAAACACAGAAAAAGGCCTGACCAACTAGCAAAAGAGTAAGCTACATGCAAAACAAGGCAACAAGCATGGTCTCGGTAGATTTTTTACATCAACTACAGTGTTTTCCCTCTTCCCAATGAGACTCCTCTTGACTTTTCCATATAAATGGGTAGACTTGGTTAATTTGAAGGATCTTCTCCAATTTTGTAAAGAGCACAGCTCTGTAAATTTTCCACCTGAATTAATAAAATATAGTTTTTACCTCTATCTTGGATGGATACCCTATGTATGTTATGTGTGTTTAATTTGTGTTTAGTCATTTTCTTTTAAATGCTCTCACAGGTTTAAATACCAACGCACCAGCTATCTACAAAGTATCAGTTTGTAGCTTACAGGTGAAGAGTCCCACTTGGGGTGCAGAAACAAAGGAGGTCACTTACCGTATGCATTCCACAGCATCTTGGTGAGTCCCTATTTCTTGTATTTTTCATTGGAACCTCCCTGTCATTCCAGTAACTTGGTCTTTTTTGCCAAGTCTTAGTGTATGTATGTTGTTTTTGTCTAATCCTGAGAGTGGAGGTGGGAAGGTCATTTCATTTATGGTGTATCACCTCTTTAGAGTAGGCTATTTGTTTTCTTGCATTTCTTCTCCCTTTTCATCCCCCCTAGTTTATAGATGTATATATATCTACCTGTCCATTATTTTTGCACTGCCTGAAACAAACAAGATACATTAGAGGGAACTAGCCCATACCTAGAGACTCTCCTCTCCTATTTCGCCATCCCACAAGCAAGAGAGGAGTTTCCATGTTGCGGGGAGAGGGCAAGAACCCATTTTCCTGCCACTGGGTGCAATCTCCAGCGTCAATAGTTTTGGCATGCCTAGTGGGACTGTGTTTTTATCAGTTCCTAATGTAATAGTATTTCAAGATTGATGATGGTCCTGCTACAATCATTTCAAAGATTTATAGCATCTAGCAACTCCACTAGTAAGAGCTTAGTTCTTTGTTTTTAAGACCAGTCACTTAAACTTCTATGCCAAAAGTCACCACAAGGTTAGCTTCAAGGGGGGTCCCTTTTGTTTTCATTGAGCTGCCTTTAAACTCTGCTAAAAGGCTCAGGTTTGAGAGAACTCACCCTTATCCATTAGTAAATCCTCCTAAACTTGTTGCTAGGAACACCAACCCAGTTCAGCCACAGTTACAGCCCATTCCAGCCATGGCATTGCCTTTTACAACTTTTTGCGGTGAGAGCCCCTTAAACCTCCCACACTATGATCTGATTCTAGGAATAGCTCTCAAGAATGTACTTTCTTTTGATGGAGTGGGACCTATTATAGTTGTTGAGCATATCAAGAATATTGCCAACCTTTGCAATATTCACAATATAACAGAAGAAAATATTGCCATTAGATTGTTGGCATTGTCCCTTAAAGGCAAGGCTCTTGATTGGTATGAAACCTTACCTGTGAATTCTATTCATTCTTGGAATGAATTGGGCACCCATTTAACTGGTTATTTTGGAGAAAAAAGTGATGGCCTCTCTCTTGCGGAGTAGCTGATGACTATAAAGAGAGATCTACACGAGTATATGCAGGACTTCAACACGCAATTTCAAAAGACTTGGGATAGAATCTCGTCTTGGTAAGGCTGACTCCCAGCTATGCTTTCTTGTACTATTTAAAATCATTAAATAGCAACATTACTGTGATGATCCAATCTATGGGAGGGCACATATTGCCTACTGCTTATGACATCACTATAGCAGCCAAAAATTGCTTGGTTCAAGCTGGGAAAATTGCCCCTAGGTCCCACATGCCACTTTTCCCAGAGATGCTACCCCTTATATAGACTGTTGTTCCCACCATTACTCCCCTACCCACCATTGAGAAGCCAGTTGCTGTTTTGTCAAATGAACTACATGAGGTTAAAAGCTTGTTAGAAAACATGTCAAGCAAACTTGTAGCTCTTAAAAGACAACAAGCTCAAAATAACAAGCTGAATTCAGGTTATCAACATTATGGTCAAGGCCCTAGGACCCCTTTTCAAGGCTATAATCAAGGACAAGGTCAGCTCACTCAGACCAGGCCTTATCAAAATTATAACTCAGGCCCCTCTTTGTCATCTAAAGCCATGGTGCCTACTCAGAATAACCTTGTACATGAACAGCCTAGCTGTTTAACCATAGGACATGGTCAAGAGCAAGCTGTCCATACAAATGATATGATGAATTTTTTCTAGAATTTAGAAAACCAAGTTGTTGATCATTCCTAGTTTTTTGAGTTTTCAGCTCAGGCTAGCACGAGTAACAATCAGGCTTAGCCAGATTCTACTCTGATAAATCACAAAGAGGGCGAGCTCTGTGTAATTAATCATGGGGGTGTTGTAGACAATTAGGCTAATTACATTGAAGCCAACATGAGATTTAAAAGAAGAGTAGTTGGAGAAGCATAGGCTTCCCCTCAGGTAGCAACAACGAATCTTCCATCACACCCTTTTCAAAGGGCCCCAATTTCTAGACAATCATTTGCACCTCCAGCTCCCCAGTCTATAGCTCCAGCTGGGATCAGCCCAAAGGAAAGCACAAAGGGAATCAACCCCCAAGCTAATATTGTTGATCAAATGAAGAAATTGCATGTGAGCATTTATCTATGGGATTCATTGTCTCTTCCAGGACAAAGGGACGTATTAAAGAAAGAATTACATGAACTAGATTGACAAGCCATCCCAGTAGACACCAATAACATCCTAATGATGAATGGGTAGCCTCTGCTTCAGATCAAGTAAAGAAAGAAGAAAGGACTCCACCCTTTAATGTATCTTTGATCATAGGGGATTTCTTAGTACACAATTGCATAATCGACAGCGGGGCCAGCACTTCAATAATGCCCAAGTGCATTGCTGATAAGATGGGATTAAAGTATGAAGCAATGAAAAAAGGAGTCTTGCATCTAGATGGGATGCCTACAAAGATAGTCAAAATCCTGAAGGGATTAAGTTTAACATTGCATGCCTACTTGACATTCTCAATCCCCCATGATATAGTGGTAGCGAATGTTCCTCCATATTTTGCAATCTATTTGTCTAGGGACTTTACGTCCAAGATAGGTGGCTATCTAGCAGCGAACTGGTCATATCTAGTTTTCAAAACCAAGTATAGGACCAAAGTGAAAATTGAATTTGAGCCACTCTATAAGGACCATCTAGATCCTTATTCACCCAAGGTAGCGAATGTTAGCTACACTATCATCGATCCAGAAGAGTCTCAGACAGACTGATCTTCATCTTCTACTCTTGAAGGAGTCACAGATCTACTCTTGGATGAGTGGGGAAGCGATAAATTTGAGCACGATCCTTATTAGTTTATTGAAGAGGCAGACCTTGGCATCTATTGCTTGCATGAAGAAGGCACCGTCATGCCCAATTTAATGAAGGAGAACAAAGAAGACCTCAGCCTGTGGCAGCTGTACTTTGATAGTTCTAGAAGTGAATTGGGTGCTAGTGGTGGGGCAATGTTATTTTCCCCTTCTAAAGAAAGGTACTTTTTAACTTTCTATTTCCATTTCTCTTGCACATGTAATGTTACAGAATATGAGTCTTTGATTCATGGACTTGAGTGGGCAAGAAAGAGAGGGATCAAGAAGTTGCAAATCCTAGGGGATAGTGAACTAATTGTGAACCAAATAAGAGGCCTCAACCTAGCCAAGAACTCCTTACTAAAGTCTTATAAGCACAGATTCTGGGACTTGATGGAGGATTTCCTTGCTCTTAACATTACCTCAATTTCTAGAGAATAGAATAAGCAGGCTGGCAGCTGTTGGTGCCCAATTTGATGTTTCAAAAGAGATAAGCAGGGATTGTGGTTCATGCCATTTAAAAGTGGTGGTTCAACCTTCAATTCCAGACAATATTACAAATTGGTAGGTGTTCAAAAGTGACCAGCAGATAGCTCTCTTCCTACAAGAAGAAGCTCAGTTCATAGTCCATAATCAAGTAAAATTGTAGCAGTAATAGGAAATCAGATTGTTCAATTGAAGAACAATAAACTCCCTAAGGGTCTGGTCACACTTGAAAGTATTTTCAACAGAGATGACCAACTAAGAAATGACAAAGCATGCATCACTACCAGAGAGGAGAATTATGAAAAAGTTGAAATCTTCAAGGACAAGTTGCTAGCGCTTGGTAAGGTCTGCACATTTCAAGAAAGGCAAGCTTTCATTCTACTATGTCAGGAGTTTGCTGACGTCTTCACCTGGGATTATAGTGACTTGAAAGGCTTCGATCCAAGACTCGCCCAGCACACTATTGAATTAGAGGAAGGTGCAAAACTAGTCACACAAAAATAGAGGCCTATTAATCCAATGATCAAACTCTTTATGCAAAAAGAATTGGTCAAGTTGATTAAGTCTGGCATTATATTTCCGATCAAACATTCCTCATGGTTGGCCAATTTGGTTCCAGTTAGAAAGAAAAATGGGGAGATTAGATTGTGCGTTGACTTTAGAGACCTTAATAAAGTCTCTTTAAAGGATCATTATCCCCTTTTGAACATGGAGTAGATCCTCCAAAAGGTAACTGGTTCCAAACGTTTCTCCCTCCTAGATGGTTATTCAAGATATAATTAGATTCTAGTGCGAGGCTGTGACCAATACAAAACAACCTTCACCACTAAATGGGGAACGTTTACCTACCAGAAGATGCCTTTTGGGATATCTAATGCTGGTGTTACCTTCTAGCGAGAAATGGACATGGCTTTCATTGGTTTGATAAATAAGAACGTGCTGATGTACCTCGATGATATAACAGTTTTCTCCAAGGAGGCAAGCTAGCACATGGAACACCTCAAGTAGGTTTTTGAGAGATATAGGGAATTTGGCATCTCCCTAAATCTAAAAAAATGTGTATTTTTTTTTCATGAGGGGAAACTTCTTGGCCACATTGTGTCCAAGGAAGGTTTGTTTATTGACCCCAAGAGAGTCTGCCCCATTCTAGAGATGTCCCTACCAAAGCACAAGAAAGGCCTGCAGAGTTTGTTTGGCTGAATAAATTTCATTTAGAGGCTCATTATAAATTTTTTTGAGATATTTAAACCCCTAACCTCTATGCTAAAGAAAGTTGAAGAATTCAAATGGAAAACGCCAAGAAAAGATAGCTTTGAAGCCATCAAATAGGCTTTGACCCAGGTTCCTACTCTAATCAGCCCTGACTTTGATAAAGCCCTCAATCTCTATACCTTCAGCAATTGAGAAGTGATATCTTCTATGATTACTCAAGCAAATAGTGATGACCTCAAGCAACCACTCACCTTTTTCAGCCAAGGGTTAGAGGACTTCGAAATCAGGTACACCTACGTAGAGAAGCAAGTCCTAGCAGTAGTGTGCAGTCTGAAGAAATTCAAATATATGTTGTCAAACAACATGATCCATCTCATGGTTCCACATCTTGGCATCAAGGATTTCTTGATCAATCGAGACTTGAATGAGAAAAGAGCGGGATGGATCACCAAAGTGATGAAATATGACATAGACATCAAAATCACCAAGTTAGTGAGAAGAAGGGGCCTGTGTGAACAGCTAGCTATAGATTTGAGACAAAAGGGTGAAGATAGCTTACTGATCCATGATGCAGCCACTGCAAAAGAACCAGCTATCATAAGAGATTAGATGCTGGACATGAGGCACTTCTTTCTTACAGGTGAATGTCCACAGGGTCTTGGTAGGGCCGAAAGAAGGTATTTTAAACTTCAGTCCCTTCCTTATGTTTTGATTGATGGAGTATTATTTAGGAAGGATCTCATCGGGGTTCTCCTAAGATGCATTGTCCCCAGTCAGGCTGACAAGGTATTGGCTGAGTTTCACGATGGGCCAGTAGGCGGCCATTTTACCCCTAAGACCACAACAACAAAAATAATGAGAGCTAGCTATTTCTGGCTCACTCTTTTCAAGGATACCTATGCCTGGGTAAGGAAGTGCTAGAAGTGTGCACTTTTTGATGGAAAGTAGCGATTGGCTGCCATGCCCCTATAGCCCATTTAAGTTGAGTAACCATTCATGCAGTGGGGCCTGGATTTCATAGGGATGATCAATCCTCCCTCCAGTGCCAGACACAAATGGGCCCTGACTGCTATGGATTATTTCACCAGGTGGGTGGAAGCCATTGCTTTGAAGGAAGTGAATGAAAGCATAGTCCTAGATTTCTATGAAGATTTAGTGACATGTTTTGGGGCCCTAGCCACTATAATTGTAGATAATGCCTTGGCTTTTCTGGGAACCAAAACTAGTGAATGGGTGCTAAGGTATGGTATATACCTCAGCACTTCATCAAATTACTACCCACTGGGGAATGGGCTAGCTGAGTCCACCAATAAAAATTTAATCAAACTTATAAAGAGGACTATGGAGGAAAATAAAAAAACTTGGCATGCCAAGTTGAAAATAGCTATATGGGCTGATCAAATCACTCCAAAGAGATTAATTGGAAATTATCCATATACACTTGTGTATGGAAGGGAAGCAAGGCTTCCCATCTCACTCGAATTGCCAACACTGGACCTTGCTCATCGGCTGCAGTTAGAAGAAGGAACCAACATGGAGGTCAGATTGTGTGAACTAATGGAGCTCCAAGAGATAAGGGACCGTGCCATGGCTGCCATGTCTAGTTGCCAACAGCAAGTGAAAAGACATTTCAATAAGAAATCTTTGTCAAAGGATTTCTCTGAAGGAGACATTGTTTTGAAATGGGATGAAGACAGAGCTAAGCCCAAAAAACATGCCAAATTTGATGCCCTCTAGAGCGGTCCTTACATGATTACTCAGTGCAAGCAGCATAATGTGTTTCAACTCTCTAGGTTGGATGGTGAAGAACTATGTATCCCAGTTAACGGGATACATCTAAAGCATTGCCACTATTTTTTTTGGTTCGACTGTACATAGTTTTCCTTGTTTTTCCTATTTTCCCTAAGTGTAGTTTGCATAGTTAGTTATTTTTTAGTCCTGTGTGTTTCCTTTTGCGTGTGGGGGTAAATTCTGTATATTTGATCCTGGGATATTTTAGGCTTTTATTAATTCTTTCAAGCTGCATCTGACTCTGTGCCTAATGGATATTCAAAGGCAACTGGGTCCTAAGCATAGTAGGCATGCTTCCCCTAGAAGTCACCAATTTTTTGACCCAATTTTGCCCCTCTAGAAAAATTTTGGTCACCCTCTTCAAAAGCTATGAAAGGCCAGTCAATTTTAGGTTACAGTCCATCTTCAGGTTCATGCTTAGTTCAGGTCAGGTTCATTGGTTCAGCATGATTCATATAAGTTCAAGCGCTTTGGTTCAATACAAAAAGGTTCAAGCGCTTTGGTTCAATGCAAAAGTTCAAGTCAACGGTTCAATGCATCTAATTCCTACAAAAAAATTCAAAGTTTTAAAGCAAAGGGGTGGGCTATGATTTAGCAAAAGGTGGAAAAGAAATTGCCATGGGTTACACAGCAATAAGCAGCAAAATTGCCGTGGGTTACATGGCAGTAAGCGGCAAAATTGTTGTGGGTTACACAACAGTCAGTGGCAAAATTTCCACAAGAAGTAGCTAGTAGAGAAAAGGAGACCATCAACATCAACTGATGATAGCAAAATTATTGTGCATGATAGCCAAATTGATCGATGGTGGCAAAATTGTCGTGCACGGCAGCGAACTCGGTCGATAGTGGCAAAATTGCTGCGTGTAGTCCATGACATTGAGCGGTAAAATTACTACTCACAACTTTTTGTAGAGAAATAAGCCCAAAAAACATAGAAAAAGGCCCAACCAGCTGGCAAAAGAGCAGGATACACGTAAAACAAGGTAGCAAGCATGGTCCTGATAGATTTTTGACATCAGCTACAGTGTTTTCCCTCTTCCCAATGAGACTCCTCTTGACTTTTCCATATAAATGAGCAGACTTGGTCATTTTGAAGGATCTTCTCCAATTTTGTAAAGAGCACAGCTCTATAAATTTTCCACTTGAATCAATAAAATACAGTTTTTACCTCTTTCTTGGATGGATACCCTGTGTATGCTATGTGTGTTTAATTTGTGTTCAGTCATTTTATTTTAAATGCTCTCACAGGTTTAAATACCAACGCACCAGCTATCTACAAAGTATCAGTTTATAGCTTACACGTGAAGAGTTCCACTTGGGGTGCAGAAACAAAGGAGGTCACTTATAGTATGCATTCCACAGCATCTTGGTGAGTCCTTGTTTCATATATTTTTCATTGGAACCTCCCTGTCATTCCAACAACTTGGTCTTTTCTGCCAAGTCTCGGTGTATGTATGTTGTTTTTATCTGATCCTGAGAGTGGAGGTAGGAAGGCCATTTCATTTTTGGTGTATCACCTCTTTAGAGTAGGCTATTTGTTTTCCTGCATTTCTTCTCCCTTTTTATCCCCCCTAGTTTATAACTGTATATATATCTACCTGTCCATTATTTTTGCACTACCTGAAACAAACAAGATACATCAGAGGGAACTAGCCTATACCTAGACTCTCCTGTCCTACTTCACCATCCCACAGGTGAGAGAGGAGTTTCCATGTTGCAGGGAGAGGGCAAGAACCTATTTTCCTGCCACCGAGTGCAATCTCCAGTGTCAACACCTATTTTTCCAAAACATATTAAAACACATTATATAAAAATCATCCTAAAGCAGTAGATAACTATAATATATTTAATTTCAATACATAATTCTAGCTATTCAAATAATATGGAAACATAATTCTAATTACAATATTATGACTATTTGAGGAAGGAAAATTTATGGGAAATCATGTAAAACAAGAATGATGAGTGTGATAGACAAGGATAAGAATAGGACATTTATGGGGCTCATTAATGGACACATGGAAAAATCTTCCTCTTATTATGGTCAGTTAAGGTACATGCTTCAATTATGTATCATTTTAATTTGATACATGTAGGCATCACTAAAATATGCACATCAAATTATAACAATTATCTATACACTTAATATTTTCAAGCCTTATTGTAATGTTTTAGTGTTGATTTGTGCATATGGATTAATGGTTGGAATTATCATTTTATTGACATTTTTTTTTTCTTATTACTCTATTTATTATTCTATGTGAGGTAATGTATATCTATTATCACTTTATTTATAGTTTTATTTTTTATTTTTTTCTTAAAAGGATCTCCTTCCCTTATATTATTTATCTTATTTAATTTTTCCTACCTAGATAGAATCATCAGTCTCACCTATTGTGCCCAAATCTTGTTGATTTTTCTTGGTAATATTTTGTGCACCAATATGTCCCTAATTCAAATTATATAAGTATATATATATAATTAACCATAAGGAATTTCAAAAAAATAGATCAACAAGAATTCCCAAGTAATTTCAAAAAAATAGATCAACGAGAATTCCCAAGGAATGCAAAGTCTAGGCACACTTCATATTACTATATTTTTGCTTAGGATTTACATCAAAGAATATTTAGTATCTTGTAATAAAATAAGGACATAATTTAATGGTGTGTAAAGTTAATTACATACTAAGGAGAGAATAAAAAAATTATTCTGTCATTCCTCCATTCACATGATAAAATAACTATGTGGGTTTGATTATAGCATGCATAATACATAGTTGAAAAAATAGTTTCTAAACCTACCTACTTCCCTTCTAATTTTATAACATCTTATAGAGATATAATTTATTATTTTTAACATTATAAAAATTAAATATTTTTTCCATCAAATCAAAGAAGCATAGATGCATACATGAATGACATCGGATGATGCATAGTTCCCAAAAAGTTGCAGTACTTGAAACACAACATAGAATGGAATAATAATGAAAGGATATTAATGGTGTTCAAAATAAGTCTACATCATTCCTCCTTTGGATATAAATGGTGAAAGTGATCATTTTATTTTCATGGATTTAAGTACCTAGCTTTCACATAAATTAAACTACATACTTGCATAGTCAAGATCCACATTCATAATTTAGAAATTCATATTATATGTAACCGCTCCATTTATTTTTAATTTTTGTATTACACAATTTATTTTTTAAAAATTTAAATTATTTTTTATTACTATTTTCAACTACTAGGGAAAATATTAAAATATTATTTTACATTTATAAATGGTAGATTGATCCAAGAAAATCCCCATAGTTGATTTAATTAGATGTTCTCAAATTATACTACAAATATCTTCAAATCAAATATCTCATTGATATATTTCTAAAATAATTTAAATGGGGTCAATCTGACACCATATGAAAAAGTTATGTCTTGCTAAATTTAAATCCAAATAAGGCAAAAGTATGCATACAAGGTAAAAATATGATGTCATCATGATGACTAGACTGCATAGAATTATAAGTGGGATAATCACCTCTTGACATGTGGAGCAATCACATAATGACAAATGATAGGGAAAATCAATTGGGTTTGTTTATTTTTGGTCCTTAATATTAGACACCATGCATGTTTAATGTGGGGCCATGTTATTTTAATATTAGAGGCCTATAAATTGATTGGGTTTCACTTTTAATATGGAGGGGGGATCTATCACCAATATTCACAATACAATGGAAATATTTTTCTATTTAAACCTTTTGTATATCCTTGGTATAATAAATGTGTGACTAAATTCCCATTATATTCAAAGCATAGCACTTAAAACCACCATGTGGCATCTCCCCCAAGGCCAATATCACATTTCAAGGAAAGGATGGTCTCATTGACCACATTACAAGGAAAGAAAATAATATTTAAACCCAATTATTATGCCTATCCCAACACATTTAGGAGATATAATTTGAATATGAAATGATTGAAGGATAAAACATGGGAAGTGGGTCTCAAACCCATCATCCCACATTTTTCATTATTTATATTTACCACTAAGTCATGCCCACTTTGGCAAATGAAAATAAGGATATACTTAATATCCTTTAATTTGGGGATTCTTAAGCTTAAATAAGGTGTTTTGAGGGGTTTTGAACCCATATTTAGATATTAAAAGGATAATGGATAAGCCACTAGACAAAGGAGATCAAAATACTATAAAAGGGATATTAATGAATTTAAAAGATAGTTTCTAGCACCTTATTTTGGAGAACAAGAAAGTATATGTCATTTTTATTATAGGAAGAATTATTGTGAGGTTGTACCAAGGCATCTAAAGACTTCTTAGAGATATGAAATAGATAATTTGTAGATTAAAATTATTATTTTGATGTAGAAAAATATTTTACAAGCTCTTTTACATCATTAATTGATTAGTTTGAATGTTTTTTGGAACCCAGAGATGTAGCCCAATAGGGGTGAACTCCATTATCAAGTTTAGTTTGCATTTTTCTAGATTTTATTCATTATTAGTGCTATATATTATAAGTTTTAAAATATGATTTTAATTATTTAAGGCAATTTTCACATAAAGATGAGAAATTGAGAAATTTATTAAGCATTCAAAAATGGATAATTGAATTAAATTTTCATAAACAACCCAATTTTAGATCAAGTTTGGTATCAAATCTATTCATCAAGATTTTTTATGTGTTTTTAGAATTTTTAAATTTCTATTATGAATGATAACTAGGTCTAAGTCAAAGCATATATAAATATTTATTGAATAGGATAACCCAAAAATTAGTTCAAAACATGCAACAATAGAATCTCTTAGGAAAGAATTAGAATCGGAAGTGGCCTTCTGTCAAGCTTTTCTAGAAATGAAGGGAATCATTGAAGAGTTGTATCAAGAAAGGAATAAGAGGAATGAAGGTAAACAAGAGGAAGAAATTAATTGTAAGGGAGAAAAATTTCCTAAATCTCTTCCATATCCTTCCAAACCTTATGTTTATTCTTTTGATGATAAACAAAAGAAAATTTATCATTTTATTTCTTCTATTTTAAATCTAAATGTTAAGTTTGATTTTCTAACTTATAATGGAGGGATTAGTGCAGATAAATTGGATCATTGGATCATTAAAATTGAATTATACTACAAGGTTTAGAATAATATGGATGAGGATGTAAAGATCCAATTAGCTAATCTTCAGTTGGGTGGTACAACACTCATTTTTTGATAGAGTAAGACACAAGAAGATCTCTTGAAACATGGTTGAGTGATTTATTCTTGGAATTATTTTTTTTACATTGAAAAAGTAATTTTATCTATTGGATTATATGCAACAAGATACTATGGATTGGTAAAAAGTAAGGAAAATTAACGATCAAAGTGTACAAGATTACACTAAAGAAATTATAAAAAAGTCTTTGGTTTTGGGCATTCCCCTTTACACTCAAGAGATGATTTTAAAGTATATTGGTGGGTTACATAGTTATTTTAGGCATAAAATAATTGTGTTAAATCCTACTAAACTTGACGAAGTTTGTTCCCAAGCTACCCACATTGAATCAATGGGTAAAGTGACAAAGGAAAAATTCACAAAGAAACAAAGTAAGCCACCTAAAATAAAATGTAAAGGTAAGGGTAAGATGAAATACATTTCCAAATTCAATAAAGAAGATGGTAAGAATTTTTATTCACATTGAAAAAATTTTCATAAAGATGATGAGTCTTGATATCTCCACCCACAACTTAGGCCAAAAATCTCTGGGAACAAGAAAGTTAATAAGAATAATATTGCAACAATCCAATAAGATCTTGGTTGTGAATTATGTGATGAGACTAATGTCACCACTATGGGTTTTCAAGGTTAATATTCTACCAATAAATCTCATATTTATAATTCTTCATTTAATTCCAAGTCCATGAATTTTGAAAAAAATAAATGAGATTTTCCACATAAGAGTGATTTCTAAACATACTAAAATATGCTCTTTTTAGTAGTGAATCACAACACAATCTAATTTCTGAATAAGTCATCAACAAATTAGGAATTAAGACTAAACCACATCATAAGCCATACCCTTTAGGTTGGGTATGTGATGATGTAAAATTTAAAGTCATTAAAACATGTAAATTAATATTTGTAATCACCTCTAAGTTCATTGATGATGTAGAATTAGATATGGGATTGTACTTGTAAGTACATATTTATATGATATAAAATAAATATTTTATAGGGAATAAAATAAACATTTTATTGTAAAATATGGGATTGAATACATTTTAATATCCCATTAGATAAATGCAAATTTATCACTTGTATATGTAGGATATATGAAAAGGCTTGTCAATGCAAGCAAAAATGTTGTACTCATGTTTATGAAATTTAGTGATGATGATATATCCAAGGCTATATAAGGTTGTGATACTAAACATAAGAATGAAATAGTTAAGTTAATGTCTAACTATGATGATGTTTTTAGGATCCACAAGGTTTACCTCCTTAAATGGATATATAACATGAGATACAACTACAACAAGATGCACCTATTCCTAATGTTACCATGTATAGGTTATCCATGGTGGAGAATTAAGGAATACAAAATCAAGTTTAAGATTTTCTCAAGAAAGGGGTCATTAAACCAAGAACTTCTCCATGCGGTTCATCAATTATTTTGGTGCAAAATAAATATGGCATATGGTGAATGTGTATGTCTTCCTAAGTATTAAAAAAGATAAAAAAATTAGCTACCCTCTTTCTTATTTTGATGATATATTATATCAATTATAAAATTTTGTTTATTTCACTAAGTTAGACTTAAAAGTGGTTATCACAAAGTTAGGATTAGTGAAGGTGATATTTAGAATTTTGTTTATAAAACTAAGTAAGGTCATTTTGAATGGATTCTTATGCCCTTTGGGCTTTGTAATGCACCTGCCACCTTCATGTGGGTAATGAATGATGTATTTAGGACATTAATAAATTATTTTGTTATAATATACTTAAATTATATTTTAATATTTATTAAAACTTGGGAATATCATATGAAACACATTAGGAAAGCCTTAGATACATTATAAAAGGACAAATTGTACTTAAAGGTGTCTAAATGTGATTTTGGTAAAATATCTTTCATTTATTTAAGCTCTACATTAGGGGGTGTTAAAATAAAAAAATTATACCTATAAATTTTAATCCATTATTAAATGGTCTAAACCTAATAATGTTACAAAATTTAGAAGCTTCATAGGGGTAGTCTAATATTGGAGGAAGTTTATTTATAACTTTTCATTGATTGCATTGTTGGAAGCAAGATGACTAAGAGGGGTGGGGGGTGAATCAGTGTCCTTAAAAAATTTTAATTTAATTTAAATTGATATTATAATAATTCATCAAGCAACATCATCATATAAGCAATGTAAACTAACATAGTAAATAGAATATACACATAGCAAGTATGAACACATCATCTATGTGAGAAACCTTCATGGAGAATAAAATCCATAGACCATAGCTTGGAAAAATATTATTACAAATAAATGAATCAAATTTAGTTGATTAACCACTCAAATTGGAGAACCAACCCAAATATATCAAGCACCAACCTGATAGAGTCTTTCGAAAGCACCCACATGTAAGGAACCACTAACTCCCTTAGTGACTCAACACCAACTCAGCCACCTCTTGGCCAAAAACCACTAATCTAAGTAGACTTATGCCTTCAATAGATGTCCTTGTTTCAATATTAAATAGATAATGTTCCTCTTATTTAACTCTACACATAATTCTATTCCTTTAAAATTGACATTGAGCCTTCATCACTCAACTAGCCCTCTTCTTGACTTGATTAGGTCATATTACCTTGATCCTCATATTTAAAATTTATGTTATATATTCATGCCACATATTTTATGGTACACATTACCTCTTGCTTATCATATTTTTTATTTTTTTCTTGTACACACCCTTGTCTAACATACACAAATAGGCCTAATTAGCCTTATTCTTATACGAGTCACTTCTTCTCACACACCTTAGTTATCCATTCACACTTACACACTTAGATTAACCATTAAATAAGTCATATAACATGTTTTAAACATGACCAAAACATTTTAATATGGTTGTCACAAAATATAGGGCTAACACCTTTTTAATACCCTAATGAGACATAATTCATTTGGCCTTCATTAGAGAATGTTACACTTTGTCTTTCTTGAAATGCTTCCATACTCCACATACAATAAGAAAACCTAATATTAAACTAAAATAAACCTTGGAAAACTTAAATTTAGGTCCAAAACACCATTTATTTCTAACCATCACATGAACCCCTTCTCAAAACACTGTTCACAATAGATATGTGAATATTATAGACACTAAAGAACTGCACACTTATAGTTTTCAATGTCTAAATGCCTTGAAACCCCCTAACCCCCCTCCAAACCTTCTTAAACCTTAACCAAACCCTCTTAAAATAACCAAATAAATATTATCCTATCACTATTCATATAGTATATTTGAAAGTATTATTCACTATCACTATTTACTATGGGACCCATTGTCACTATTCATGATGACATAGCAAGTGACATGGCATGTGACATGAAAGGTGACATGGCATGTGACATGAAAGGTGACATTGCATGTGAAATTTCAAGTGTCATATAAAGTCATATGGAAGGTGATATGGAAAGTGACATAGCTTGGAAGTGAGGTGGCTTAAAGTGGGACATACTACCCCACCTAGGATCCTTCTTCAAGGTACCTAATGACATCATTAAGCACCGAAGGGCCTCTCTTTTGAATTATGGTTTATTTTTACCTATGGGACCATCATTAAACATGTGTTTTTATAATAATATATGGATAATGACGCAAAAATTCATGAGTAACTTATCCAAAATATTAAAGTTAGTGGTGGAAAGTATTTTGAACCCATATGAGCCCATGTGCATGATTCCCACTCCATTTTAGACTCTTTAGCAAGTTGGGAGAAAAATAAACCAACTGGGATACCTCTTAGCTAAGTTGGAATATCATCCCCTTGTATTTAATGACCACTTATGATCCCACTTGGAAAATGGGACCACATTCTATGGGGCACCTCCTTAAGTACTTAGCCAAAAGATAGAAGAGAGTGGTGAAAAGTATTTTGGACCCATATGAGCCCGTGTGCATGATTCCCACTTCATTTTGGAATCTTTAGTAAGTAATTATAAAAAAAAAAACAAATGATAAAATTATTAGATAATTTTAAATCTCACCCCCTTGTATTTCATGACCACTTATGAGCCCACTTGGAAAATGGCACCACATTTCACTAATCCACTCCTCTGGCATGTTTCTTGACATCAAATGCTATAAATATGACCCTTCCCATTCATCTATGGTAAAGTTGGTTTTTGGTTAGGAATATTTTAACATTTTAGGTTTATAATAATTTTTAAAGGAGGCTACTCGTCATCTTGGAGGAGAAAAGTTTAAAGAAATGAAGATTTACCAAAATTTCAAGACATCTTCATCAACCATCTTCAATCTTCAATAAGTATGAGGTAAATTTGTTATTTATTTTATTTATTATATTTATTAATTTATTTAATTTTTGCCTTATTATTCCACCTCACTTATCTCCTACCCATTTTTCCCATTTACTATTATCATCCATTTATCCATTTTCCCTTTTGCCCCTTTGTCATCATCACCCTTTTGACCAACTCACACCTTTGCCATTTTTACCTTCCTTATCTCATTGGATTCCTACCATCTTGAAATTTATAAATTTTATTTATTACCATCACTTACCATTTTAAACATTTAACAACCCCAACCAAATCACCTTCTATTGGATTTTATCACAAGGCAAACTCAAACCAAAACTACAATTTTGACTTGACTAGTTTTAGCATTAAGTCACTTTATTTTTTAGTCATCTTATTAACAAACTATATTGAATTAATTTTATTTATTTGATATTTTTTTATTTTAGTTTTTATATAATCTAATTTAATCACATTTATTTTATAATTCCAACTTAAGTGTTTAAAGTAGGTGGATTGATAACTTCCTAGGAAGTTCATGCGTCTAGGATCTAGCTCATGCTAGGCAATCCACCCAACTACTTGTATAACCAATAAGTTTTATGGTAGTGATTTATTATTTTAATTTATTATTACCTATCAAAAAAATATTTTTCACAAATTATATAATTCAATTAGTGCATGTTTACTAGGTATTCTCCTACACACCCTTTACTAGTTTCTTTCTTTTCACATTAAGGAAAAAGAAAAAATTAGATAGAATTTTTTTGGCATGCCCAATGGGAACCTTGAGTTTTATTGGGTCCATAAATGTTTTAGGACATTTAGAATTGAATTAGTGAAATTAATTTAATTTTATTCTTATTAAGCTTTCTTTCTTTCTTTACAAATCATAAGTTTTAGCCGCATTTTTTAGAAAAGTTTAAATTTTATTTTCCTTGCATTTCTAAAAAAGAAATAAAAAAACTAAAAAGAAATAAAAGAGCATTCATCTTAGGATTATTATTTCATTTTCATGTTTCATTTAGGTAAATTTTAGTTTTTTTTGTATTCATTCAAAAATAAATCAAAATTTCCTTTTGGTTAAAATTAACTTGCATACATTATTTGCTTGCTTGACTTAGTTCACCTAGATTAATTAAATCAAATAAAATTAATAATAGAACAAAAAATGTTATACAAACTAAATAAATTTCACAATAAACACATCAAACACAATTTAGATAAGGCTTGACTAGGATTTCCTCACCTAGTGGATCACCTTCCCCTTTCCCAATTATCTTGTTTGGATTTAATCACTGAGGAGATAACTAACTCAGTTATTTGACTGAGTATAAGCTTTGGTAAGCAGTATATAGGCTAAGTGCCCACACTAGATGTGGGATTATGATTTGAGGGGAGTAATCCCCAATTACCAAGCCACATACTTGATTAAATATAGACTTCTTTTTTTTCACCTAAATACAACACTAAAACAAACATAGATTACTTTATAGGATCTATTCAAGTAAATTTCCTCTTCACACTTTTCTAAGGCATAAGTGAAAAGAGAGATAAAAAATAATCCTAGGACTTGATGCACTCTTATTGAATGCATTATTTTCCTTGAATCTTCCTTGATTACTCTTTGTTTTTAGGTGTGAAAACATATCATTCCTTTCCTATTTTTTTGTATTGTTATTACTCACCAATAACAAAAGGACCTTGAGGAACAAAACTCACCACCATGTCAACCAACCTCTTCACCCATGAAACATGTTTCCAAACTCACTGACTCCCCTCACTCTTTGAGAACTCTTACTCGAGTAGTTTGAGGAGATGTAGATTTTTTTACTTTTCTAAAAAACAATCACATAACCTTACAACATTACCTTATAACTACATCTCACCAAATCATAGTTTCAACACCACCTATAGATATGCCTTATGGTGTGTCTCTCCACCTCATGGGGGTAACTCCACTACCATAGGTATTACTAAACCTTTAGTTAACTAAGACTTATCATCAACCAGCTACCCCCTTGAAACTACCATTGCTCTTATACCTCTTACTAATCACTCCTCCATAATAGGAGTGCCTACCTATAACACTACCCATATTCATCTAGTTACCTCTAATCCATCAAACACTAATCTGCTTCAAAGTCTCATGGTGTCCATACCCTCCATGCTACCACTGATTAGTAAAAGGGTCACCACCCTTCCATCAACCACTAACCTAACTACCACTCCTACATAGTAAGAAACCTTTAGTTATCTCTACAACCCTGTAATATCCCCTCCAAATAGGAAATATAGCAACACAAAAACTCTGAACAAGATATAACTTCAGTTGAATAAATTCAGAATGATCACAATAATATAGTCTCTTAATAACAAATTACAGATTCTATCACTTGTCCTTCTAAACTATTACAATTGTAGTCCTTTCTTATGCATATAAATATGAAATACAGTCTTAAAAACCCTGGCTTAGCAAAACTGGAAGCAAAAACTAGAAACTGGAAGGTCTCGGCCTGTTGTGTCAAACACACAGTCGCTGGCGTCAGTCGATAAACTACCGACGTCGGTCACTATAGGTCGACTTTCTACCGACGTCGGTCTTCAGTCGACCGATGTTGGTCACTGGAATCCCTCTGTCTGTCGAGGTCAATTCCTGAGCTGATCTATACGGACCTGTATGGACTTTGTACGGCCACCAATTAAGCACCACTTCCCTGTTTCAACCCCTGATCTGGAAATATACTTTTCTAGCACAAAAGATCTCTAGCTGTATAATTTATTGAATCAAAACAAGAATAAAGAAATACCTGGAATATCTGTAATAACTTCTGTGTGAAGTTATCTCTCAAACCTGAAATTCTATGATAACTTCTGGATGAAGCTATCTCTCACTTTGGCAATAGATCAGCTGATATTCCACAGCCTCTTAATTGCACACACTGAAGAGGGAACGTTCTCCAATGCAAATGGAATCCTTGAACCCTAGGCTCAGTCTTCATAGAGGAAATTCTCAAACTCAATATCAATAATCAATAGCATACATAATGAACAATGGCCTCCATGAGAAACCCTTATACCCTCAAAAAGATATGCTTGCCCTAATTAGGGTTTCTTAAATTAGAATTAGGGTTTCTAATTAAAAATAGGCTAAATAATTAATATTTGATTAAATCAATCAAATATTAATATCTCCCTCAATACATGTCGGATCGACGAACCGATCGAAGCTAGTGAATCAGGGAGTGATTCCGCACATAACCATATCAAAATAAAGGTGCTCCGCTACATATCAAATATCCCTAAAAAGTAGGAGCTCATGCCCAATGTTTGAAATAACCTAAATGAAAACCAAATGTAGAAATTTTGTGAATCAAAGTCAAGCCAAGCTCCAATATGACCCTTTATCCATCCTATTAGCCTACGAAGGTCGCATAATAGGCTAATCATCAAGACTGTCAATGTCCATGAAAAAGGGGACATGAAAATCTGCCCCTCCAGAAATCGCTTGCCCCCAAGCAATCTCGGAACAATGAACTACTCGATCCCCCTGGATCCCAAATGTAGTTATGCTCTGCACTGCTGTGAATCAATGCAAGTACCTGCAACATCAGCAGAAGTAGAACAAAGAAAGACTCATAATCAAACTGGTGCATGAAACTCCAACCTCCAAAATTACAAATACCATAGTCAAGAGCACATGAGAAACAAACTCTCAAAACATCATAATCCAAGTAGAATGGACAATTCCAATTGCCAATTCCATCTGCAAGAGATGGTGCCAATCCATCCCATAACTGATCTCTCTGTAAAGGCGGCACAACCAACTGTACCACACTATCATCTGTATCAGAATAATCAATATGGAGATTTAACTCCACTGGTATCCCAAACTCCTTAGAATCAGGTACTCCCAAGCCCTGAATATATGTGTTAGCCTCAATAACATGCTCCTCATCAGCAGCTACAAAATCATACTCATCACCAATACTCAATGTACTAACCTCTGAGTATACCTCCACCCTCTGAATGCAAGCATCAGGCTCATCCTCACTGTCTAACACCTATGCTGAACTCACCTGAAGACAAAGCTCATCCACAACATCCTCAACTACCCCTACCTGTGAAGATAATGCAGATAAATCATTACCTGAAGATGTGTTAATATCTCCTTGTACTGGACCAACATAACTGTCAAACTCATCATGCAAGTGGCTGCATGTCATAGGGAAAGCACTACGATCCTTAGGCCTATTAATTAAACTCTTTAACCACATACAAGCCCTAGGTGAGACATTTTTCCCTTTTGTCCAGACATACCATAAATCTTCTGCCAAAAGTTTAGAGATTTTATCCTCCTCCTCAAACAAGATTGTGAACATGATAGAGTGCATGGATGCTAATACATCACTAGAATGAAACTCATCTAAAATATTCCAAAATATTTTAAACATAGTGCGAATGCCACCAATACATCCTACTAACATCATAATGTTTTCAAATCCATACCTTGCAAAAGTGTCAAGTAATCTCGCCCTCTTTGAGAAATGAGAGTCTCTAATGTCATCCAACTTTTTGAAGCTTTTCACCATGGCATGAAGTACCTCTCTCATAATCCGATCATCATAAAAATTAAAGCCAGCTATTATTCTCATGATTTCACTAATACAAGAGAGAGTTGCAAGTCTTACCACCTCATCATGATGTTTCAATAATCGGTGCTTCACCAAAGAATCAAATGCTGGAGATAACACTGTTTGTATCTCATAAGAATTTGACTGCTCAACCTTGCTTAAATAAATTTCTAACTCCTCCAGAGTTTGTAGAAGGTCATCTGCTTGCTGTAATGGATTTTCTAACTTCTTCTTTGCATTGTGCACTCTTTCCTCCAAATATTTGACACCTGTTAGTGCCATGCTGATACCCAAACTACCCAACAGGATGGCAAGACATTAGCTCTGATACCACTATAATATCCCCTCCAAATAGGAAATATAGCAACACAAAAACTTTGAACAAGATATAACTTCAGTTGAATAAATTCAGAATGATCACAATAATATAGTCTCTTAATAACAAATTATAGATTGTATCACTTGTCCTTCTAAACTATTACAATTGTAGTCCTTTCTTATGCATATAAATATGAAATACAGTCTTAAAAACCCTGGCTTAGCAAAACTGGAAGGAAAAATTGGAAACTGGAAGGTCTCAGCCTGCTGTGTCAAACACACAGTCACCAGTGTCGGTCGATAAACTACCGACGTCGGTCACTGCAGGTCAACTTTCTACTGACGTCAGTCTTCAGTCGACCGATGTCGGTCACTGGAATCCCTCTGTCTGCCGAGGTCGGTTCCTGAGCTGATCTGTACAGACCTATACGGACTTTGTACGGCCGCCAATTAAGCACCACTTCCCTATTTCAACCCCTGATCTGGAAATATACTTTTCTAGCATAGAAGATCTCTAGCTGTATAATTTATTGAATCAAAACAAGAATAAAGAAATACCTGGAATATCTGTAATAACTTCTGTGTGAAGTTATCTCTCAAACCTAAAATTCTGTGATAACTTCTGGATGAAGCTATCTCTCACTTTGGCAATAGATCAGCTGATATTCCACAGCCTCTTAATTGTACACACTAAAGAGGGAACGTTCTCCAATGCAAATGGAATCCTTGAACCCTAGGCTCAGTCTTCACAAACGAAATTCTCAAACTCAATATCAATAATCAATAGCATACATAATGAACAATGGCCTCCATGAGAAACCCTTATACCCTCAAAAAGATATGCTTGCCCTAATTAGGGTTTCTTAAATTAGAATTAGGGTTTCTAATTAAAAATAGGCTAAATAATTAATATTTGATTAAATCAATCAAATATCAATATCTCCCTCAATACATGTCAGATCGACGAACTGATCGAAGGTAGTGAATCATGGAGTGATTCCGCACATAACCATATCAAAATAAAGGCGCTCCGCTGCATATCAAATATCCCTAAAAAGTAGGAGTTCATGCCCAATGTCTAAAATAACCTAAATGAAAACCAAATGTAGAAATTTTGCGAATCAAAGTCAAGCCAAGCTCTAATATGACCCTCTATCCATCCTATTAGCCTACGAAGGTCGCATAATAGGCTAATCATCAAGACTGTCAATGTCCATGAAAAAAGGGACATGACAAACCCACAAGGGCATATGCCTACTACCCAACCACCCACCTCTACCCAACTATTGATAACCACATAATAATATTTATCTTCTACCCAACCATTGGCATCCACATATCAATATGTGGCAACCCCTTAACCTTATACCCACTATCAATATGTTTCTCAACCACCACCACCACAATATGCATCCTACAACATTTTAGGTGTTCAAACCCAAGTACACATCATGAAGATGAACATGGATGAAATGACCACCTTAGAGTAATCTATCTCAGCTACTCACAATCCCTTATCTTATAACTAAATCTATAATGAGCCCATCTATCCATCTATATCCATTAATCCATATCCTCCCCAATGGTAACTTCCCAAGTTTTTTAAATGTCAAAGCAAGGAGGATCTCCAACAACACCTTAAGGAATTTAGACATGCTTGTTATCTCATCACCTAGGATGATTCCCTTCTTCTCATAATTTCCAAATATCTCTAAATGGCCCAACCTTAGATTGGAATAGTGCATTACCCAAACATTCCATCTTCTCCTTCACCCAAATAACCCAAAACTTCTTGGATTGCTTTTCAATCAATATATCTAAGAAAGTTTGTATCACTGACCTCTACTCTATTTGACAATTTTAGGATGAATTTATTGTTGATTTTATGGATTGTTAGAGCAGCCTAATTAACTAACTTTCATTTTCCTTACCTTAACTTGAAATTATAGAGGTCTTTACTTGGGCATGTACCAAACATATCTCATACACATTACGTGTTCATAGATTTTAAACCTTTGATGAAGCCTTTACCATGGCTCATAAATATAAAATTGAGGCATTGATGAAGGAAAGATCAAACTCAAAGGCAAGAACTCAACCTATAAAACTAATGAGGCTTATTCCTCCAAGTCAAACAACCAACCCAATACCAGCACCAATAACAAAGGAATTATGAATGCTATTGTCCTCAAATCCTCACCTCCACCATCTACCAACCAATAAAACTTGAGGAACCAAACCTCCACCTCCTATAATTATTCAAACCAAAACCCAAAGATCTAAATTTAGAGCAACTAGAAGAAATTAACTCCACTGGGGGAACCTTATGATTCTATTTTGGAAAAGTTATTAAAAGTTCATATCATCTAACTTCCACTAATTAAACCACCCTAATAGTTTGATGCTTCTCATCTTATGCCAGGTTGGTATAATGAGAGTGACCATTGTGCCTTTCACCGAGTCATAAGACATGATATCAATAGGTGAAATACCTTAAAATATTTTATCCAATCCCTCATTGACAAGGGGGATCATACATTGGAGAATCCCAATTCACCACCCAACCAAGCCTTTAATATATTTAGGCAACCTTATCTAAACCATGATCCTGCCAAAAATGAGAGTAATATCATCAAGTTCTCTCTTGATACCTGTACCATTAACATGGTTCTTGACACAATCACTAATAAAGAACTTACTCACCAATCTACCAATCCCTCTCTACTTATTAAAGTATCAAAGTTATCGTATACTTTTTTTATTAACACAAATTAAGGAAGTACCTCTTCCTCCTTCCTCATTTATTAAGGAAGTAGAATTACCAACTTCCCCTTTAACTGACACACCAAATCACACACCCATCATGCCTTCATCACCAATTACCATGCAACTCTCCCTTACCATAGAAATCATTCATGAGAAGGAAATACCCCTATCTACTCCTCCCATAAAAGAGCCATCTATCCCAACATTGCATCTTTTGATTAAGGAAGAGGACAAGATTGCCATCCCTATATCTCCACCTAGTGAATTATCTTTTAGGTCCACCATTTATGGAATTAAACCTCTCTTAAAACTAGTGTAAAAATTACAATTTGACCCCAAACCTAACATGGATGAAGCTACCTTTTGGAAAAAATTATGTCTCCCTTATGTTACCAAATTAGAACCTCTAAGCCCTTCTTTAGAGGACAAACCTAAAACTTCTAATAACCAACCAATCAAAACATCCACCTAACCAGCCAAAATGTTCACCCAACCAACCAAAACCTCCACTAAACTAACTAACCCTTAACCACCTAAGCCAATCAAGACCCAAGTAACCAAACCCCCTTCAAAACCAATAACCAAAGCCACTAGAGAGGTAAAACTACCCAAAGGCCTAAATCCTTGAATTTTACCTCCCTTAAGCTTCCCTCCATTTTGGGTCCTCGTCCCTCTATTTTGAGCACAAAGCCCATTATTTTACCAAAACCCCACCACCTCTATTGGTTACACTTTCACACTCACTTTATAACACACATCTTGTTACTACACCATCAATACCTAAGCTACCTACCTTTTCAACCTCTATGTCCTACTCATTAACCATCTTTCCTAAACCAAAATTGTCAACCAAGCATACCACCTTACCTAAGATACCTATCACCAAACTTAATTCTAAACAATCTTATACCTTAACACTTAAGACAAAAACTACTAAACCTTTACCACCTTTAACCGAGTCTTACTTAACTATTCTTTAATGGTTATTGAAAATATCTTCCTTGAGCTTACCAACCATTAAACCCTTTGACCCTTCATGTCCCAAACCATCATAGCTCAATAACAATTTGATTTTTTTATACCATAGGACACTTGACCATGATACAAAAAATTGTAAATCTCTCCAAACTCTCATCCACCATCTTTATGATGAGGATGATCTATTAACATACAAACCTCCTATGTCACCCATACCAACCCAAATAAAAACCATACCTACCCAACACTTACCCACTCCTCCACTCTCACCTAAGATTTAAGATGAGTCTAAACACTCTACAACCTCACCCTCTCATTCTATCCATACTATCAATGTGGTCACTAGATCACAATCGAAGGATAAAGGGAAGGTTAAGGTGTCCATTCCTTCGACTTACCCCTCTTCAAACTCCCAAAAAAACCACACCCAACCATATCCATATTCAAGTAAACCCAAGGTTTCTATCTTAGGTGCCCCCCAATCTAACCCCCCATAATCCAACCCATATAAAATATCTATCCATAAGTCTATCCTTAAAAATCTTCACTAGACCCCCAAAAAAATGAGCTTATATGAGTTGATTTCTACTTCTCCCCATCACCACCAATCACTCATAGAGACCTTTTAATCCTTTTAGGTCCAACCCAATGACCCTCAACCTCTAGCCACCTTTGTTGGTTCCCTTCAAACTTTTAAACTTATCACCTTTAAGAATTTATAAATACCTTTCATCCACCCTAAGGACCTAGGTCTTACACTCTTTATTATCACTTACATCAACCAAACCCATGTCAAAAGAGTGATGATTGATCGAGGAGATAAAATTAACACCATATCCTCTTATTCTTACAACCAACTAAACTTACTATACAATATCATGTCAAAATCCACAATGGTCCTCTAATCCTTTAATGACACTATGGCCACTACCTTAGAAACCATCATCCTTCATATCCATGTAGAAACTTTTACACTCCCTTAACTCTTATATGTTATGGAAAGATAATTCCAATACATCTTATTAGGATGACCTTATACTTGATCCATGGAATGTGTTCCCTCTACCGTCTATCGATGCATTGAGTTTTTACATGAGGGCCATGTGATCAATATCCAAGTAGACATAAATCCCTTCTTAACATGAAACATGACCTATCTCCTTAATGATATCCTCATACACCCATCCAATACATATTTATTATCTATACCCTAACTACCAACCATCGATGAAATGTCAACTAGCTCATCCATTCCTTCTTTATAGATCCTCATAGAGGAGCCCTTGGGATCTATGTTCCAATGATTCTCATTAGAAAAGTATCTCCTTTTATAATTGGATGATTTCTTTACTCCTCAATAATATGGTGACCTAAAACATGACACTTCTTATGGCCCTAACATTAGAACCATCATCCCTTTCAATCCCCCCAACCATCAAATAAACTTCATCTATGGGGGACTTGTGAGATGATCCTTCCTGAATAAATTAGAAGATAATTACAAATACATAAAATAAACTATGAAAAATGATAATATACTAATTCAAATAAATATAAATGAATTAAAATAGCTAAATTATATAATTTTTGGCCTCTTCAAGGGGGAAACCTCCTTTGAGCAATCTCAATTGAATACAATTCATGGATGCCTTCATACTAGACTAAGCTCCTATTTAATGTAATCTATCAGTAAATAACTACTACTCACAAATGTGGGATTACTAATTATAATTAAACTGTTACATTATACTATTATAATGAGCTTGAGGGATGAATTACAAAGCATATGCATCTATATCCTTTTATTAAATAATAAACTATAAACATATGGTTAGGATGAAGGGTCCTAACATGCCCTCCACCTTAAAATATTTGACCTCAAAGCTTTAAGTGAGGAAACTTTTTTTGAATGGAAATAAGAGGTTCTCAAGTCACATATTTTGTTTTAATCCCTTTTCATTAGATGAGAACTTTAGTGATGACCTGATTGTAGAGGGAGTGAGAGCATTTGTTGATAATAGACTTAGTTTGTAAAATGAGAGACCTTTCTGTATCAAGTTTAGGAAGTACTAACTAAGTGTGGAAATTGCATCCAAGTACCTTATTTAAGAAAGAGACATGAAAAATAGGGTGCACATGTGATGAAGGTGGTAGTTACAATTTATAGGCATTAGGTCCAACTTGATGGAGAATTTTATAAAGCCCATAAAATTTTGGATCTAATTTCTGACAGCCTTTGAGCTTTAAAGAGGATTGCTTGTAAGGTTGTAAATGGAGAAAAACCATATATCTAGTTTAAAAGGATCACTCAAAGTGATGTTTATTTTCTTATTGATTCATGTGATTTTGTGCCATGTGAAGATTATCCTCAAGGAGGTGAATGATATTGTCACATGTACAGAGGGTAGAATTGATAGCTTGGATGTTGGAACTTCCTAGTAAAGATGAAATAAGAGAACGTGGATTTTGACCATAAACAAACTCATATATGGTGAGTTTGGTAGCTATGTGGTAGGATGTGTTATAGTACCATTGTATAAGAGGTAACCATTTTATCCACTGATGTTACTACTTGGTGACAAAAAAATGAAGATAGGTTCCCAAACACTTATTGACAATATCAATCTAGCCATTAGTCTATGGATGATATCCAGAGCTCATTTTCAATTGTGTATCTATATGTTTGAAGAGTTCTTGAAAAAAATGGCTTATGAAGGTAGGATATTTATCTAAGACAGTAGAGATAGGAACACCATGGAGTCTAAATATTTTATCAATAAATATATGAGCAATAGTGGAAGTAGTGTAGGGATGGGCCAAAGCATAAAAATGAACATATTTGAAAAGGTGATAAACTATAACAAGAATCATTGATTTGCCTCTATATTTTGGAAACCATCAATAAAATATAAGGAAATGTTTGACCAAATATGTGTTGGAATCAGAATTGGTTGGAGTAGACTAGGTGGAACTACTATCTCACCTTTATTACATTGGAAAATATCACATTCTACAAAAAAAATTGATATCTTGCTTATTTCTAGCCCAAAATTAACTTATGGCAAACCCACTAATATGTTTTTAGAAACCTTGAGTGTCTGGTTGAAATGGAATGATGAATATCTTATAAAATGGTGTGTTTGAACTTGGATCTAGCTGTCAACAAAAGGTGATCTTTATATCACAATGTTTTTCCATCCCATGTATAATGAGGTTTAACATATGAATCAACAGATAGTTGAAGAATGAGTTTGTGGGTTGGGATTTCATTATGCCATTATTTTTGAATATCATAGAACCATGTGTAAATGGGAATAAATATGGAATTTAGGTGTACTAGGTCTTCAAACTATCAAGAGAGAGCATTAGCTACCACATTTTCCTTTCCTTTTATAATTGATCTCATATTCATAACCCATAAGATTAGATGCCCAATTTTTATGATTTGGGGAAGATACCCATTGTTCTAAAAAGTATTTGAGACTCAGATGGTTTGTTTTGATACAAAAATTTTATGCAATCAAGTATGGACACCACTTGTGAACTGCATAAAGAATAGCCATCATCTCCTTATCATATGTGGAGTGTGCCAAATTATGCCCAGTGAGTGCCTTATTAGTGAAGGAAATGGGAAGATCTTGTTGCATTAGTACCACACCAAGACTCATGCCACATAAATTGTACTCAATAATAAATGGCTATGAAAAATTAAGCATTGACAAGATGGGGGTGGTACACATTGCTTGTTTGAGGATATTGAATGTTTTAGTAGATTTACGTAACCATATAAAGGAGTATTTATTAAGCATAGCCATTAGTGGTGATATAAATTTTCCATAATACTTGATGAATTTTTTGTAGTACCCTATGAGAACAGAAAATCCTTGTAGACTTTTGAGTGTGGAAAGTGTCAATTAGGTTTCCATAGATTAAATTTGTGTGGGGTCAACATAAACACCATCTTAAGAAATAATATGTCCTAAATACTTGACTCCTTATTTCCTAAAAAGAACATTTTTAATGCTTAGCACATAATTGGTTCACACCTGTAATGCTCAATGTTGTATCTAAGTGGTGGAGATGATCCTCCCATGTATGGTTGTAGATGAGTATGTCATCAAAGAGAACCAAGATAAACTTCCATAGGAATGGTCAAAATACTTGGTTCATTAAGCTTTGGAATCTGAAGGCAACATTGGTAAACCCAAATGGCATGACCAAAAACTCATAATGACCATCATGTGTGTGAAATACTATTTTTGGAATGTGTACATCATGAACATGAATTTGATGATAGCTAGTAGAGGTCAAATTTGGAGAAAAATCATACACCATATAGTTCATTGAGAAACTCATCAATGACTAGAGTGGGGAACTTGTCTTTGATTATTGGCTTGTTCAAGTCTTGATAGTCAATGTAGAGTCACCAAGAACCATATTTCTTATGAATGAACAAGATTTATGAAGAATAGGGGTTGGTGTTGGGTTTAATGATGCCTGCTTGGAGAAGTTTATGAATAATATTTTCAATCTTAACCTTGTGATGAAATGGGTAGTAGTAGGGACAAATGTTAGGGGGTGTACTTCTAAGAAGAAGTTGAATATAATGGTCTTCATGGTAGTAAGGTGGTAATCCTATTAGTTCCATAGAGATAGCTACATGCTTGACCAAAATGTCTTGAAAATATAAAAGTTAGGTAGAATCTAATGGAGTAGTGTGCAAAGAGAACAAGTGAGAAATGATATTGTGAGTCCCACATTTAAGAATTTTCTCCATGTGGTGAGAGTTGATAACATTAGTAGAGCTAGGAATAAGGCCTTGTAGAGTGTATTGATGACCATTCTCAGTGAACTGCATCTATATTTTAGAAAAATCCCAAAGAATGGGACCAAGAGTGCATAACCATTAGGCACCCAATACAACATCACATCCACCTAAGGACAAAGTAAATATATTAGCCATGAGGTTATAGTCACCAACAAAAATGAAAAAAATATGGCACTTGCCTTTATAGAGTAAGGTTTCATGATTAACAATCATTTCTTCAAAGATAAAACAAGTATGTATAAAAGAGTCTACTTGTTTAGCTAATCAAGGTTAATGAATATATGAGTGCTACCATAATCAATGAGAATGGTGAGTGGTTGTTTCTTAAAAAACTCTTTGACACACATTGTTTGGGGATTGGTGACAAATACCAAAGCATGCATGGAGATATTAGGAGAAAAATATAAGTACTCAAAATCATTAGCTACTGGTGTGATCTCCTTAGTGGCATCCTCATAATATTTTATATTTGGTGGAGAATCAACAACTAGTAGATACAATTTTTTCTCTATGAATTTGTGCTTAAGAACCCATTTATCATCATAATTGTAACCAAGACAATTTTCATGACATACACACATTTTAACCCTTATGAGATGTTTTATGGGGGTTTCCCTTGTGTTGGGATATTATAAAGAGGGCTTCAAGGTGTCTAATTAGAAGTGAAACATTGGGAGGTGATTTTTTCTTCAACGAGCTTGGTGAAACCCAAGGCTACCATCATGATCTGAGGTTGGAACATATTGAAATTAGAGTGGACGGGATCTTTGAGGACACTAATAAAAAAAATCTTGAAGAAGTCATCTAATAACCCTTCAATTTGATTAGCCATCTTCTCAAATTTAATTTGATAATCATGAATGGTGCTTATCTGATGAATTTTAGTTAGGGTTCCTTTAAAATCCTTGAATATTGATGGACTAAACCTATCCATAAGTAGGGTTCAAAAAATTGTCCAATCAATTTCAATATTGGATTTGAGATACCAATGGTACCACTAGAATGCCTCTAGTTCCAAGTGGAAGGAAGTAATAGGGACATTGTTGATGTGATAAGTATTAGGAAGGTTGAAGTATTGCTTGGCATGATAGATCCAACTTGTTGGGTTTGTAACATTTAACTTTGGAAAGTCCAATTTGGGACCATGTGGTGGGTGGGTGGATGAAAAATTATTCTCAAAATAAGACTCCTTTTATAATTTATTGAGCAAAAGGATATGGGTGTCATTCACTCCATGCACCATATCAGCTGAGTTAGTGACCCAGGCTATCAAAGCTATAATTTCTTCCTCCATGATCTTGGTGCCTATACATGTGAATACCATAACTTATGATTTTTTTTCAATGGATGGAATAATGAAAGTTAAGACATGTTCAGTAAGGGAATTTTGTTATTTGGATGAAATCAGGAGGGTTAAAGGTACTTTTGCTAATTTTTTTGCATAGTAGGAGTATGATTGACAAAGATGAGGGAAATTTTGGAAGGGAAATGGAAAAATTGAAAAACTTATCAAAGAGGGATGAATAATTATAAAATTAATAAGATCATTGTGTAAAATGTTTTAGGGAAATGGACAAACTAAAGAAGTTATGAGAAAACTTGAAAAAAGGGAAAAATGAGATTTACAAGAATTTGAGGTAGAATCGAGATATGGGACCTCAAGGAAAAAAATGTGTATAATTTAATTTTAGGTGTCTTGGTAAATTTTGAGAAGTAAAAAGGTTATAGAAAGGGAGATATTGCAAAAACACAAAAAAATCCAACACTTGTTTTTTCTAGTTTCTAATTTTTTCTGCTCTATTGAGGATTCTAATTTCTACTCTACCAATAATTTTCTAATTTTAAGAATGATATATTTTATAAAAATGGGCTTAGTTTGATCATGTAGTTAAATATAGGTGCTTGAGGGGACATTTCTCTATGCATTCATCATCTACAATGTAGCCTTTCTCAATCTTTTTGTTTGTGTGCCTTATACTTCATGTTGATTAGGTAATATTCAAGCAAGCCTTGGCATACTAGTTTATCCAAGTTAATATTCCCAATGTTCTAGAGGTTAGATTGTAGAGAATAATAAAATTTGGTGTAATTCATTTAGTCCACTCACTCCTTGCTAATCACTTCTACACTTGTTCCATGCTTTCATTGGCATCGATAAGCTTTCTTGACTATTTATTTAGGTTTTGCTATAGGATTATATGCTTTTACCTTCCAAAAAAAGGAAATCAGAATAAGCTTTGATCAATAACTTCTTACTATCTTGACTAGGTATTCTCTTTTCAAGGTTCTACAACATATGCTATTTTTCTACTCTATCTTATGGAAATAAACCCCAAGTTTGAGTGGTTGCCTATGATTTTTTTATAAATATCTCTAGCCACCAATGTTATCTTAGTGAGTACCACTCTCTAAAAAAAATTTGGCCATTGGTTTACCTCTTAGCAATAGCTCTTGGTTTTCCTCATGGGTGGGAACTAGTCAATCAAGAAGGTATCATTACCCATTTCACTGGTAGGTCCTCTCAATGGGCTAACTACTTTGGGGTTCCTATGGTACTCCTCATAATGAGTTTTAGGGATTTCACCTAATCACTTACCATAGTTATGTAGATAGGTTTTACCCTGATTTGAATTAGATGATAAAATATGAAGCAAAATAGAATAAAAATGTAGTGGAGAAAAAAGTCATGATCTTTGATGATGACCTATTACCAAAATGAAACTGTAGATCTAGATTGTCGCATAGAAGGGTTGGGAATGGATCTATTACCACATTTTGATCACCAAGGTCCAACTATAGTAAGGTGAGAGCATACGGTGGTTAGCAAAAAAAACCTCCTTTGAAAGTGCTCTAATCCTAGATGAGATGATCCTTCTTGGACAAATTATAATATAAATACAAATAAACAAAATAAACTATGAAAACCATCAATATATTAATTTAAATAAATAGAAATAAATTACAATAGAAAAATTATGTAATCATGGGCCTCTTTGAGGGGGCAACCTCCTTTAAGCAAGCTCAATTCAATACCATTTGTGGATGCCTTCATAATAGACTAATCTCTTATTTAATGTAATGTATCACTAAATAAATACTACTCATGAATGTGGGATTAATAACTACTATTACATTATTACATTCTACTATTATAATGAGCTTGAGGTATGAATTACAAAGCATATACATCCATAGCCTTTTATTAAATAATAAACTACAAATAGATGGTTAGTATAAAGGGTCCTAACAACTTGATTGATCACTTCTTGCTCCCATCACTACCTCTTCCATCTAACCATTCACCTCTAACTTTTCTTAACTTGATAAACCATCATTTGCTAAATTATACCTTTATAGGTGTGCCTAGAAGGGATTTGGCCTTGGACAATATGAACAAGGACCTCATGAGTTACCTTCAATCAAAACCAAAAAGCCTCATGAGTCATTTGGCCTTAGGTTTGTACCAATTGAAGAACACACCAACTCACCCAAACATATTGAAATTATCGAGGAAGACACCCCCTCCTCACCAACCCAACCTCATTCAAAGTTTGAGGATTTTGACATCATCCCCCTAATTTTTTTTACTCAATACTATTAGTTTGGACCCTCTAACCTATCAAAAGGATGGCCAAACTAAAAATCTTCCTTTCATTCATCCTAAAATAGTAAAAAATGATTCTCATACCATCAACACCATCCAACATCAAGATGATGATTCTATTCTCACCTACCTTGGCTCCCTAGATTCTTCAATCCATAGATCCTTTCCTCTTGACACCTTGACCATGTTGAATGAATCCACCATAGATATCAACTTGGACACTCCATATAACCCCCATATTTTCAAATTAGGCCAATCACTAAATGTCAAAGAAATTTTAGACTTTTACTCTTTCCTCCAAGACTGTAAAATAGCATTCTCTTGGTCTTACAGTGATATGCTCAATATTGACCCCACTATTGCTACCCATAACATAGTTATTCATTGTGATGGAAAACCTATTAATCATAAAGTTTGACACATGCATCTTCATGTAACCCTTCTCATCAAATAAAATCATTAACATCTCCTAACTATAAACTTCATTCAACCCATCAACTACCCCCAATGGGTCTCAAATATCATACCTGTCACCAAAGCCACTAGAGGTCTATGCATTTTTGTGGACTTTCATGACCTTAACCTTGCCTACCCCAAGAATGACTTTCCTCTACCTAGTATTTAATAACTTATTGATCTTATAGCTAGCCATGAGATTTTATCTTTCATGGATGGGGTTTTGGATTATAATCATATCTTGATTGCTCTTAAAACTCAACATAAAACTACCTTTACCATCCCTTGGCGAAGTTTCTTCTATAGAGTTATGCCTTTCAAGTTAAAGAATATTAATGTAGCCTACTAGTGAGCCATGACCTCATCCACACCATTATGGAGGACTATGTTGATGATCTCTTTGGAAAATCCAAATCTCGCAAAGATCATCTAAAACTTCTTGACATTATCTTTGAATGCCTAATCCATTTCTATGTCAGACTCAACCCCTAGAAATGTGTTTTTGGGGTCATTTAAAGAAATATTCTTGGTTTTATTATCTACCTTTGAGGATTCAAAGTAGACCCTTCCAATGTCAAATAAATCTTAGAGATGCCTCCTCCTACCAACCTTAAGGAACTCTATAAACTATAAGGAAAGCTTCAATCCATTTTCCATTTCATTTCCCAACTTTTAGACTGGTGCCAACCTTTCCATCATCTTCTAAGTAAGGATGTCTCTTTCAAATGGAATATCAATTATCAAAAATCCTTTGGTTCACTCAAATATTACCTTTTTGAAACCACTTGTCCTTACCCCTGCTAAGGATGACCACCCTTTTTACCTATATATCTCTACCATTGACCATTCCCTAGGGGTAATGTTGGCTCACCAAGATGAAAAACATAGGTAATAAGCTATATAATACATTAGCGATACACTTGTAGAATATTAGACTCAGTATACCCATATCAAGAAACTCTACTTAGACTTGAATTTAATTTACACCAAACTCCACCACTAACTTCTTAACCATAAAACCTATGTCATAACCAACACCAACCCACTCAAGTACATGCATTTCAATCCATGCCAAAACTCAAGTATGGCTAAATGGTTTATGTTCTTATTAGATTTTGATCATGAGTTCCTTCAACAAAAGTTAATTAAAGGGAAAGTCATTTCTAGCCAATTGGATGAAGCACCTTTGAAAGATTACTAACCCCCTCTTCTTGAATTTTCAGATGAATCCATCACTACTCTTTCCCAAGAGGACATAACTTACCAAATGACTATGTTCTTAAATGGATCAAAGTGTCAACATGGTTGGGGCTCTGGTATCATCCTTATCCCCTTTGATGGTGAGCTCCTTCCTCTATCCTTATAACTTGATTTTGAATGCACCAATAATATGGCTGAGTATGAAGCCCTAGTCATAAGTCTCTAAATTGCTCTAGCTTTTGGAATTGAGACAATCAATGTATTTGGTGATTCCCAGCTCATGGTCAACTAGGTCAATAGATCTTATCAATGTAAAAATGATGTCTTACAAATATACAAACTTTTAGTTGACAAACTCTTAGCATCATTCAAATGTTACCTGGTCCAATCCTTTCCCTAATCTACCAAAAAACTCATCAATACAATGGATTTCCTTAATTCTTAGATCCCTTATTATCCTTACAATTCCAAAATATTTGTCACCATTCATAATTTTGCCACACCCTCTTATAACCAATCTAACCTCCCTACCATTTATAGTGTGGAAGAATCCCCATCCAACATTTGGTATGACCAAAATTTTAACTACCTCAACCTAGGCATCATTCCTCCCAACCTCTAGCCACCTTTTTTATTGGTACAACCTAACCTTTAACCAAGTGATTTATTGTTTATTTTTATCTTTTTAATTTAAATCCACATAATAAAAAGGGGTAAAATGTACACACTAAAAAACTACAAATAATTTTTGATGTTTGAATGCCTTATAACCCACCAAAAACCCCCAAACCTTCTTAACCTTTAAGAAACCCCTTTTAAGATAAACAAAACACTATTATCCTGTCACTATTCACATATTACTATTCAAAATTACTATTTGAAAGTACTATTCACTATCACGATTTACTATGGGACCCACTGTCACTATTCATGATGACATGGCATGTGACATGAAAAGTCACATGGAAAGTGACATAGAAGGTTATATGGAAGGTGATATGATAAGTGACATGGATTGGAAGAGAGGTGGCTTGAAGTGGGACATCATACCCCACTTAGGACCCCCCTCCAAGGTACCTAATGACATCATTAAGCACCAAAGGGACCCTCCTTTGAAGTATGGTGGATTTTCCCCTATGGGACCATCATTAAACATATGTTTTATCCTCATTCATGAAGAATGGTGCTAAAATTTAGGGGGAACTTATCCAAAATATATAAGTAAGTGGTGGAAAGTATTTTGAAGTCATATGAGCCCATGTGCATTGTTCCTACTCCATTTTAAACTCTTTAGCAAGTCGGGAGATAAACTAACCAAGTGGGAGACCTCTTAGCTAAGTGGGAATATCACCCCCTTATATTTCATGACCACTTATGATCCCACTTGGAAAATGGTGCCACAATTTGTGGGGCACCTCCTTAAGCACTTATCCAAAAGATGAAAAAGAGTGGTGGAAAGTATTTTGGATCCATATGAGACCATGCACATGATTCATACTCCATTTTGGACTCTTTATAAAGTTGGGAGACAAACCAACCAAATTATAAACTTATTAGCTAAGTGGTAATCTCACCCTCTTGTCTTTCATGACCACGTATCAGCGCACTTGGAAAATGGTGCCATATTTCACTATTCCACTCCTTTGGCATGTTTCCTGACATCAAATGCTATAAATATGGCCCTCCCCCTTCACCCATGGTTAAATTAGTTTTGGCTAGGAAAATTTTCATTTTGAATGTTTGGAAGATTTTTTCAAGGATGTCAGTCATCATCTTGGAGGATAAACATTGAAATCAATGAATCTCTATCAAAATTGTAAAGCATCTTCATCAACAACACCATCTTCATCAACCATCTTCAATATTCAATAAGCATGAGGTAAATTTTTTCTTTATTTTATTTATTGTATTTCTTCATTTCTTTCCCTTTGGCCTTATTCCTCCACCTCCTTTCTCTCCTACCCCTTTTTCCCATTTTACATTCTTATCCATTTGCCCTTTTTCCCCTTTGCCATCATCACCCTTTTGACCAACTCACACCTTTTCCATCTTTACCTTCCTTATCTCATTGGATTCCTACCATCTTGACCTTTTACCCCTTTTATTTCTTACCATAATTTACAATTTTAATCATTTACCAAATTATATATTTACCAACCCCAACTAAATGACCTTTTCTTAGCCTTTCTCACAAGACAAACTCAAACCAAAACTATAATTTTAACTTGACTAGTTTTAGCATTAAGTTGCTTTATTGTTTAGTCATCTTCTTGACAAAATTTATTTCAATAATTTCAATTATTTTATGTTTTTTTTTTTTTTTTTTTTTAGTTTTTTTGTCATTTAATGTAATCACATTTATTTTATCATTTCAACTTAAGTGTTTAAAGTAGGTGGATTGATAGCCTCCTAAGAAGATCATGCTTCTAGGATCTAGCTCACGCTAGGCAATCCACCTAACTACATGTCTAACCAACAAGTTTTTTGGTAGTGTTATCTTATTTTTAGGTATTTTTCCCTAACCAAATAATATTTATTACAAATTCTAGACTTTAATGATCGTACATTTACTAGGTATTCTCCTACACACCCTTTACTAGTTTCTTTCTTTTCACACTAAGGAAAAAGCAAAAATTAGATAGAAATTTTTTGGCATGCCCGATGGGACCCTTGAGTTTTCTTAGGTTCATAAATGTTATAGGAAATTTATAATTTCATTAGTGAAATTCATTTAATTTTATTATTATAAAATTAATCTTTCTTTCTTTCTTTAAAAATCATAAGATTTAGTTGCATTTCTTAGAAAAGTTTAAATTTTATTTTCCTTAAATTTCTAAAAAAGAAATAAAAATCCTAAAAGGAAAGAAAAAACAAATCATCCTAGGATTAGGATTTCATTTTCATGTTGCATTTAGGTACATTTTAATTTTTTTTATATTCATTCAAAAATATATCAAAATTTCTTTTTGGTTAAAATTAACTTGCATACATTGTTTGATTGTTTGACTTAGTTCACCTAAATTAATTCAATAAAATCAAATTAATAATATAACCACAAATGTTACAAAAACAAAACCAATATTATAATCAACACATAAAAAACACTTGAGACAAGGTCCAACTAGGATTTCATCACCTTGCAGATCACCTTCCCCTTTCCTTGTAATCTTGCTTAGATATAATCATTGAGGGGATAACCAACTTAGTTATCTAGTTGAGTATAAGGTTTGGTAATTAGTATATTGGCTAAGCACCTACACTAACTATGAGATTTTGATGTGAGGGGGGCAAGCCCTAAGTACCAAGCCATGTAATCGATATAATACAAACTTATTTTGGAGCACCTAAATACATCTCAAAACTAAACATAGATTATTTTTGAGGACCTATTCAAGTCAATTTCCTTTTCACACTTTGATAAGGCATAATCCAAAAGAGATATCAAAAATAATCCTAAGAATTAATTCACTATTAGTGAATGCATTATTTTCCTTGAATATTCTTTTATTACTCTTTGTTTTGAGGTGTGAGAACGTATCAATTATTTCCTATTTTTTGTATGGTTCTTACTCGCTAATAGTGAAAGGACCTTGAGGAAGAAAAATCACTACCAAATCAACTAAACTCTTCCAAGTCTTCATCCATGGAACACATTTCCATACCCATCGACTCCCCTCACTCTTTAGGAATTACTACTCACGTAGTCCAAGAGATGTAGATTTTACCACTTTCCTAAACAATAATCACATAGCCTTACAACATTGTCTTAGAATTACATCTTACCAAATATTAGTTTCAACCCCACCTATAGATCCACCTTATGTCATGCCTCTCCACCTAATGGTGGGTACCTCCACTACCATGGATACTACTCAAACTTTAGTTACCCAAACCTTATCATCAACCAACAACCCTCATGAAACTACCATTCAAAACTAACCAACCCAAACTACCACTGCTCTTATAACTCTTATCAATCACTCCACAATAGGAGTGCCTACCTCTAGTGCTACCCATCTTCCTCTAGTTACCTCCAATCCATCAAAAACTACTCCACTTCAAAGCCTCATGGTGTCCATACCCTCCATGCTACCATCAATTATTACAAGGGTCACCATCCTTCTATCAGCCACTAACCCAACTACCACTCCTACCCAAAAAGCAGCCTTTAGTTATCTCCACAACCCACAAGGGCATATTCCCACTACCCAATCACCCACCTCTACCCAACTATTGACATCCACATAGTAATATATATCTTATACCCAACCATTGGCATCCACATACCAATATGTGGTAACCCCTCAACCTTCTACCCACTATCAACATGTTTCTCAACCATCACCACCACAATATAAATCTTACAAACTTGTAGGTGTTCAACCCCAAGCAAACATCATGAAGATGGTCATGAAAAATATGACCACCTTTGAATCATCTATCTCAGGTGATCATAATCCCTTATCTTATGACCCAATCTATAATGAGCCCATCCATCCACACCCATTAAGCCATATCCTTCCCAATGGGAACTTCCCAAGTTCTCTAAATTTCAAAGCAAGGAGAATCCCCAAAAACACCTTAGGGCATTTAGGCATGCTTTTTATCTCATTGCTTATGATGATTCCCTTCTTCTCCATACTTTACCAATGTCTCTATCTAGCTTGGCCTTAGATTGGTATAGTGACTTACCCAAACATTCCATCTTCTCTTTCACCCAACTAGCCCAAAACTTCTTAGATCAAATTTTTATCAATATATCCAAGAAAGTTTCTATCACTGATCTCTACTTCATTCAATAATTTTAGGATGAATCTATAGCCAATTTTGTGGCTCATTGGAGGAGCCTAATTAACCAAATTTCATTTTCCTTACCTCAACTTGAACTTATAAATCTCTTTACTTAGGAATGTTCCAAACATATCTCATCCACATTATGTGTCCAAAGATTTTGGACATTTGATGAATCCTTTACCATGGCTCATAAACTAGAGAATTGAGCCATTGATGAAAGAAATCTCAAACTCAAAAATAAGAAATCAAATTATAAAACTAATGAGGCTTCTTTCTTCAAGTCAAGAAACCAACCCAATACCAACACCAAGAAAAAATAAACCAAAAATTCCATCATACTTAAAGCCATATCTCCACCATTTACCAACCAATAAAACTTGAGGAACCAAACATCCAATTCCTCTAATTCTTCAAACCAAAACCTAAGGAACCAAATTTGGATTAACCAGAAGCAATTAAATCCATTAAGGGAACTCTATGATTATATTTTGGAAAAGTTATTAAAAGATAATATCATAAAAATTCCACCAATTAAACCACTCCAATAGTTTGATGCTTCTTGCCCCATGCTAGGTTGATATAATAAAAATAACCATTGTGCCTTTCATCAAATCATAGGACACAATATCAATAGGTGAAATACATTAAAATACCTTGTATAATCCCTCATTAACAAGGGGTAGCTTACATTGGATAACCCCAATTCACCACCTAACCTATCCCTTTACATATTTAGGTAACCTTTTCCAAAACATGCTCTTACCAAAAATGAGATCAATAATGTTGAATGCTCTCCTGATACCCATACCATTAACATGGTTCTTGACACATTCACTAATAAATAACTAAATCACAAATATACCAATACCAATCCATATTTTCTTATTAAAGTGATAGAGTTACCTTCTACCTTTTTAGAAACCCAAACCAAGGAGGTACCTCTTCTTCCTTCCTCACTCATTGAGGAAGTAGAATTACCAACTTCCCCTTTGACTTATGAAACTCTCCCCTCCCACATAAATCATTCCTAAAAAATAAATACCCCTATCTAATCCTTCCATATAATATCCATCTATCCCAACCTTGTATCCTTTTATTGAGGAAGAGGACAAGGTTATCATCCCTATATCTCCACCTAGTAGATTATCTTTTAGATCTACCATTCACATAATCAAACCTTTTTCAAAGCTAGTACAAAAATAAGAATTTGTACCCAACCCTAACATGGATAGAGCTACCTTTTGGAAACAATTGTTTTTCCATTATGTTACCAAACTAGAACCTTTAACCCCTTCTTTGTTAGACCAACCTAGAACTTCTAATAACCAACCAATCAAAACCTCCATCTAACCAACCAAAACCTCCACGCAACCAATCAAAACCTCCACCAAACTAGCCAAACCTCAACCACCTAAGCCAATCAAGACCCAAGTAACCAAACCCCCTTTAAAACCAACAACCAAAGTAATTGAAGAGGTAAAACTACCCAAAGGCCCAGAGTCTTGAATTGTACTTCCCTCAACCTTGCCCTCCATTTTGGGTCTTCATCCCTCTACCTTGAGCATGAAGCCCATTATTGGAACTTACACATCTCATTCACTTTATGGGCAAATCTTACTAGAATTCAAACCTCTATAGGTGATACCCCTTTCTCTTTAGTCTTTGGAGTAGAGGCAATCTTGCCTCTTAAAATCTTGATTCCCTCTCTTTGAATATCTTTGCAAGATCTTATTTCTAAACAATATATCATCAACACCATTTATCTTAGTTTGAGCTACTTTACGAGCATAATTTAGTATCTCTCACCCACATCCATATCTATCAAGAGTGCATCAATCATGCCTATAATAAAAACCTCAAAGTTTGAGACTTTAATATCAGAGGCCTTGTCTTAAAATAAAACCAACATGTGACCAACATTGAGAAAATTAAATGAGGAAAGTTTTATTTCAATTGTCTTGGACCCTACATCATTACCCATAAGTATGGATTAGGAGCTTATCATTTTTCATCTCTTGAAGGTAAACCAAAACTTGAGCCTCTTAATTCTTTTCATCTCCATCCATTTTTTTGTTAAAGAAGGATTAAGCTCACTCCTTTTGTCTAATTTAATCTCATTCTTTGATTATGAGATTTTAACCTTCACTAATCTTCCTCGTCTCCTTTTGAGGACAATTGATTACAACATAGAACCATGTAGTTAACTACCACAGTGATAGCCTAATCCTAAATATGGGTACCATGGCTCTACCCATAACATGGTTCTCATGGATACTTTTCATCTCTAACTAGATGGAATACCATGGTCATTATATCTCAAAACCACACCTCTTCACATATCATTAACCTTATTGTGTTAATTTTTTTCCCTCATAACGGTAAAACTCTAAAGCTAATTAGACTTTTCCATATCTAAACACATCACATTCAAAAATAATTTGGATATAAAAATATTACTTGGGTCAATATCATAAGCATTTTAGATTTCTCCCTTGAAGGACAGATGCCAAAAAACAAAATCAATATTTCCCAAAATAAGGTAGACTTCTCCCTTAAAAGATAACTATCAATAACATTAAATCGAGCCAATAAACTTAGACCACTCCCTTAAAGGATGGATAAGTTAATAGATCAATTTATTAGAAGCTTCTCACATTTATTAGATTCCCATATATAGTAATAAATCAAAAAATCCACTACTACAATCAAAACAAAGGAAAAATAATCTAAAGCCACAATCGACTCTCAAGTGGAATAATAAGGTGGATGTTGTAATTGGATTTCACATGTAGACATCTTGCATTGATCAGTATACATCTAGCATATGACATGGACTTGTCTATTATCATTCTTAGGTCACCTATAAAAGGAGAAAACTTACCCACATAAGGTTACCATACATATTACCCTTTATCATGCACACCACCTATCACTGATCTTCCCTTTATACTATCTCTAAATCAAGGGATTTTGAGCATTCTTCACATATTGTGATCAAGAATCTTATTTTATCAACTAACACATGCTAATGTGAAGCATTTAAAAGGCTTATTTTCCTTAAGTCAATCCAACTTTGGGTTTTGTTTTAATTTATCCTTGTCAATAAATAGGCATTACACCTCATTTCTTATTCTCTCCTCGATGAGTCATGTATTTTATTGGACCTATGCCTCATGATTTTTCATATATTTTTCCACATATATTATGTTCATCTAACCTACTTATGTGCCACCATTATTATCCATCTAAACCATAAACAAAATCAGAATAACATTAACATGAATCAACCCACTATTTGGGGATACATTTCTCTACAACCTCAACTTACCTTCAACACACACACTTTATTTGCAAACCTTCAACCAAACCAAAACATGTGGTCCATCAAATTGGTGAAACCAATTTGAATACCACTAACCCAACCCTTAAATAACTACATTGGGCCTAAAGTTCTTTTGGATATTTTGTCCAAATAACTATGTAGGTATTGTCTATTTGGCCTAGTACATTTAGAGTTAGCTCGTCCATCCCATACCAACCCATCCCAACCCATTCACCTTTCTCCACCTTGAAATTGACTACTTTGACCTGAACTATTGCATATTTTTGTGATGACTTTGCCTAGGCCATGTTAACCAGACCAACTAACCTTAGCATGTTGCATTTTTGTATAACCTAACCATTTTAGTTATTTCAAAAGATAAATTCCTACCTTAGATACCTGAAACCAATCCCAACCCTATATATATTTCTTGATAAGCATGACTTGATTAGCTATGACTAATGTTGTGGACTAGTTACCCCTAACATATGTTCCTCTAGACCCAAACTTAAACTAACCAACATTGGAAACTTTAGTTTGTGTGTGATATTGGATATCGTACTTAGTCATATTTTGTGCACATATTTATGTTTCAATTACCCAACCTTTCTTGTCACTACTTAGTGACTCACCAACTACTTATCAAACTTGTGACCCAATTCTAATTTACCTCATCAATGCCTAGTTTGAGGGGGAACACCTCCTCCCATACTTGGGTCACCCTAACCTTTGACCAAATGATTTATTTTTTGTTTTTTATCTTGTTAATTCAAATTTATATAAAAAAGGGGAAAAATATAGACACTAAAAAATTGTACACCTATAGTTTTCAATGTCTAAATACCTCAAAACCCCCTACAACACCCAAACCTTTTTAACCCTTAACCAACCCCTCTTAACCTAACCAAATAACTATTCTCCTATCACTATTCACATAGTACTATTTAAAATTATTATTTGAAATTAATATTCAAAAGTAATATTCACTATCACTATTCATTATGGGACCCACTGTCACTATTTATGATGACATGATAGGTGACATGGAAAGTGATATGAAAAGTTACATGGAAGTTGATATAGAAGGTGATATGGCAAGTGATATAGCTTGGAAGTGAGGTGACTTGAAGTAGGACATCATACCCCACCTAGAACCCTCTCCCAAGGTACCTAATGACATCATTATGCACCAAAAGGTCCCTCATTTGAATTATGGTACATTTTTCCCTATGGGACCATCATTAAATTAAATTTTTGTCCTCATGTATAGAGAATAATTCTAAAATTCATGGGGAACATATCCAAAAGATAGAAGTGAATGGTGGAAAGTATTTTTAACCCATATGAGCCCATGTACATGATTCCCACTCTAGTTTGGACTCTTTAGCAAGTTGGGAGACAAAGCAATTAAGTGGGATACCTCTTAATTAAGTGGGAATGTCACCCATTATCTTTCATGACCACTTATGATTCCAATTGGAAAATAGTGCCACATTTTTTGGGGCACCTCATTAAGCACTTATCCAAAAGATGGAAGAGAATGGTGGAAAGTATTTTGGACCCATATGAGCCCATGTGCATGATTCCCACTCCATTTTGGACTCTTTATCAAGTTTGGAGATATAACAACCAAATGAGAAACCTATTATATAAGTGGTAATATCAACCCTTTATATTTCATGACCACTTATGATCCCAATTAGAAAATGGTGATATATTTCACTATTCCACACCTTTGGCATGTTTCATGACATCAAATGTTATAAATATGACCCTCCCCATTCACCCATGGTTAAGTTGCTTTGTGGTTAGGAAAATTTTCATCTTGTAGGTTTGGAATAATTTTTAAAGGAGGTCACTCATCATTTTGGAGGAGAAAAGTTGAAATCATGAATATATACTAAAATTTCAATCCATCTTCATCAACAACACCATCTTCATCGACCATCTTCAATCTTTAATAAGCATGAGGTAACTTTGTTCTTTATTTTATTTCTTGTATTTCTTCCTTTATTTCTATTTGGCCTTATTATTCCATATATTTTCTCTCCTACCCATTTTTACCATTTAAAATTATTATCCATTTATCCATTTTCACTTTTTCCCCTTTGCCATCATCACCCTTTTGATTAACTCACACCTTTTCCATCTTTACCTTCCTTATCGCATTGGCTTCCTACCATCTTGACCTTTATCCATTTGATTTCTTACCATAATTTACCCATTTACCATATTTTAAATTTACCAACCCCAACCAAACCAATTTTTCTTTGCCTTTGTCACAAGGAAAACTCAAACCAAAACTATAATTTTGACTTGACTAGTTTTAGTATTATGTTTCTTTATTGTCTAGTCATCTTCTTAGCAAACTTTATTGCATTAATTTCAGTTATTTGATATTTTTTATTTAAATTTTTATATCATTTAATGAAACCAATTTTTTTTTATCCTTTAAACTTAAGTTTTTAAATTATGTGGGTTGATATCCTCCTAGGAAGCTCATGATTCTAGGATCTAACTCACGCTAGGCAATCCACCCAACTACTTGTCTAACCAACAAGTTTTGTGGTAGTGCTTTCTTATTTATAGGTATTATTCCCTAGCCAAAGAAGATTTATAAAAAAAATTAGAATTAAATGAGTAAACATTTAATATATATTCTCCTACACACCCTTTACTAGTTTCTTTCTTTTCACACTATAGAAAAGACAAAAATTAGAAAGAAACAATTACATAGAAAATATGTCTTGAAAAACTGAATCATAGGAATAATTTTTACAAATGAACAAGAAAAAAATAGAATATTTAGAAACATCATGAATTCATGGTCATAAAAAAATTCATTATATGCTTCAACTTAGGGTATACATGCTTAAATTCTTCTCTGTAAGTAGCACACTCAGAACTGCCAACTAGCCTCAAAATACAATCATGAAAAATTGAACTTAGAACATATGTAGAATCAATTTTAGAGACTTGAAATGAATGTATAATATATTAAAACATCCTTATAATAACCTTAAATAGATATATCATAGTTTATAATGGCAATTATTGGTCTTGTAGACCAGTTTATTGACCTTCTCTCTCACATTCCTTACTCAGCCAGACAAGCCATTTGGCTTTAATGTTCTAGCTTCTTACACCGGCTTCCAAAATTTTGAAAAAAAATATAGGTAATATAAGTCAAAAATAACAACACCATGTGTATGAAATACTTAAAATTATGGTAAATTTATTTCAACTCATTACTATAACTTGCATAACCAGATCTGCCACTTTCCCTTAAAGACTAGTCATGATGACTTTGCATTCTAATATCTATGTAGACACATTAAAAGACTTATGATGGATGAATATGATAATTATGTATATTAAAAAAAAACATAAATATACTAAATTTTAATGGTAAATATTAGACATATGGACCAATATTTGGACCTTTCTCTTCATAGGCACATCAGAACTAAATACGTCAATTTTTGAGAAACATTTTGTTATATACAATGATCTCTAAATATTATATCCAATATGTTATTTAATAATATATTAATGAAATTGGATTAATCCCTAATACATTATAACACATCCCTAATCAATTTATCATTTATGACTAGTTTTCTCACTATTTAGACCAATAGGCCTGTTAGCAATAGGTCAACTTGTATAACCAATTTAGCACCCCATGAGAGCTTTAACCTACTAAAAAACCACCATGGACATAAAATAAAGTCTTAATATTTGTCATCAATACTTTTATAATCTTTTAATTTTTCAAATATGAATTCTATAATAAATCTCTAAGAAATAAGGCTTTAGCTGTAGGGTCCACTCACAAACCTGACAAACCAATCACACCTGGAGATGCCTAGAAGAGTTGAATACATGATCTAATCACTTAAATAGACATACAAAACCATTATGATCACTTTATAACAAATTATTTCATATCATGTAATTATTAGGGTGTTGGATTATTTTAAATGATCCAAAGTTAAGTATTTTAATAATTTGTTAGTTGTTACCTATGTTTAGTTTGTAATAAATAAATTGGTTCAGGGGAATCAATTTTATCACCTATGAAAGTATATATATGTTTCAAATTTATTTGTAAAAATTCATCCCAAATAATACAAATTAATATTTTGACAAATGATTTTATTTACAATGTGATTGAATATTCTTTCTCCATTTTCCCTAGCCAACAGTGGTATCAGATCTTGGCAATTCTAGTGGATGATTTAACATTGATTACTTTTTCCTTTGAATCATTCAACATATCTTGTCTACCCTCCTTGCATGATTTAACATGTGGATAAATAAGGTTTTTTCATTTGGGTAAGTCTAGATACTAAAATTTCAACCTACCAATTATAGACCCTCATAAGAGGATGCCATTAAAGTAAAAGGTAGCATGGACTAAAAGTGATGTTATGCCCATAATAGGTAGAGATATAATGAGAAATAATAGACAAAGAAAATAAAGATGTTTTGTATCCCATTGGATTTCACTACAAAAAGTGAATGTTTTAGAGTTTCTCAAGGTATGTGTTTCCATATCTTTCACCTCCTTGTACTCATAAAGATAAAATTTGGAATTAAGGAATTCATGTTTCAACAAAACAAAAATATTGAGTCTTTCACTACAAAATATGTATGGATTTTTTTTTGTATTGGAGACAAATAAATCAATTTTTAATTCAACATGAATACATTAACATAACATGTTTGTATGCATTTCTAGTGCAAGTTACATTGATAGATTTTAATATTGAAAATATAAAAATATATTGGCATGAGTTTCTTTTGTGGGATTTAGTTTTTATTACTATGAGATCAGTAATAGAGATAATTACCATTTTTTTTTTACAAAAAAAATTAGTAAATTATGATCATTTCAATCAAATACATGCACAAAATAATGGCATATCTCTATAAAAGGTTTATTTAAATTTGATATTTATATTTATATTCCATGTATGTGGGTCCTACAAGTGAAAGGGATCCACAAAGAAAAGGAAAACCCAATGTTTTTACATGTTGAGAACGTTCCATGGTAAATTTATTAGCTTTTGCCTTTTCCTTTTTGGTCACATAGAGAAAAATATAAGAATATATACAATTTTATGAAGAAATATTTCAAAGTATTGTGTTGAATAGTTAGTCTCAAGGATTTTAATTAAGGCATTACAATTATAAAATTTATATGTTCAATTCTCATGATTTAATATTTTACATGGAGGACTATTTTCACAAGTTGAATATTCTTGTAATTCAAATGATCCTTTGAAACTTTACATTAAAATAACATACATAGAGAGGTTGGAAAAAAAATTGTAAAATATTAGAGTGTATTATGAGGTTAATATTTCAAGTCATCAAAACATTTGATTTTGTCGCATTCATGATTATGAGAATTATATTGTGACAATTTTTTCAACTAGTTTTTATTTTATGTAAAGGTGGTCATGTGACCAGGTGATTTATAGTTTTTGGACATTCCAAAAAAATTGGCATGGTTAATTTTGTAATTTTAATTGTATTTATATGATTTTTATAATAAATATAGTGAAACTGATGTATAAAGGTGCATTTTCAATCATAAATAACACCTAAAAAATGATTTTTTTAATGTCACCTCATGATTGTACTCTCAAAGATAATATCATCCATTACATGTCTGAAGATCTTTTTTATTGACACAATATAAGTAAATATTTGAGGTTTTAAGATCCTTGGAGGCTAGAGGACTATTACCCTCTCTAGTTAGCTATTCACTCAAAGTATGGGTTTAATGCTTGAATGAAAAATTTTGGCTTGTGTTCTTGCTTTTAATTATATTTTTGACATTCTATATATGATATTCATGACATGGAGAGAATAGAGTTATTTATTTTTATTTATGTTGATACATAAATTCTCACCTTTCATTTGATAGGGGGAGAAGATTCGGGCATTAGTTGTATTTTGATCAGTCATCTTTGATAGTACAAGTTGATAGGGGTTGTTAGCACCTTTAGTGTTAGCAAAGGTCATCATTATTTGTTGGACATTAAGGAGATGTGACATACATAGTATGATTTTGTCACTTTCATGGGATCTTATGTGGTACCTTATGTGGATCAATTTAGTTAGACATGCTTGATTGTGTTCTGCTATAGTATGATATGATTATCATTGGGAATAATTTACTTTAATCATGTTCATCATCAATTTTTTACATAACTTATAGGGGTGGGATTCTTTATGGACTGGAATCAATTTTTGGTTAGTGTCAGAGGTATAATGCACCATTTATAGTTATGATAGAGTTCATTTGATGAATTTAGAATCATTGCTCAAGTTCTTTCTCTTTTTATACCCCTTTATATTAAGGGGGAGTTTGTTGGATTATTTTAAATGATCCATAGTTAATTATTTTAATAATTTGTTAGTTTTTACTTATGTTTAGTTTGTAATAAATAAAGTGGTTTATGGAAATCAATGTTATCACCCATGAAACCATATATAGCTTTCAACTTACTTTGAAAAAATTCATCCTAAATAATACAACTTAATATTTTGACAAATAATTTTATTTACAATGTAATTATATATTATTTCTCTATTTTCCCTAGCCAACATAGGGTTATTTGAGGTTTTAAACCATCTTATAGTCTTAATAATCATTCATAAAGCTTAACACCTTATTCCAAAAACTAATACTTGGAAATTTGAACTAGGACCATTACCCATCTACCATGAATATATTAGGTTCCCATTCATAGGTTACACATGACAATAAACACTTGAAAGTTCTTCTCAAGTTGAGAACTCTTCATTTTATGCACTTGAGAAACCTCAAAACCTATTTTCATACATTTTATTGCAAAATTTGACCTCAGACTTAGTCAACACACTTAGAATAACCTATCACACCACTAATAACTCTCCCATGCTCATTATTGTCTTAGAAATTGATCTTCATACCTAATCTAGTCATTATATCTCTTTTTGCTCTTTAGGCCTTGATTTATAAGTCAAATTTGGCCATAAAATTGACCTTCTAACAATTTTCCAAGCTATCAACACCTTATATACATGACATATAGCCTCTTACTATGATAAACCACTACCATACATTCATTATATGATTTTAAAATAGATCATGTTACCTCATTAGGCCAAGTAGGGTCTAAAACTAGTCTAGTTACATGCTAGGTCTATAGAACCTACCCTTGTAGACTCACTATAAGACTCTCATGAGTTCTGTAATGCCTAATAGTCATGCTCAAACAACCTCATATAGACTCTTATACCTCTATTCACTTATCTCACTAAGTCATCATACTTATAGCTTCTCATAAGGTTCCTACATGCCATGACTAATCTTAGGATACTCAAATATTTTACCTTGATGCCTCTTTTCATGTTATAAACACCTCACTACCATGATAATCATCCCACTCTCATGTCATATAATCAATCTCATGTTTGAACAATGTCAAACATCCTTATACAACCTTATATCACAATGCAACCAAGATTATGCCTTTACACAAGGACTCTTCATACCATAACTAGGATTCACAAGCTACCTTGTCCTCAAAGATACTTGATATCAAAATTATATAAACTTTATAGGATTGAGAACATCCAAATCACTATGATACCGTTCCTCTTTATGCACAAGACTAGGCATCCTATGCTTATACCTTCTCAATACACCACAAAGATAAAACACTTGAGAACTTACATTGATTATCCTTCACTGGAGCAAAACCAATATTGACACAAGACTTATAAGAGTAAAGATAACACTAAGCAACAAATTTGACAATTAAAAACTTTATGTTGATACTTCAACTATCCCTACTTACCTGGACATCAACCTTCACTCATGCATACCTCAAAGACCACTCACCATGCATCTTTACCAAATGCATCTAGAAATCAAAGAAAACACACTTTGACATTAATGACATTAGATTGACATCAATGATAAAATTATGCCAAAAAACTTCCCCTTTATCATTGATGGAAAACCAAATTACATTTTGATCAATATATTATCCCCCAAACTAGTCGTTCTCCATGAACATTTCTCCCCCTTTGACATTAATGACAAAGGATCATACATACTACATTTCATAGAACCATTCATTCTCCTTCATTAACAAATATCTTTAGATATTTCAAAAGAAATCAGAGATACGAAGCTCCCCCTTAAATCAATCATAGTATTTAAATTAACTCTAATCATAAGACCATACATCTTATCCTTGTAATGATTGTTATGACTCAAACTCACTAGGCTATCCCATTTGTTCTTATTTTTGAAAGATATTCTCCAAATGGAATCAAGTATACAAGAATAATTAATTTCATTTATGTACCTTAATGCCATAGAGATTAATGATATCCAACTTCATTTTCTACTCAATCTTCATAAACATCTAACTTGTCTTCATGATTCTACATATCTTCTCTGTACTACACACCTATTCTTGAAGCTCATGAATTATCTAAATATCTCTCCTTGAGTTGATGTTATTTATTCTTGGAACTTATTTTATGATTTATTGGACCTTCAAACTTTGTTCACACCATAAATAATCCTTTTATCACCCTCTTATCTCCTTACACCATATATAATCCATCTATAACATAACAACTCTTCTTGTATTAGTTCACTACTCATTAGGTCTGTAAAACATACAACTCATTGCCTACCAAACTTATATCTTGATCACCTTCATCTCACAAAAATAGGCCATACTGAGCATATAAACCTATGATACATGACCTAAAGTTCATCTTAAAATGCTTAGATAAATCACACTTAATGCTTATAAGCATAGAATATCTTTGAAATCAATATTTGTCCACCATACCTATTAGGTATGTCTATAATCAAATATATTATTCTAATGGAACCATACAACCCTCCATGGTATAAAATATATTACTCATGTCATGTCCATATGGTATCTCAAATGTTATTATTGCATTAATATTTCTCCTTCATTTTTATCAAACTACCATACTATAGACCTCATCATGATAACTCTTTGATGCACCTAATCGCTACTAATAATAATCTACCAATTGTCTCTATTCACCTATGATATTTAACTTATGAAATATTCATATTAGCAAGATACTCCTTGATATAAATTGTTCACTAATAATAAATAGATAAGATGATTCTCAACAATCTCACCTTGAAGATATCACTCATATCAGTGCCCTCATATTTTTGACATGCCATGACAAGACTCAAGCCTCTGATGTACTCAAACACTTTTAACATCTTAACTTGTGCCTTACATGCTCATACCACTTATGAAAATTATTATCAATGAAACACTTTTATGTGCATTGACATAACTTACTGCCCACTAAACTAACCTTGTTCTCACCAAGACATCAATCTCAAAACACCTACTTGAAAAAGAAAGATCATATGTAACTACACAACTAGATACCAAAAACTTACCTCTTAACAAGATAAAAGATTAAACTTCCATCTCAAATTTGAAAATATTCAACACTTTTTCATACCATATAACACCTATCAAAGCTCAACAAGCATCCAACATGATTTTACTTATTGATGAGTGTCTCCATGAAGCCTAATGGAGTCACCCCTTCCATAGGGCACTAGAACAATCCAAATTCAAGAGATTCCTAGATCTTCATACTCTCAAAATATTGAATCTTATTCAATCCCTTATATAATTGACTATCAACTTAGTTTTTACCTTTTAATTTGATTTTACATAATCCTTATAAGTTGCCAAAGACTATTCTTGACATTCTTTCAAATATGAATTATGTTCTATAGTAGCAAATAACCCACCTTAGTTAATGAGTTGGACATGACTCAACTTTTCATCCTTATTATTCTTAGTTAACTCTACTAGTACCATCATTCTTTGGTATACCATCATTATTATCATGAAAAACACTTTCATCATCATAATCCAAGTTTATGGTTCTTAGGATCACCTTTAGGCTATTAGGCCTATCTCAAAAGGACCAGGCTCTGATACTAATTATTGGAAACAAGATGAATAAGAGGGGGGGTGAATTAGTGTACTTAACAACTTTTAATTTCATTTTAATTGATCTTCTAATCATTAATCAAGCTACATCATCATATGAGCAATATCAACTAACATAGTAAAGAGAATATATACATAGTAAGTATAGACACATCATCTATGCGGGAAGCCCTCATAAGGAATAAAACCCATAGACCATATCTTGGGAAATAAATACTATAAAAAATGAATAAAATTTATTTGATCACCCACTCAACTTGAAGCACCAACCCAGTCTATCAAGTACCAACTTGTAGAGTCTTTAGCAAACACCCACTTGTAAGGAAGTGCCAACTCCCTTAGTGACTCAGCACCAAATCAACCACATTTTGACCAAGAACCCACTCATCCAATTATAATTATTCATTACATATATGTAATTGTTTCAATCTTCAATATATGATGGCCCTCTTATTTAGCTCTTCACACACTTATATTCCTTTCAACTTGGCCTCTAGCCCTCTTCATTCAACTAGACCTCTTTTTGACTTGATTAGGTCATATAAAATTGATATTCATATTAAAACCTTATATTATATATTTATGAAACCAATATGATGGTACAAATAACCTCATACTAATCCTCTTTTAATATTTTTCTTTCTTTCACACACACTTGTCTAACACGCATAAATAGGCCTAATGAGCATTGCTCTTATACAAGTCACTTGCTCTCACGCACCTTGGTCAACCATTAATATTTGAATAATTTTATTAAAATTTAAATATTTCATGTAACACATTTTAAAAATTAACTAAAAATTTAAATATGTTATTCACAACATATAGGACCAAAACCTTTTTTAGGCCTTAAGGAGACCTAATTCATTTAGGCCTTCATTAGAAAACTCTTTGTCTTTATTTAAATGATTAAAAACTATAAATACATAAGTAAAAACTAATATTAAACTAAAATATATATTTTAAAACATAAATTTATTTACATAAAACCTTTTATGTCCAACCACCACTTGAACCCTTTTTGAAAACACTATGCACAATAGACCTGTGAATACACAAAAAATCTATCTTGAACAACTGAAGTATAAGCATAATATTTATAATAAATAATGAAAAAAATAACATATAAATAATAATTATGACCTTAGGGTAATAAAAATATTCATTATATTCTTCAACTTAGGGTATATAGGTTGAAACTCTTCTCTTTAAGTAGCCCACTCAAAACTGCCAACTAGCCTCAAACCATAGTCACAATAACTTTAAATTAAAACACTTATAAAATCACTTTTAAATAATAAAAATGAATTAATAATATCATAGAAACAACCTATAATATATATATATATATATATATATATATATCATAAGTTATAGTGGCAACTTTTAGTCTTGTAGACCAATTTGTTGACCTTCTCTCACATTCCTTACCCATCCAAACAAGCCATTCTAGCTTCAATGTTCCAACCTATTACACTAACTTACAATATTTGTAAAATAATTTACATGTCATATAAGTCCCAAAAAACAACATCATATTAATTAAATACTTCAAATTGGGGTAAAGATTTTCCAACTCATTAATGCAACTTACATACCTAAATTTGCCAGTTTCCCTTAAAGACTAATCATGATGACTTTGAATTCCAATACCTATATAAAGAAATTAAAATAATTATTATGAATTAATATTATCTTTATATATATTAAAAACATATCCAAATGCAATATAATAAGGTATAATGGTAAATACTAGACACATATACTAATCTTTGGACCTCTTTCCTCACAGGCACATTAGAACCACATAAGTCAATTTCTAAGAAATATTTTGTAATATAAAATTATATATAAATATTATATAAAATATTAAAATGTATTAAAGTTATTTAATAACATATTCTTGAATTTTATTCATCCCTAATCCATGATAACACATTCTTAATCAATTTTTCACTTCTTCCTAGTTTTCTCATTGTTTGCACCAATCAGGCTATTAATGGTAGGTAAAATTATATGACTGGTTTAACACAATTGAGAGATATAAAATAATTATAAACCACCATGTAAATAAAAAACAAGTCTCAATATTTTTCATCTATCCTTTTATCAACTTTGACTTGGTCAACTCTGACTACTATAGAAAATCTCTGAGAAACAAGGCTTTTTTATAGTGTCCACTCACTCACCTGACAAACCAATCACACATTAAGATGTTTGGAGGAGTTTAATACATGATAAAATCAATTAATTATCCATAAAAAACCATTATAATCACTTTATGGTAACTTATGTCATATTGGGTCATTATTATGGGTTTTTAGGGTTTAAACCATCTTCTAGTCTTAACGATCATTTATAAAGCTTAACTTATTATTATAGAAAAATTCCTAAAAATTTGAGTTATGACCATTCCAATATACCACTAATATATTATTTTCACATGTAGAGGTTACACATTCTAATGACCACTTGAAACTTCTTCTCATATCGAGAATCTTTCAATCTATGCACTTGAGAAACCTAAAAACCACTTTTCATTCCTTTTCTTGAAAAAAATGAACTTATACTTGGTAAACACACTTAAAAAAACTATCACACCACTAAAAATTATCACATGCTCATTCTTGCCTTAGAAATTGATCACGATACCCTATCTGGTCACCATCTCTCTCTTTGCTCTCTAGGCCTTGATTTGGAAGTCACATTAGGCCTTGAAACTAACCTTATAAACACTATACAATATTTAAAAACATCATATACATTACATAAAAACTCTTACCATTCTCAACCATTAACATACATTCTTCATATGCCTTGACAATAGCTCACGATGCCTCATTATGCCAACTAGGGTCTATAACTAGTCTAGTTTCATGCTAGGTCTATAGGACCTACCCCTTTAGGTTCAATCTAATAATATCATGAGTTATTAAATGCCTCATATTCATGCTAAAAAACCTCATATAGAATCTTATGGCTCTATGCACTTATCTCACTGAGTCATAATGCTTATACCTTCTCATAATATCTCTATACTCTATGACTAATTTTAGATTACTCAAGAATTTAACCTTCATGCCTCTTTTAATTTTCTCAGCACCTCACTATCATGCTCATCATCTCACTCTCATTTCATAAAATCACTCTCATGTTTAAAAAATGTAAAACATCCTTATACAACTTTATCTCAACATGTGACCAAGTTTATGCCTTTACATAAGGACTCTTCATACCATAACTAAGCTTCACAGGCCACCCTAACCTTAAAGATACTTGATATAAAAATTATATATCCTTTATATTCATGATAACATCCAACTCTAACACCATGCCTCTTTATGCACAAGACTAGGCACTATATGCTCATACCTTCTTAATACACCAAAAGGCTCAAACACTTGACAACTTACCTTCATTATCCATCACTAGAGCAACACCAATATTGACACAAGCCTTACAAATTAAAATAAAAATTGAGCAATAACCTTGACCATTAATAAACTCATGTTGATGCCTCAACTATATTTTCTTACTTGGACATCAACCTTCACTCATGCATACCTCAAAGACCACTCACCATGCATCTTTAATAGATGCATCTAGACATAAATGAAAACACACTTTGAAATTAATGACATCAATGACAACATTATGAAAAAAAATCACCTTTGTCATTAATGTAAAAAAACAATACAATCTGATCAACCTCTTCTCCCCTAAACTAGTCTTTCTCCATGAACTTTTCTCCCCGTTTGACATTAATGATAAAGGAGCATACATACTATAATTATTGGAACCATTCATTCTCCTTTTTTGGTACCTATCTTCAGAAACTAAAAAATAAATTATAACTACCAAGATCAACCTTAGATCAAGCATAGTCTTTGAATGAAATATGATCACAAGACTATACATCTTGTCCTTAACATGATTATTATGAATCAAACTCACTAGGTTATCCCATTTGTTCTTATCTATCAAATATCTTCTTCCAATGGACTCAAGTATACAAGACTGATTACCTTACATTATTTAACTTGATTGAGATGAATGATATCCAATTTTTTTTGTTTAATATTCATACACAACCAACTTTTTTTTCATGATTTTGCATATCTTCTATGTACTACACACATATTCTTGAAGCTCATAGATTATTTGATTAGCTCCCATTAGCTAATGATATCTCATATTAGAACTTATTTTATGATTTATTGGACCTTAAAACTTTTTTCACACCATAAATATTCATTTTATCATCATATTAAATCCTTACACCATATTTTATCCATCTATAACATGACAACTCTTTTTTTATTAGTTTGCTACTCATTAGGTCTATAAACACCTAGTTCACTATCTGTTAGACTTCTATCTTACTTGATCACCTTTACCTCAAACAAATAGGGTATACTAAGAATATAAAACTATGATACATGACCTAAAGGTCATCTTAAAATTATTAGAGAAATCACACTTAATTCCTATAAGGATAAAACATCTCTAAAATCAATGCTTGTCCACCATGCCTATTAGGTCTATCTACAATCAAAGATATTGTTCTAGTGGAATAATCTAATCCTCTAGGTTAGAGAAAATATTACTCATGTCATGTCCATATAGTATCTCAAATGTTATTCTTGAAATAATCTCTCTCTTTCATATTTCTCAAACCACCATGGCACATACCTCATCATGGCAACTCTACTAATTATCCCTATTCACATTTGATATTTAACTTATGAAAGATGCATCTTCACAAGATGCTCTTTTATATCAATTTTTGATTACTAATTAATATATAAAATAATGTTTAGTAAACTCACCTTAAATATATCACTCATATCACTGTTCTCATACTTATTCCATGCCACAACAAATCTCAAGCCTCCAATGCACTTGAAAATTTTTAACATCTTGACCTATACCTTCCATACTCATACAACTTATGACAATTATTATTAATGAAACACTTTTATGTGCATTGACATAACTTATTACCCACTGAACTTACCTTAATCTCACCTAGACACTAGTCTCAATACAATGACTTGACAAAGAAATCTCATATATAACTACACAACTAGATACCAAAATCTTACCTCTTAACATGCCAAAATATTACACTTCCATCTCAAAATCAATAATATTCAACATGTCTTGATACTATATAACACCTATCAAAGCTCAACAAGCATCTACCATGCTTCCACTTATTTATGAGTATCTCCATGAAGCCTAATGGAGTCACCCCTTCCATAGGGCACTAGAATGATACAAATTTAGGAGATTCCAAGATCTCCATACTCTCATAAGATTGAAAATTCTTCAATGTCCTTCTACACTTGACTTCTAACTTAGGCTTGACCTTTGACTTGGTTTTTACACAATCTTTTTTAGATGGCAAATAATACTCTTGACATTCTTTCAAATCTAACTTATGTTCTATAGTATCAAATAGGCCAGCATGGTTTATGAGTTGATAATGACTCACCTTATCATCCTTCTTCTTCTTAGTTAAATATACCAATACCATCATTCTTTGGTAAACCATCAATATTATTGACTATTTTAACCATAAGTCAAAATAAGTCAACCACTTATATGACATAAATGTATATTATAATGTCATACTATGTGTCATGGCTAATTTTATGTCATTTAATATGTTTTTATCCTTGGTCATAGTCAAATTTAGTCCTTGTGTCGTTTTATGTCACTTAGGGGTCATATATGGGTCACAAATGAGAATGGTATAGTTTTTTAAGGTGTAAAAGTGTTTTAAACTCCTTAACATCTATCATGTTAGTCCATATTATATATGTCAATTTCTAACTAAAAAACTTGTAGGTGTTAACTAAAATCAAGAAAATAAGTGAAAAGAAGGAGGTTTTGGTATTTGTATAGCCTATAGAGGAGAGTGACACATGGAAAAATATTATTTAGTGGCACTTTATCTTACCTAAATCCATTTACATGTTTTATCTACTTTGAAATTGAAAAAACTAGACCAAAAACATTTATCTTCTCCATCACTCCATTAGGCAAGTAAAATTGGTCAATATTTCTTTTGATGGTACAACCAATAAGAAAGTTTATAGCTTAAATTATCTTGGTGGTGGATATTACACTTGGTCTACTTTAAATTACTGGTAGGATTTCAAGGATTGGATTCCTATGCTTTATGATCCATCCTTTAAAGGTTAATTGTCTTATTTTGCATGCTAAACCCCATACCCTATAGGTTTTCCTCTTGTATGAGCATGTCCACATAATTTAATCATTTAAATTACTTATACAAGAAGTGGAATTCCTACTTTCATATTTTTCATCTTGGTTTTCATGTTTGGGGTTGATTTCATGAGCTAAACTATGTAAGATAAAGTCACCATTATTAATTTGCATGCATATTCCACCAAGTACATAGGTATTGGTTCTCAAAATGGTTTCATATGAATGTGATATGCTTTTTTTCATGTTTTTAATGTTATAATAATCATTTTATTTCCAATCTAGGTCTCTAAAGATCCTGTATTGATTAAGAACATAGTCAAATATAACACATATTCAACTCCCTACAAGTGTTTATCTATAGTCATGGTGTATGAAGGCATTGATAATGTTCATGAAGGTGTGATGAAGGTTCCAAGGTGTGTTTTACATATTATTATAAAATTATCAATCAAATTAAGCCTCTTTAAGTGACATATGAATGACTATACTAACTATTTTTCATATGTGCACAGGCCTATAACACTAATCTATGTGCCCTTAGGATAATATCACATGGAGTGAGGTATTTGATATTATCTAAAGTTTTCAAAGTCATAATATCAATTTGAGACCTTGAGAAGGTCTATAACTAGTTGTAAGAACTGCACACCATGCACATTAATTGTCCTATATTAATTTCCCCATTTACTAAGATGTTCACCTATAGGTGGCCCTACATAGAGACTTCAAGCATGGTCATGGAAGAGTTTGAAATTATTTGAGACCTTAATTGTGTTTAAGGAAGTTTTAGATACCTTGAGAACCATGTTTAAGGTCATTGATAGGTAAGCAAACTTGAGAAGTCACATTAAGAGAAGAAATCTAAGTTTTAGGGATAAATTCCTTAAAAACACCAAAATAGAAACCTAGCCACTTTTGATATTTCCATATGATGAGAAAACATGATTACTAGATAATTTTGGAAGTTTTCCTCTTGTAACCTTCATGAAGGGGTATTACCTTATAAAAGAGAGTGGTTGTTTGACTAGAGGAACATAATGATAAGAGGCATCCATTCTTAATATTTACTCACTGTAACTTTTTAGTGTTATTTATAGTATTGAATTATCAAGTAGGTTTGCATCACAAAGTGGCATAATAGGATCATATTTCTATGACTAAATTGTCCTATTAAATTGAGAAGCACACTAGTTTGATAAATAACATCAAAGTAGGTTAGAGAATAAGGTTTTGACCTACTTGGTCACCTACATGTATGCTCTAACTCTTAAAATGATTACCTACAATTTATTTTAGACATTTAAAGGCACATGATGGAGAATTAACATGTAAAAATGAAAATAATAACTCTTATGGAGTTCACAATTGCTTCCAAAGATTTCAATTAACAAGGAGCTAGAACATGGTGTTCTTGGTGATTGGCATAACAAATGCATGATGATAAGTGACCTGAATGACTACAAGATGATAATGATGAATTCAATAAGGTATTTAGGAATTTTATATAGGTTCTAACATGTATTAAACATATATAGTCACCTCTTTCATAAAGAGAAACATAGTTAGACACCTATGTCAAGTCAAATACAAGGTATGCAATAAAGAAGTTTGACAAGGTTATAAGGTGATGACATGTATGAAAGTAACTTGATAATGATACTATCCTTATGAGACCATAATATATTAGAAACAAGGCATGGAATGGTTCTCATATGAGCAATGTATAGTCCATAGGTAAAGCCTACACACAATAAGTACTCAGGAGTTTATCTTGAGGTTTTGAGTTGTTTAGAGGTGATAAAAATTTGATCTAACCCTATAATTTATGTATAAGGTCTCCATGACCTATTTAATCACCTCATATATTTTTTTTCATGAAGTTATTAGATATTTTTCAATTATATCATGGTAATGTCATGGAGGTGTCCTAGTGAGTGGATGAAGTGCCTTGATAGTCTAAGTGACAATGACAAAGTGTGCAATGTGCTTGTCCTAATTATGGTTGAAAGATGCTTGGTTGATCTTTAGTTTTGCCTTGGTTAGAGATGTTTAGGGATGAGTATGGTGATTTTATCATGATATAAGGTTCATATCATAAATTAATAATGTTTTTAGTGCTTGTGTGCATGAATGGAATTTACTTGGTTCATTATTGTTCTCATCTAGACATTTTAGGTCCAATGGTAGAAAATCTGAATAGTAAATTTGATGACATCATAAATACCAAGTTTGGATGAGTCAAGGGGATTTGGTCATATGGTTTTGATCACATTAGTCCCTATTTTTTATGTGATAAATATTAGGTCAGGAACCTAAGCATAATCAAATATATGTGGGTGCAAATTTGGGATCTTAGGAATTTTGATAGTGTTTTTTGTGTTAAAAAAAGTTGAGTAAACATTTTGATGTTTTTATATTTAACATGTGTGAAGATCTAAGGATAAAATTATCATATGGGTTTCTTCATTTTTGTGCCTAGTTTAGTTATGCTAAATTTCAAAACATACACCAAAGTGAATGAAAATATATGCAAGTGCAAAGTTGGGCTCCTAAGTAGTTTGACACTATTTTCCCATAGCCAAATTTCCATGAGGAAAGAAAGAGTTGAGTAAGAAGTTTAGTGATGTAATATCTCACACATGTTAATTTTTCAATATACCTTGATCATATGGGTTTGTTTAGTTTTGTGCCTAGTTCATTTATTCTAAATTTTACATCACTCACCCAAGTGCATCAAAAGATATGTATGTGTAAAGTTATCCTTCTATGAAATTCTTAACATTATTGGCTCTGTGGCAAAAAAATCTGATTGAGTAGATTAATGACATTATATCTTTCACATCAAAAGGTTTTATGAGTATTTTGACACATGGTTGGATTATCCTATGTGAGGAGATCATATAGTCCAAATTTGAGAACATGCGACTAAGTAAGGTAAAATATATGACTATGTAAAGTTGGATTTCTAGGTAGATTGTAGTGGTTCCCATACTCAGTCATTCTTGCACAAGTTAAAGTTTAAGTAACATTGATAGATTTTGTTGCTTCAAGATGTTAGGAAACACCAAAATGGTTTCAAGTGTTCAAAGTTTAAAATCAAGAAGAGATAAAGATCAAGCTTCTTATAAGTTTTAATGGTGATCATATAGATAGAGATCAATGGTGTGCATTAAAGTTAAGAGGTTAAAGTGATAGTTATCTAGCATTGTTAATGCTAGGACAATCTCAAATATATTAACAAAGTGCATGAGGTTAAAGTTTCTAGATTACATGAGATGAAGTCAAATGGTAGAGGTTTAATGTTTGGGCATTAGCACACTATACATTAAAATTTAGGGAAGATTGATAGTGCATGTTTAATTTGAGCAGCGAGGACATGAGAAGTTAGAATAGTGTTTGAGGTTTAATTGTGACTATTTTCATATGAATATTTGAATTTGAAAAGGAAAAACTAGTGCTCTATATTTTGGCTATATCTATTAATCTATGTAGAATTTAATCAAGGTGTAAAAAGTGAACTTGTAGAGGAATCAAGGTGCATATATAAATATAGATTTGAAGATATGAAAGTGTGAATAGTCATAGTTATGAGGGTTCAAATTTTAATTTGTGTTCATGTTTATTTTGCAAGTGACCCAAGAAGGATATTTGAGCTCATTCTATTGGTATTTCAATGTCTCATGTTGACTTAGCTATTTGGAAGTGTTGTATAATACATGAGGATGATCAATGTACATTATTAAGGTTTGACCAATCATATATAGTATGGACAAAGGTTTTAAAATTTGTGTGTGTATTCATTCATGGTGACTATGTGCACAAAATGTTGTGTGAGCAAATTAGGCTTAAGCATAAGGGTACTATGTTGGTTTTTGGAACTTGAGAGGGACATATATATAATATGGAATGGGTCCACACATTTGGAAGTGGTCTTGTGTTCTTATTTTGTTTCATGAAGTGCTAAATGGGTGAATAGGTCTCCATGAGACCTATAAGAGCTATAAGGGCCTAACTAAAAGGTGTAGTTGCTTAAGGGTGACCCATAGATGATATGGCCAAGCTATGAATATTGTTTTAAGTTTTTTATTCATATGATATATGCATTAAGAGTTAAGGCATACATAATAGGCAACCAAGATGATGATAATCATGATATCTCTATAAATGGTGAAACCAAATGTGTTGGTTTCTAGATTTTATGAGAGACTTGTGTGTGGGATTTGTATTTGAGATGAAAGTGTTGTGAAGTAAAGGAAAGGGTGGGTGCCATATGGATGAGTTGAAGAGTAGAATAGATTGAGAACTAGTTGTATGACTTGTAGGTCATAATTCTATTGGCATAATAGTGCTCTTGTTGTTTGAATATGAGTGAAGGTGAAGAGTGATAATCAGAGGTCCATCATCAGGTGTTGAAGACATTAGTTCAAAGTTGGATGTGTTCATGGGTGTTTTTATGGTAGCTAAACATATAAGGATTTTTCATCCTCCTTACAAGGTGAAACTTATTAAAGGTCTAGTTATTGTTGTAGCTTAGCTAGATAAGTGTGGTAGCACCTTGTGGGATTGTAGTCTCACTAAATAAGGGATTACAGTTCCTTATTTAGTTACAACTAGTCTAAATTGGTTATTTTTATTATATGACAATATTCCAATTGTAGTTTTAGTGGGTTTTCTCCCCTAAGAGGGTTTTCCACATATGTCATGTGTTATGTGCTTGATCTTGCATTATCTTTCTTGTTCATTATTGTGAATGATATGTATGTTTCATGAATGCTTTTGATAATTGATTAAGAGTTTTTGAAAGGTTTGAAATTTAATTTGAATATCTTGGATCACTAATTCACCCCCCCCTTAATGATTTTATCTCTAACAATTGGTATTAGATCAGGACTATTGGTAAAGGATTAATAACTTGAAGGTGATCCAAGGTACAATATGGGTAATCATCAGGTAGGTTTATCTACTAAGTAAGAATTTATGTTAATGGATTCAATTATGCATTTTAGATCATAAATATGAGGACATACATTATGTCCCTAGGGTTTGATGTATGTAATTCTATTGTGGATGGTTATATTGTTCTTACTACTCCTCCATCTAGTGTTGCAAACAAGAAGCTATTTGAGAATAATTCTAAGGTAATGAATAACATCACTTATGGAATTATAGAGACTGAGTTCATCAAATTAATCCATTATAAATATGATAAACAAATACGGGATAAAATTTAAATCATCTATGAAGGAGATTCAAAAGTTAAGCTTGATAAGTTGCAGAGTCACAGAAGGTAATCTAAAAGTCTCAAAATGAAGGAAGAAGATTTTTTGGCATCCTTTCTATAGATATTTGATGAGATTATGAACATCATCAGAGGTCTTGGAGATAACCTTGAAGAGGCTAATGTATTTCAAAAGATATTAAGGTCTATATCTCTCATGTTTGATCCAAAAATATTTGCTATAGAAAAGTGATGATCTTACTTAGTTAAAGATGGATCAATTGCATGGAACTGTTACTACTTATAAGATGAGATTAAATTATGATATACCACCAAATAAGGAATTAGTATTCAAGACATAGATGAAGCCTAAGAAGAAGTTCCAAGGTAAGAAACCCAAAGAAGATGACATATCTAACATTGATGATGATGAACTACTTTGATTACTAAGAAATTGAACATAGGCTTAGGGAAGTATAATGATAAACTACCCTTAAAATACTTCAATTATGGAGAAATAGGACATTTTTCTCATAAGATCCCTCATAAGAATGAGAATAATGGTGATGAAGAGCATGGTAAAGGCCAAGATGAAGATAAGAAGACATACAGGAAGAAATGATTCAAAAATTATAATAATAAGAAGAAATCATTCAAGAACAAGAAGAGTCTCTACACCAAAGAAGATTATAGATCTTCATATGAGAGTGAAAATAATGACTTAGAATATGATCATGAAGATGATGGTCTTGATCAATATTAATATCTATTCATGGATAAGGAAGGAGGTTTCTCACATCAAAAGGACTTTACTTGGAGTGATTCAAATGATGATGAAGGTGATATGGACAATGAGACTGCATTGACAAATGATCTTGAAGAACTGAAGATTGAGAAGAAGATCAATAAGAAGATGAAGTCTCAACTCAAAGACTATGAGGAGAAATTTAGTGTTTATGAAGAAAGATTAAATGAAGATACCAAGGAGCATGAAGATATGGTCAATCATCTCAGTTTTTTATTAGAAATCATGTCTACAATCCTAAAATCTAAAGAAGATGAATTTTCAAAGTATGTTTCTAAAAATGAGTCTTTGAAAGATGAGTTAGAGAAGACATCTAGTAAGGTTATGATATTTGTGAGATTTGAAATGATGCCATGTGATCTAAATAATATTCTAATTGGTTAAAAACATTCTAGTGATAGAATTGGTCTTGGATATGAAGAAGAACAAAATAACGTAGCTCAAGACAAGATGAAGACTAATGTGAACCAAGAAAATCATACTTTGAAGACAAATCATTATAAAAATAATGAAGGTGCTGATAGAATAAAGGTAAATCAAATCAAATAGCCAGATTCCATGAGGTATGAAAGATTCAATGGTTACTATTACACATATAATCAATTTGGTCATAAGGCTAGATACCTGTTAGAAATGAGTTTGCATGGAACCATCATGGGGGTCATCAATCAAAAGGTGTGCTAAAAATTAATCTATTTAACTATCTTGATGTGGGACACTTTGCAAACCATTATCAACATAAGGTTAGATAGAGTGAGTCCTCTTCAAAAAGAGAATTTTGTTTCATTTGTCATGACAGGGACACATTTCAAGTGTTTGTCCAAATAAGGTATGGAAAGATATGTTTCTTGCAAAAGGTATGGTGTGATATAAATTTGAATAGAGAGGTTGTATACACATAATATTTTTAAACTTTTATTTATTACTGACACTTTGTATCTTGTAAGAACTTATTGAGTATCAATCTCTCTAAGTGCATGCCTTAAAAGGTGTACTTGGAAAGGGGTGGGCAGACCATTGGTGCTTCATAAGATTGTTTTTCCTTCTCTCCACTTGACATCCAAATACTAGCCTCCTAAAACCATTGAACCCCAATCTTATTCTTCTAAGTTTTACCTATTCCTATCACTTGTTATCACTTGTTATGTTTTATCCTTCATTTCTTTCCTTAACAACCTTTTGACCTGTCAGTTGTGTTAAGTCAATAAGGTTGACCTATCATGGTATAGGGACTTTTTATCTCTTCTGGTTTGTTTTCCTCTTAGTTGACCTAGCATAAACCTAGAGAGTTAGCCCTGAAAACATGTTAGGTTGACTAGGTTGACCTATCACAACTAATATTCCCAAATAATTTTAGGGTAAGATAATACTATATATACAAGGTCATTTACCACAATTTAATAAGAATGAATAAATAAGTGAAGAAGTGTGAACAAACATCTACCTATTAACCATTATACTTAGGGAATAAATATTTAGGGTTTAATAATTTCTTTGGAGCTCTAATCTCATCTTATGGATAAGTCTTTTAGATGCTTGGATAGGTAGTGCATCCTAGAGCTGATTTATCTTAGTTATCCTTACATACCAAGACAATATCTTGTAGAGCACCTTAGCTGAGGTGGATATTGAGGTTCGATGGGTTCATCTTCAAAGTTAAGTATTCCCAACTATATTCCTCCTTTGTAATAGTAGATAGATAGTGCATTTGTATTCTTCTCTTCCATGTATTAGGATTCCATATACATTGACTTGAGTATATGTCTTATATACATGTTTAGTTTAGTTTTTTTTAACCCCCACTTTGTGCCAGAAGCATTTTTTTACACTAGATTATATTTACTTTTATTGTTAATAGATTAGTGAAATATTAAATCATAGGACTCTTTTAGAGTTGTTATGTGATTGTGTTAGACTATAGGCTTTGGAACCCTACCTCACATGGTGTGTTATGACAAGTTATCCCATGATTAGGTCTAACATATCCTCACATTGGTCATGCTCCTACCTAATAATTTTATGCCCCTGATTTAAAGTGTAGGCATGCTTTATCCCATCTGATCTAAGATTGATTTATAGACGTGATGTATTTTTATTACATATATTCTAGTGAACCTGATGTGAAACTAACCATTGTAGGATTTATTTCACTTATTTCATTTTTATTCATCATTATTTTGATCATATATTTATTATATTTTATTGATCCTTTTGACCCAATTTATTTATCTTTGTGCACAAGTTTGTAGGAATAGGTAACTGGCTCGACCAACATGACCTAGTATAGGTTTTTAGACTTACAAAATTATATTTAGATAACCAAATTGACTAGCTTAACCTAGTTCAAGTTTTTTAGGTTTTTTAGACTTCCTATTCAACCTACTATGTTGACCATGTTGACCTAGTACATTTTCAACACTTTTTCAACAAGTTCTTGTATAGCTTGATTGACCAGCTTGAACCATTTTGTAGGATTACTTCAAATTTTCTCCAAGGTCTCATATCAACAATCTTCTCCTTTTCATCTCTAAACCATTTAGGTAAATTTCTATTTTTTTTATCTTTCCTTTTTTGTATCTATTTTCATATTTTGTATATTTTAAATCTACCTCCACACATATTTTAAAAATACATCCACATAGTCAACTATGTCAACTTTGTGGACCTAGTTTTATGTTCTATGTTGTTTGAAATAACTAAGTTGACCTGACTAACCTAGTTTACTTTCAAACTTTGATTTCACAATATAGGTTCAACCCTATTTAACCTATTATATATGATTGTCCATATAGTTTCTCAAATATATCTTGTTTCAAATTTAGAATTAACCATATATGATTAATCACATCTTTATTTTTAGTTTCTTTTAGGCTTAGAATAGTTCACATAGTCTAATTAAGGGATTTTCAATTAGTCACTTAGTTTCACTATTTATATTGTTTTGCACATATGGTAAAACCACATTAACATCATCAAGCATTTAAATATTTGACTACCTAGGTCTACCTAATTTTATTTCATCACCAAGGGGGAAGCTAACTAGATGATCTAGTTAAGTATAAAGCATGGTTAATGGTATATTTTGGCTAAGAACCCAATACCCTTATCATTACATGTAAATCTAGGTTGTAGGCCCCAATACCAAACCTGTATCATTTCCACTACAGTCCCTTTCATCCTAAACTTACCAAAAATTATCCATATATTTATATCTAGTACCTTGCTTATAGCCAATCTCCCTTTATATTTAAAAATCATTTTTAATAATCTAATCAACATTCTAGGTTGACCAAGTAGTTAGCTTTACTTTCAAGTTATGTGCTTGTTCTTTGCTCAATTGTGTGTGAAAAATCTTACATTAGCCATTGTTAGTGCAATATTTTTCTTTGTGTGCATCAATTGGATTGGCCAACATCAATTCAATTGATTGTTTATTTCCCTTTCAATACTTAGTACTTTCTTACATTACTTACAATTATCTTGCTTCAGTTCATATCTTGTTATCAACTTTCTTTTCTTCCTTGTATACTATGCTAGGTCACCCTGGTTGACCTAGTAATATTTACAACATCCTTAACTCTTTCTTTTAGTCATTGTTCACTAAACTGGGTCAACCCTGGAGACCCTATATAGTTTTAAAGTCCTTATTTTTCACTAGGTCAATTAGGTTGACCTAGTAATATTTCAATCCCTTTTTGATTCTTTTATTTCTCATCTTTCCTCTTTTACTTTCATCATGCACTTTCTATTTGGTGGAAACAATAAAAATCAAATAATAGACATGATGGAATTCACCAACCTTAATAGGGTATCCCATAGACAAAGTAAGGTTCCTTTCAAAAATGCTAGTAATGTTCATATTGTAACCCGCACGATGAGCTATGGGACCCCTCCTTATACTTATTTATAGAAAAACCCTACTCTTCTCTTATAGGATAAAATTGAGTTATAGTATACTCTTGAAATGTTTTTTTTATCACAAAATTCCTTCAACATAGAGGGAAAGATCCTTACACCATCTATAACCTCATGATCGGCCATCAAGTTGAAGAACCTCATTCTCCTACTCCCACTTTCTCAACTAGATTTAGGGGTACCAATTTATTTGCTTCTCAACCTCTTCCTTCAATCTTTATGCCATGAAATCTTCTTCTTTAACTTCTTCTACCTCCATGCCTAGTATCTCAACTAACATGGTAGGTTCTACCTCTAGTGGGCCTCTCATAAGATCCACTATCCTTAATCCTTCAACTACTTCATCAATTTCTACCCAAGGTACTCATGATTATAGTGATTCATCTTCTCAACCATTTAATATTCCATCTTTTACTTCACAAGAAAAAATTTCCACTAGTGCCTCAAATTCTCATAGTTTTTCCCAAAATCACATCAACATTAATAGTGGTACCCCAACCACTAACACCAACACAAACACAAATACTAATTATAAAATTAATAAAACTCATCAAATATTGTTGAAAAATATCAATAAAATGAACACATTCCAAGCTCATAATATGAATCAAATGATGATAATGCAAAACCACCTTCTTAATCTTCAATCTAATCCCTAACCAATGACTTGGGGTACACATAACCAAAGTATTCCTCATCCTTTCCAAGATTATCAAGGAAATCTCATTCCTCCACCTCCTTTGGTCAAAAAATCCATCAAACATTTATAAAATTAACCTCTTATCACCCAAATTTCTAACATTGACATTGGAGGTATAACACCTACTATTTCTTACAATGGATCAACGGATCCCACTCCTCACCTTAAGACATTTGAAAATCTTTACAAGGATTGGGTCAAGCTAAATACCCTTCCTTCTACCAAAATCCTAGCCAAAACACTCATAGGTGATGTCTTAGATTGGTATAATAAAATTATAACACACTCTATCACTAGTTGGGAGGACTTACTAAATGCTTTAATACAATAAATTCAAACTAGTGATCTTTTAGAGAACACTATGGCCCAATTCATCAATTGAAAACAAAATGAAAATGAAAATGAAAATAACCAAGCCTCTATCAAGTGATGAAAGACTTTTTCAAATAAATGTGAACATAACATGGTAGATGACAATCTATTTTAACTTTTAATGAATGCTTTATTTCTTAAATTACAATATCAAGTTCTACCCTTTCTCCACGTACCTTGGAAGAAGATATAAATCAATCCAAAAGACAAGATTTCCTCATGTGTCAATTCAAGCCACCCCATCCTTTCATGGATCCTCACATATTATTAAAGAAAAAAATATATAATATTACCAATAATGGTGCTATTGATTCATATGACACCATTCATAATGTTCAAGCTATCAATCCTACCCCTTCTTCGGGATCAACTCCTTCTCAACAATTTACTAATCCTAATTTCTCACCAAACAACATTAATATCCATAAAACTTTATCCTCAATTGAATTTATTAAATGTCTACCTAAGCCTCTTCCACAAGAGCTTGAACCTAGTCAACCTATGAAATCATGGCATGATCCTAATAAGTTTTTTTGGTTTCATGCTAGCTAGGGTCACTCTCATGAGACTTGTAGAGAACTCAACAATTTAGCTATATAATTTCTTATTGACCCAAATTTTGATCATGATTTCATTATTAATAAATGTCAACAAGCCTATGAGATTGATTTAAAATACTACAAATCACATGATAAAAGTCAAGCCTTAAATCAATCAAACACTCATTTAGCTATCTATAAAGACCCCTTACCTAATCATCAACCAATCCAAGAAGGTCAAGATAAACCCACTTCTTCCAAAAATAATTTATAAAGTATTATTAAACCAAATTCCAAAGATAATGTGGTTAGCATGACTAATATGTGAATATTGGTGGCCTTCATTGATTCACAACCCATATATACTCTACCTCCTTCCCAAACCCATCGTATTATCTAGGATTCTTCTCCAAATCATTTAAATGAGTTGGGGCAAGAAGATCTTATTTTTTTGATGATCCATTTTATGATTCTCCTTTGGATGACACATCTCATACTATTTCTACTTCTCTCCCATTATCTTCTAATACTAATAACAATCCAATTTTTACTAAACATTCTTCTTCTAAACTTCAAGATCAATCTAAACTAACTACTTCATCACCAAATGATTTACAACCTTCTTCTCAACCTTCTCATTATTCTCAACATAAATTTCAATGCTCTTTAGATTCACCCTCTAAAGACCTTCTTAATCATTATGCACCTATATCTAACAATATATTTATGGGTTATGATGAGTGGGATCCCATTGTATAACTTACTAATCTTCCATCTCAGATAAATTTCCTTAAATTCATGAGGAAATATCAACCTTATGGAAACCATCTCATGCAACTCTTATTCAAGATGAATGTCCCTTGATCACATCTTTCAACTACTAATGCATTAAATTTCCTCACAATGGATCCATTTATAGTATTCAAAGAGACACTAACCCTTAAAATTTCAAACAATTCCAAGATTGTGGTGTCTTCAAGATGCCTACTATTAAACCTTTACTTAGTGTTCCATTCCATGAGTCACAGTGTCTAAAATTTTCTATAAACTCAACTAGAGGTTACAATGGGCATCTTGAGCTCATTAGTAACATTCCTCCCAACCTTTTAAACTTTGATGATGATGAGCCTGATGAGATTAACTTAAAGATAAAAATTCTAATATCTCACCTCATCTCTTCTTTTATCTTCCTAATTATTTGAAACCTCATAATCATAAACCTCCTTGTGATCAAATAATTTTAGTCTTAACCAATACTAGACACTCTATTCACCAAGCTTCCTTCAAAGACAAGGTCATCCTAACCTATGTCATCGATCTTCATACTCTAGATTATGATGATGGATAATATTTAGATTATCCTATTTTAGGCATCCTTTTCCAAGCCTTTGATGTCAATATTATTTGATACTTCTCTTCTTTACTTGAGTATTTTTGTGTATCTCATCATTCTCTGTCATTTATAGTTCCTAATTATTGTATCTTTCCTCTTTATTGCAAGGCAGAGATAGAGTCGATACCTCTAGTTTTTGAGAAACCACTTAGGACCATGCTCTTGGATCATGTTATGACTAAACCTTATCACTTTTCCATACCTAGGGTAGTCCTCCTTAGAGCTTATATAAATATGACCCCTCCTTCAGTAAAGCCAACTATAGTTAAGCCTATTCCTTTTTCCACTTTAGTTGAACTTGTTTCCTCTCCTACTATTACTTAGTATTTTCTTGTTTATCATCTTAGTGATCCTCTTATTGATCATAGTTATAATCCTTCATCATCATCAATATCCCTTGATAATGGTTTTCTTTTGCTACCTAAGATGGCTCCTTTGCCCATCAAATGGGATAATGAGTCATCTTTTGCTTTTTCCACTCCTATATCATCTCCTTCTGTGAGTGTTCCTAAAACCACTCACAAGTGTATCTATTGCTTCCATGGGATATATAATAATTGTTCCACATATTATGATATGTTATGAAAATACCTTTATTCCTTGCATCCTTATTCCCCATCATCAAACAAAGTCGTACCTCCGTTGAAGGTACTTCCTAAATATTTAGCTAAGTATAGTGAGGTGTATTGTCTATGACACCTATGTGGCATGAATCATAGTAAGAGACTTTAACATGAATAAGATAGTAACTCATCTATATAAGAATAAATAGACACATATAATAGTGATGATTCTTTTTATAATAAGTACATATAAACATTATTCATGGCTTTTAGTGATGATGAAGGTGATTTTTCTTTAAGCAGAGATTTATTTGGCAATGATAGCTCAAAGGAAGAAGATGAGAAAGTCACTATTAAAGATAAATATCTAAATATTGTGGAAGAAATGAATATATTACAAATAAAGAATAGATAAAAATATTCCTTGACCAAATCTTATGAGGAGCATATTGGAATTTTTAAAGGAAGGCTGAGTAATGAAGTCAATAAGCATGATGAGATCACTCAACAATGTAAAACTTAGGTTTTTACTCTTAATGAATAAGTAAATATTAAAGATCAAGAGTGTATCATGTAAAAATTAGAGATAAAGTCTTTGTGGATGAAAGTAAATCAAGAAATGAGTAAAGATAGAGTTGATGATTTAGATAATAAGGATGAATTGATGAATGCTCTTAAAGATTTTAATATTGAGAAGTAAAAGAACAAAGAGATGATGTCACAAATCAAGGACTATGAAGAAAAATCAGTGTATTTAAAGCAATAATGAATGATGACACCAGGGAATATGAAGATATTGTCAAGAATCTCAATGGTCAATTCAAAACTATTTATGCAAGCCTAAAAGTCAAAAAAGATGAGTACTTAAGGTATGTGATTAAAATTGAGTCATTAAAAGATGTGTTATATAATACATATTGTAATGTGAATTCATTTATGAAGTTTTAAAAGAGCTCAAATGATCTTGATAATATTCTGAGTAGTCAAAAGCATGCAAGTGATAGATCTAGTCTTGGATACAAAGAAGAACAAAAGCACGTAACTCAAGATAAGTTAAACATAGATATGAAAAAGAAAAATTAGATTTTTAAGATTAATCATTAGTCAATTAATGCAGGTATTTTTAGAATGAAGGCAAATCAAATTAGACAACCAAATGTTATGAGTTATGAAAATTTCAATGGTCATTATTACTCTTGCAATCAATTTGGTCATAGTTCAAAATATTGTAAAAAATACTCAAGGAATGAATTTGATGTAATTATGAGAAATATAATTGTAAGCATGAATAACATCATCACTCAAGACACTCAATAGTTTCACAAGGAAAGAATGACATATTTTGCTACAAGTGTTAAGGATTGGGTCATATTGCAAAGTTTTGTAATATCTTCATTAGGGGACCAAATGATCAAGTACATAATCATGAAAAATTAAGGAATCATCATATATCTCAATCATAAGGTATGTACAATATAAGAAACCTCATTTATTTCAATAGTCATAACAAAGGTCACATAGCAAGGTTATGTAAGAATGATCAATATTTTACTTCTACTATTATGAAGAGGAGTCATTATGAATGAAGGACTAAGCAAGTAAATGAAAAAAAGTGTAAAAATGGATTATTTTCAAAGATAGTATAGGGAACAAGTTCAAGTATCAAGGAACAAGATTTATCTATCCAAATGGACAAGGAAATCAAGTAGGATCTTGAGATAAAAGAAAATAATAAAGTTGAGAACTCATTCAAAGTCAATATAAATATGAGGAAGGATTGTAAATCAAATATGAGCATAGAGATATGGGAGTATCCTAAGTTTTGGGATCTTTAATCCCTTTATGACAAGTGGGTGTCTCTACCTATGCTTCTTAGGAGACATCTATCATGTGTGGAAGCAAGTGTATGTGCTTTAGGTAATGATCAAAATGCCAATCAATACAAAGGTATGTTATTTACAATTTGATAATATAAAAGGTATGCATTCACTAAGGGGGAACATTCGTGAGATGTTTCAATTTCATAACATACAACATGAGATGGAATTTGATGTTAAGGGGAGCTTTCTAATCTCTGTGAGTAATTTATCAAGTCCAAGGATTAGAGAAGTTCAAGTTTAGATTGGTATATGTCAAAGGGGGAGAAATTGACTCATTTACTTGAAAGTATGTAACTGTCATGAGCATATTAAATAATTTTTTAATGCATATGTTATGTTGAGGAATGATTATTGGCATGTTGAGGAAGAGACCCTTTATCATTAATGTCAAATGGGGAGAAAAATTAGAGTTAAAGAGTTTAAATGAAATCATTCTAAGGGTGTTTCTCCATCAATGACAAAGGGGGAGATTGTTGAGCATGGTCATTGATGTTAGGTTATCATTGATGTTAAAGAGAGAATGCAGTACTATTACATTAATGACAAAGTGATCATATTGATGGTTTAGAGAAGTGTTTAACTTAGTTAGGAAATATATGGATGAAATTTATGATATGGACATGTTGAAGAGAGCCTATGGGCTGTTACGAGTTCTTGGAGTGCTAATGGAAGTGAATGGAATTCATTAGAACAATCATATGAAGGTCTAAGGTCAAGTAGTCATCTAGATAGATAAATCTAAGTGATAATATTGGTGATGTCATACTTCATGTATGCCAAGGTTTCAAGATCAATTTGATACATGGTTGGATTCATTTATGTGATGAGATCATATGGTTTAAATTTTAGTTCTAGAAATAGAGCACAACAAAAATTATTAGGGTGTAAAGTTAGCTTCTTAGACAAAGTTTACCAAGTTCCCATACTTAGCCAAATTTGTTATATAAAATATCTATGGCTAGTGTTTAATGGGACCATAGATCTAATGATGAACATTTTATCTGATCGAATAAGGATCCATGACATAATTTAAAGTCAAATAGTCAATATTACATGTGTTAGTGACATGTGTCTCTATCTCATAGATTTGATAGAAGATCAATGGTTCATGGGTGTTCATATAGATAGAGATTGATAGTGCAGGTCAATTCAAAGAGTTAATTTTGTAGAAGGAATGTAGAGATGATAAGTGGCACAATCATGGGAGTTTGGATTAAAGATAAATGGTAAGTGTTGTAAGATAAAGACTAGGCTACTTCTGAGGAGATCGATGATTCGTATTTGTTCAAATTTTATAAGAAGCATGAAATAAGGTCAAAGTGTTTGATGTTTAAAATATGCTCAATGACCATTGGAATATGAGTATTTAAATAAATGAGGGAAAATTGGTCTATAGTTTTTTATCTATTTCTTTTGATCTAGGATGAATTTATTGATGCAGTAAAAAGCAATATTGTAAATGACTTCAAGGTGCATCCAAAGAAATTAGTTATAAGGTATGAATTTTTGTGTAATTAAAGTTATGGATCATCACATTTGACTATTTATTCATTCATGGTGCTACTATGTACATAATATTTTCTATGCAATGTGTGCTTTAGTAGAATAGTATTTTGGTAGGAGTAGTCATTTAAAGATGTCTTATAGGTTATATAGAGTGGACCCATGTATTTAAAAGTGATCATGTGTGATTTTTTATTAAATTAAGTTATAAAAGAGTAATATGTCTCTATGAGACCTATAATGGCTATTAAATCCTAATTAAAAGGTGTAGCTACTTAAGTGTGACCCATAGATTCTATGGCTAACCTGTGATAATGTATTTGAGCTATGTGTTAGCATGTTAGATATCTTAACGGTTAAGGCAAGTATAATGGATGACCTAGAAATTGATATTCATGAAGAGTATATAAAATGTTGAGAAAAATGAAATGGTTTCTAGACTTACATGTGATTTAATTGAGAGAAAAGAGGATAGATGTGAAGGAAAGAGATTAGAGAGAGTGTGCTTAGTGGTTAGACTAAAGTATAAAGCATATTGAAGATTAGATAAGAAGCCTAGATTGATCCAAAAGTAGTGTTTTGATGCATTAATTGTATGATAAAATTTTAGTGTGTGTGATGAGTTGTAATATAGTTGTTATACATTATTTCTCAAATCAGATTTAAATTCAATAAAATATTTGGAGCTATTGATTTAATAAGGTATTGTTTGGGTGCTCAACATCTTGAACAAGTGGGTGTTTATTCATACTTAGGGGTGGGTGATATTTTTGAAGTGGGTGCTTCACTAAAAGGTATAATTTTTTTGATAATATTAAAGGACATGTATTCCATGTGTTTTTAGGCTTGAGAGTGGGTTTTATTTCCCAAGAGGGTTTCCTATGTATATCTTGTGTTACGTGTATGAACTTGCATCATATTTCTTATTATTTGATATGAATATATTTTATGATTTATGAATACTTTTGGTCATTGATTAAGAGTTTTAAAGGATTGCAATAAATGTTTGAAATATCTTGCATTACTAATTCACCCCCCTTTAAGTGATTATACCTCCAAATTCCTCCATCTTAGTGAGTCCAAACTAGCATAGTAAACAAGGAATGACTACCAAGTGAGAAGGTGAAAAATATAAGTGGGAGGAATTTTAAGGTTTTAATAATGAATTTAAGGCCATGAGGGATCTTTAAAAGTGTCATAAACTCATCTGTATGGATTATATTGGAAAACAAAATATAACTTTCGTATCAAGTGTGGGAGGTGAGTGAAAAAGGGGTGATAATGATTGTAGACAATGATAACTCATGTCTAAAATAATTTTGATGATTAGGGACACCTAAAATGAATGTTTAATAATTTTTATAACCTCTCCCTCATATTAAAATCATATCACCTATCCCTAGTCTACTTTGGAGCATTTCATGAAGGCCAAATGATAAAGGTAGTTTATAGGCAAGAAAATGAATAGTTATAGACCACACTTTAAGAGTTTCATGTTTTGAGGGACATTTTTACAAGTATACCTTTCATGTTATATATCACACTTAATCCTCTTGTATATTTAACTCCTCCTTTCATCGTGACACATGTTCTAATTGCTCTTGGACTTCATTCTTCTCACGTCTCTCTCACATTCTATAAGTAGTAGCCATTTTGGATCTTGTAGGCTAATATCACACCATGTATGGCAAATATATATTAGTTTTGACATTATAAATTTCCTTTGGAAAATAATTTTAAGTCTATTTTTGATTTCATGAACATTTTTCTACGTATGCAAATTGATGTATGGTGATGTTAAGTGATAATCTTATATTCTTGCTTTTCCTTGTCCTCTCATGTTTATGCAAGAGTTCCTATTTTAACATGTCATATATATTGTAGCTAGTTTTTTATGTTCCTTTAAAGTGTATAATTATCCTTAGAGTGTGAAATATACCCTATGGTTCACTTACCTTGTGTTGTCTAATGTATATCACCTCTATATTGAAGAACTTATGTTAGAACCTTTTAGGACTTTAAACGTAGTTTGTAAATCTTATTTCTTAGTGAAATAAGTATGATAGTCTTGTGGAAATCATTTTGGTATATCGCCCCCTTATATCAGTTTCATTTCATGTAAACTTATATTTCTTTTCCCATAAGTAATTAGTTAAGTAGGTGATAAGCATTTCAAGGTAAATTCAGGGAGCTAGCCCTTAAACCTAGAGCTTTACTTTTACTATAGGTAAACCCACATACTTGTAAGTATTCCCATGTTGCCCAAATATATGGAAGGCTTGAAAACCCCTCTATAGGGTGAATTATTTTTTGAAAATAGTGTTATCATGCATTTTGGGATCCATTATCCAAAAGATAACTTATTAAGGTGAATGCCATTCTTGACAACATCAGCTACATATTGGTGTGTTACTCAGCATTTGGCAACTCCATTCAAGGTAAAATATAGTTTCAAACCATTTTTTTCATATATTTACTCTTATACTTCATGGTCCTTATTATATAATAATATATTAGATATTTCAATCCTATCAATCCACCTATTTAGCCTAAACTTCCTCTTGAAGTTTAATACCCTCATCCTAATCTACCCTTTGAAGACCAAAAAGATTTTTCTAGCCAAGAAAGTGAAAAACTATCAAAAATCATGGATAGGTAACATGCCTTCCCTATCTTTAATAATAAAAAATTAATCCATCTTGGTGCATATGGTTTAATTCCCCCTACTGATACAAAGAGTGTGCCCACATTCAATGGTGAAGGTCATGTCACACCTAGTGAATACATCAAGGATATTTCCAATTTTTTAATTTTTTATAATGTCACAAAAGAGAATATTTCCATTAGACTCCTTGCCATGTCCCTTAGAGGGAAATCACTTTATTGGTATAGTAATTTTACTAATGGATGCATCACATCATGGGATGACTTTGGAGTGGTGTTAACTTCAATATTTGAAGATGAAAGTGACCATACTTATCTCATACATTAGCTTAATGTAATCCAAAGATCCCCTAAGGAAATAATGCATGAATTCAATGATAGGTTTCAAAAGACTTGGTATATATTGTCTCCTCCCATGAGACCACTTGTAAGATTTTTGTTTCTTACATACTTGAGAATCATTGGTATTGATATTGCCATCATGCTATAATCCATGGGTGGTTTCACTCTTCTTGAAGCATAATAAATTTACATTAGAGTTGAAAATTGCCTTATTCAAGTAGGAAAGTTACCTCCTAAGGTGTTTATGCCTCTCTTGCTTAATGTTCATACTAATGCTCTAAAAATTGCTCAAATTCCCAATGCTAATGCCAAGCCAAAATCTACTCCTAAGAAGGTAGAAGATGCCATTGATTGGTAGTCAAGGTCTAAATTTTATGAGATAATATGCCAATCCTTAGAAGATTAAAATAGGAAAGCTAACATGAAATGATGTGAACATAAAAATACATATAATTATTAGTATAAATATGGTCAAAATTTTAGGATAGCAAGAGGTCAAGGGCATCCTAAATTCAAGAGGTCTTCCAATGTGTATAATCCCAATTCCACCACCAATGTAAGAGAAATAGTACTAGTTTATATGAACTTGGTATAAGGGTAATATTGGAAACAAGGCCAATTCATGGATGCTAATAAGGGTGGATATAAATATCTAGTTTATAAATGAGGAGTAACTCCTCTATTATTAGTTAAATATGAGATCTTAATGCAAGTAAGTGAAGATTGGTAGCCTCAAGGAGAAAGTTTCACTAACTTCTTGGTGGAAGAAAATTTTATGATCAATCAAGGAACCTCTATTGAAAAAACTATTAGATATAATAGGATGGTTTTAGGAGGTGATGGTAATGTGCATACAATTTCATTTAATACTCCTACAAGGTAGCAAGACATCATTGTAAGCATGTGTTTCGCTAAAATTTGTCTATTTTGAGTCTAAAGAAAAATAGAGAAGAATGGTAGAGATAAGTGATTAGAATGAACCTAGATTGGTTTGAAATCCATATCTAGATGTTTTGGTAACTCCTCTTTGGCTGGGAAGGACTACCTACAAGTAAGAAAACACTACCACAAAATTTTTGTTAGTATATAAATGAGTGGGATGCCAAGCTATGCACTTATTCTAGGAAGTGTAAAACTTTCTTAGAGATGATAATCCACTTTTGAGAGGTAAAAGAGTAATAAATAACTAAAAGATAGTTAAATAGAGTAAAAGAGAGATACTTTTACCATTATTCATAATGTAAGTACAATAGAAAGTAACAAAGTATAGGTGGTATGTTATATTTATATTTTGGAAGTAGTTTGGGTAGGTTTTGAAAGGGTTAGGATATCCATAGTTTCCAACATTAGTTATGATGTCAAGGTTAGTAAGGGTGTGACCAATATTGGCTATGTTATTAAGGTTGATAGGGTGAAGGTAATTGATAATGATTAGGCTATCAAGGTTGTTAGGGGTAATAATTGCGTAAAAGCTTTGTAGTTGGCTTTTTCAGGCATGAGAAATGGTTTTGGTAAGGTCTAGAATGTTGGGGAGAGTTGTGTGTGTGTGTGTGAGAGAGAGAGAGAGAGTATGGTTTGGATGGATTTGGTTAGAGGTTTAGTGTGTTAGGTCATGAGTAAATACACAAGAAAAAATTATAACTATCTCATGAGGGTTTGGTTAGAAATGTGTAAAGTAATGAATAATAGATGTAAAGTGATAGAAAAGTGACTACTTAAAAGACCTATAGAATAAGTGATATACATAGCTATAATGGTGAATAAATGATAAGTGTCAAATAGATGGATCCTTTCAAGTAGTCTAAATTGATGCCTCAAATGGAGAAAACAAGCAAGTGTTGTTGGTTCTCAAGAGCTTGGTTTCTGATCTAGGTTGACTTATGCAAGATAAAAATAAGCCAAGATGCCAAAAGTTGAATTCTAAAAGTTTGGATACAAATAAGAGTCCAATGGTCTATGTGTGTTAGGTATCTAAGGTATGAAGTGCCTCTAGTAAAAATTAAATGTTATAGGTGATAGGATGAGCTTTTTAACCATCCAAAACTTCTAATATACATATGTGTGTACAATAGCCAACTATAACAAAATAACATATGTATTCAAGACAAGCAATGCAAGCTTAGTGTAAAAGGGTCAATGCATGAGGAGATATTCATGATCTCTAAGTAGAGTCATAATGAGGGAGATTTAAGTGATTTATAAGGGTGATTGTCAAGGTTAGGGAGATATATGTGATCTCTAAGTTGCTAGTTGGGGTCAAGGAGATATATGTGATCTTCAAATTACCCTAGATTATCAGTAGACTCTAAAGAATGGTGTTAGTTATTAGTGAAAACATTAATTTCAATGGTGCTAACATTAGTGACATCACCAATGTTGGTAGCCTAGGGTAAATTTGTTGATATTGATGGACATAAGTGTTGATGGTCATAGATTAGGTCAAGTATGCCAATGTTTATGGGCAACCAAACTTGACAAAAAGGGGTTTGGTAGCCCACCAAACTAATATGATACATTTGATTGAAGAGAAAATGAGATATGAGAGTGAATGAGATGATAGAGCTAAGAGGAGACCTAGTAGGAGGTAGGCCACCACAAGAGTCAGTTGTGCCAACTTGAAGGAGATAGAGAGATGAGGTAAAATCCACTGTGATTGGATTTGAAACTTGATTTGGTGATTTTGATTTTGTAGGCTAATTTAGATGTGGGGGGAAAAGAAAATGTTAGTAAAAGGGTACAAAATGGGGTAGGGTGGATTTAGGGTAAGTTATGAGGGATTTGGGGTAGTTTTAAGGTGAAAATTTGAAATTTTGGGATGAGAAATTTATCCCTAGGGCCAAACTAGTCACTGATGTCAATAGGGTCCATCGATGTTAGTTGATATGGTACCAATGTCGATAGGTTTCTACTGATGTTGACTGACACCAAGCACTAATGTTAGCATTAAAACTAACATTGGTGACTATGAAGAACTATAAAATAGTAGAAATGGTTAGTTTGGATCCTTAATTGAAGTAGTCCACTAACTTAATGGTTGAGCTATCCTCAAAATACCTCGTGTCAACTAAGTGATACCTACATAGCTTAGTTGAGGGCCTCAATCCAATGTAGTTCTCCTAGAGCCTAGGGAAAAAGATATAAGGTATGGTTAAAAGTGTGTTTGGGGAAATGGGTAAAAAATTAGGTTGAGATAGGTCAAGAGACCTAGTGCTTAAAAGATAGGGCATAGGGTTAAGGGTAAGGGATATAAGTCATGAGGCTTAGAGTTGTGATAGATAGTTAGGCCTAGGGAAAATAGAGAGTAGTGAAGTCTAGGTTAGAGAGAGAAGAGGTAGTGAAGCCTAGGGTAGAGAGAGAGAGAGAGAGAGAGAGAGAGAGAGAGAGAGAGAGAGAGAGAGAGAGAGAGAGAGAGAGAGAGAGAGAGAGAGAGAGAGAGAGAGAGAATATTAGGGTAGAAAGGGAAGATTAAGTTAGATAGTTAGGTGGGTATATGGCTAAGCTAACCTTAGAAGACCCATTATCAACTGAGTGCTACCTAAATATCTTGGTGGAGGGCCTCATACCAATTTAGTTTTCCCAAAGAGTAGGGAAAAATTTAGTAATAAATTATAATAGAAAGTATGTTACTTGAGTTTTGTGTGTATAGATGCAAGCAAGGTTGGAGTTGATGTTTCAAGATCACCTACCATGGCTATTGACTCAAATGAGGAGGGATGTCATCTTGAATGAGTGGGAACACATAGAAGCTATGGGGTTAAGAGGAGTGTGACAATATTACAAAGTTGCCTGAGATGTGACCCTGATGATAGAATTGATCGAGAGGTGGGATCACACTATCAACACCTTTCATATATCGATTGGAGAGTTGATAGTGACCCAAGAGGATGCATATAGGATATTATGGTTTCCACTCTAAGGTGAGGATATTTTTTCATGATCAAGAGAGGAGCATGATATTCACATGGTGGCATTATTTGGTGAGCATGTTAGTGAGGTGACTATCATTCAAAAAGTTTCACCTATGAGCCACTATATATGGATGATGAGAAACACCATTGACTAAGCATATTGATGATGATAGGGATAATAGTGTATGCATTACCAAATGTAGATGGTGGGATATTTTTTATTCCATTAATGGGTGTTTTGGAATAGATGGTTGAGTAGCATATTTATTTTATATGGGGACTAGTGTTTCTGGCATAGTTTTATAGAGAGTAGTGGGGTTTGAGAATGCATCAATGATATAGTTTGTGTGTTTTCCACTTACTTCACTACTAGGCATATGAGAATATTGTGGTTAAATGACCATTGGGGCCACCTATGATAATTCTAGCTAGCTTTAGGGTTGATTTCAAATGATGGAGAGATAGTATGTCATAGAATTGAGTAGTCAGTGTAGTGCATGATATTACTTACTATAGGTGTATGCTAGAGGAATTGATCCATAAAGACATTTTTTGGAGACCCTACCTAACATACCCTATATTAAAAAGACAAGAATAATAGCTTGTTGGCTTATAAAGATATTTATGGGTTAGAGGAAGATGAGTTGCTGAGCTAGAGATATTACACATGGCACAAGTCATGAGGTAGTTTGGCCTATTATAAGATGTACCATATGACTTACCTTGATACAATAGGGATGATATAAATGTTTATATTCAAATTTTGTTTTCAATTTCAAAGGATTAAGAAACTAAAGAAAGAATGGTCAAGGCTTGTGTACTTGGATATAGTCTGCGCACCGTAATCCAGACGCTGTGAGTACTCCTCTTTGGCTGTGGAGGAATGACACCTACAAAGAGAAGAAGATTGGACAAAAGAAGATGTTAAATGGATAGATGGTGGGTTATCAAGCGAAAGCTTGATCCCAGAAGTATGAAAACTTCCTTAAGGGATATAAACCCACTAATCAACAAAAAGAAATGTCTGATAAATAGCTAAATAATGAAGAACCGAAATGATAAAGAAATGGAATGAAAAAGAGAAGTAAAGACTTACTTGAAAGAAGCTGTCGGATTAATCACAGTCACCGGCATCGGTAAGTCTACCGGCGTCGGTTGGTCAAGGTGCCGATGTCGGTTGGGGTAGTGACCGGTGTCGATCAGGGCAAAGGTCTTTGGACGAAGTCTGGCTAAGTCTATGGTCTGTGGACAGAGTTTGGTCAGGGTCTGGGTTTATTTGAATAGTCTGTGGACAAAGTCTGATCAGGGTTTTGGTCTGTGGACAAAGTTTTGGGCTTGGTTGAATGGTCTGGGGTCTGAGTCTGAAAGTTGGGTTAAATGGGCAGAATGTATGATTTGATAGAGGATAGAAGAAACAGGGAGGTGGATAAATCAAGATTTGGGTCTGGATTGATTAACAGTCTGGTCTAGGGAGATATTGTTTAAAAGCAATAACTGAAAAGAGAATAAAAACACAGACAGTATACTTACCTGTGCCTTGTGGAAGATGTGCTACCGATGATTCTCAAACCTGTTGTTGATGTAGCTTGTATGGAGAACCTGTTGCTGAGGGATAACCTTGAACCTATTGCTACACCTGAGGGATAGAGTGGGAGGTTTGATTAAGAGATTTCGTAGATTGATGGATAGTCCAAGACTAGGATTCCTGATTCACTTTCAGAGATTTGCTAATTTCTGATTCGGATCCATCAAAGAGTTGGAAAAATTGGTTAAGTATAACTGACATCGGCAATTCTGCCAGTGTCAGTCGACACTTGGCCAACGTCGGTGGGGTTATAATGGGAAAAAAGAGCCACCAAGCCCATTTTTAATCTGCCAAGTGCCTTATCCATTGGAGAATGCCGAGGGTTGGGCTAAATAGGCACGAGAGTTTGTTAGGTGGTTGGAAGAATTAGGAATAGATCTTGAGTGAGTCATAGGAGGAGAATTAGTCCAAGGTGAGGTGTCCCAGGCGAGGTGTCATGGGTGATGTGTCCAAGGAGGGGGGTTAATTCAAAATAAATTAATTATTTTAAATTAGAAATTGGGTTAGGAATGGATTAAGGGAGAAAGTGACTAAGAGTTAGACACTTTTTAGGTGTCTACATTTGCCCCTTTTTGTCTTGTTGGTTGCTTTAAGTGAACTGTAAGACAAAAATAGAAGTTGGTTACCCCAGGTATGGGATAAAGTTGATTAAGTGAACTGCAAGATGAAAATAGGTGAGAGTTGGTTGTCCTGATTATGGATGAGGTATGCCCCCTCAAAGCAGGAGTTGAGAGAAGGGAACTTAGAATCGGGTGCTGATTTGACAGAAAGTGGATGAGAAAAGGGGAAAGATAGAGTGAGAACATTGCAAAAGTTGTGATTACACGTACACCACTTCACGAGGATGATTAGGTCAAATTATCACAGGTCAAAGGTCAAGGAGTGCCAAAATTAAAAGAACCGGGCCCCAGCATTAGTCGTAGCTGATCAGGTTATTCAATCGAGCCTAAAGCTCCAATGGTCATCATGTTCCAGGTATCCTAGGCTTAGGAAGTGCTCCTAAAAACATGAAAAAGTCACAAGTAGTGCGGATCACCTAGCTTGCGATCCTATACTTGTGAAGGTCAAATGTGTGCGCACAATTTTGCTAACCAGTCATGAGGTAGCATACATGCAAAAACAACCAAGGCAAAGTCACTTTGGAAGTAGCCACAGTTTAGGAGATGGGCATGATCTCTAGTGTCTGGTGGTCGATGGATGGATGCAAAAGTGATCCAAGTGTGCCCCAAAGGGCCAAAATGACATGGTCTGAAGGACTTGACTTGATTAGGGACATGATTTTGGTCATTTTGAAAAGGGATGAAGTTTTTAAGGCCACTGACGTCGGTTATATAACCGATGTTGGTATCTAAAAGAGATCGACGTCGGTAGAAATTTTCTGACATTAGTGAATTAGGGCACGCCAATGCCGACATCAATGGCTTGCCAAATCTGACAAAACCGAATTGGCGGCCCACCAAAATGTAGACACCTAAAAAGTGTCTAACTCTTAGTCACTTTCTCCCTTAATCCATTCCTAACCCAATTACTAATTTAAAATAATTAATTTATTTTGAATTAACCCCCTCCTTGGACACATCACCCATGACACCTCACCTGGGACACCTCACCTTAGACTAATTCTCCTTCTATGACTCACTCAAGATCTATTCCTAATTCTTCCAACCACCTAAAAAACTCTCATGCGTATTTAGCCCAACCCTCGGCATTCTCCAATGGATAGGGCACTTGGCAGATGAAAAATGGGCTTGGTGGCTCTTTTTTCCCATTCTAACCCTGCCGATGTCAGCCAAGTGTCGACTGACGCTGGCAGAATCGCCGACATTGGTTATACTTAACCAATTTTTCCAACTCTTTGATGGATCTAAATCAGAAATCAGCAAATCTCTGAAAGCGAATCAAGAATCCTAGTCTTGGACTATCTGTCAATTTGCAAAATCTCTCAATCAAACCTCCCACTCTCTCCCTCAGGTGCAACAACAATTTCAAGGTTATCCCTCAGAAATAGGTTCTCCATACAAGCTACATCAACAACAGGTTTGGGAATCATCGATAGCACATCTTCCACAAGGCACAGGTAAGTATATTGTCTGTGTTTTTATTCTCTTTTCAGTTATTGCTTTTAAACAATATCTCCCTAGACCAGACTGTTAATCAACCCAGACCCGAATCTTGATTTATCCACCTCCCTATTTCTTCCGTCCTCTATCGGATCATACATTCTGCCCATTTAACCTAACTTTTAGACTCAGACCCCAGACCATTCAACCAAACCCAAAACTTTGTCCACAGACCAAAACCCTGATCAGACTCTATCCACAGACTATTCAAATAAACCCAGACCCTAACCAAACTCTATCAATGGACCACAGACTTAGCCAGACTTCATCCAAAGACCTTTGCCCCGACCGACGCTGGTCACTACCCCAACCGACATTGGCATATTAACTGACATCGACACCTTGACCAACCGACGCCAGTAGACTTATCGATGCCGACGACTGTGATTAACCCGATAGCTTCTTTCAAGTAAGTCTTTACTTCTCTTTTTCATTCCATTTCTTTATTATTTCAGTTCTTCATTATTATGCTATTTATCAGACATTTCTTTCTGTTGATTAGTGGGTTTATATCCCTTAAGGAAGTTTTCATACTTCTGGGATCAAGCTTTTGCTTGATAACCCACCATCTGTCCATTTAACATCTTCTTTTGTCCAAGCTTCTTCTCTTTGTAGGTGTCATTCCTCCACAGCCAAAGATGAGTACTCACAGCGTCTGGATTACGGTGCGCAGACTATATCCAGGTACACAAGCCTTGACCATTCTTTCTTTAGTTTCTTAATCCTTTGAAATTAAAAACAAAATTTGAATAGAAACATTTTGGCACGCCCGGTGGGACCCCTTTAGGGCCTTCCTTGGGTTCCCTTTCTTCTTTGTTCATTTAGTTGCATTAGGCTTCTTAACCTTCACCTCTCTTTCTTCTTTTCTAGAAAAAAAACATCATAAGCAGGAAATAAAAAGAACTCTTTCTTTCTTTTTCTTGCATTTCTAGTCTAGTAAAAAGAAAATCATTTTCTTCAACCCTTTCTCCAACTTGTCTTCATTCCAATTCAATATTTCGATTTTGGGGCTTTAAAACTTATTGCATTTCATTTCTTGCTTTCTTGCATCTTTCTAGTCCACACTTAGTAATTAGTAAAACGCATATTGAATAAACTGTAGATCACTTGATGTTACACTACCAGACCACGTGCACTCAATAAAACATCAAACTCACTTGAGACAAGGCTCGACTGGGATTTCATCACCCAGTGGACAACCTTACCCAATCCGGCAATCCTACTTGGATTTCACCACCAAGGGGAAAGCCAACTCTGTTCTCTCGCAGAGTCTAAACTATAGTGAAAGTATATTTTGGCTAAGCGAAACCAGCTAACCACTAGAATCGTGAAGTGAGGGGAGCTTGATCCTTAGCACCAGGCCTATACAAAAGCTAATACAGATTTTTGAGCGCCTTAACATACCCGAAACCATCTTTAGATTACCTATTCTAGGACCCTTCTTACAGCCAACTTCTTCAAACATCATATTAAGGCATAAGCCACACGATCTTAATAAAATTGTTTCTAGGGATTTAACGCTAGGCTCTGTCTATCAACATCATATTTTCTATTTTTATCTATCTTTTTTGAGTTGGTAAGGACGTCTTCTCCATTTCCAAAATTTTTTTTTTTGAGTTTCTAGAAAATACAGTAACCGACATCGGTCCTGTAACCGACGTCGGCAACTTTTCTGTATCGGCATCGATCATCTGACTGACATCGGCAGTCTCCTTCATCGACATCAGTTTTTATACCGACGTTGGTCTCTGTCTATTTTCTTTTTTTCAAAAATAGCAAGCATAAAATCCAACTTTCTGACTATCTAAACATCCATTCTGGTTTTCTGAGACTGACAGAACCTAGTTTTCTAAAACCTGACCCTTTCTTGCCTTGAATGGTTTTGACACACAGTCAAACCAAAGCCCTTCTTGACCATGCTAGTCAATAGCCGCTTCCACCTTCACCATCTATAACTAGTCCTATAATGGAGTTCAATTCAGAGACTAAAAGAACTCCCATTCGCCCAACCCCACCTCAAACTCCTATCGTCCCAGAAGGGGACCAAGACTTTGCATGATTCTTGGACCTTAACGTCAAAGCCTTACAACACTATCTCGTGAATAGCCAAATGCGAGACTCCCTAGGCAACCCAATCTATGGGATGCTAACTTCTTTAGTTGACACAAGAATCACATCAACCGCACCTATAATTCAGCCACTAGACAACACCTCCACCAATAACCCAACCGTGTCTTACCTTCAGAATGTAGTCTCTCCATCTAAACCTACCTCCATGGGGGTTTCAGTACTCCCTCAACCTCAAGTCACTCAACCAAACCCCACACCTTTCCAAAACCTACTAGTCTCTATTCCCCCTACTCTTGCACCAATAAATACAAGAGTAACCATTTACCCATCAACAAGCGTAGCCACGCCTCAACCATCCTTGACGGATCCTATCCAACTTGTGCCAACCAACCCCATAACACAAGTGCCATTGGCCCCAACTTTTACTCCCATAACCAGCTATCCATATGTTGCGTCTATGCAACCATCCATGTCATACACCCCTAAAAATATCTTTCAAGCGCCTTATAATCTAGGGGGCACTCCACCCACCAATCCATTAGTAGATATCATCAAAATGCTGATGGATAAAATGTCTAGCTTAGAGACTTCCATTTTTGTCTCACGTAATGCTCTCTCATACGAGCAAATCTACAATGAGCCTATTCATCCTTCCGTTCCAATTAGACCATACCCCAACCAGTGGGAGCTTCCCAAAATTTCTCACTTTCAAAGCAAGGAAGACCCACAACAACACTTACGGGCATTTAGACATGCCTGTTACCTTATTGCTCATGATGATGCATTACTCTTGCGCACATTTCCTATGTCCCTTTCTGGCACTGCGCTCGACTGGTACAACTCCATTGCCAGCCATTCTCTCTTTACATTTACACAACTAGCTCAGCTCTTTCTTGACCACTTCTCCATAAACATCACCAAGAAGGTCTCAATCACAGACCTTTACACTATTCGTCAATTTGAGGACGAATCAGTAGTTGACTTCATTGCTCACTGGAGAGGTCTCATCAATCAGCTCTCCTTTTCCTTACCTCAAACTGAACTTATTGAACTATTCTCCCGAGCTTGTGCCAAACACATTTCTTTCACTTTAAGGGTTCAGACATTCCGTACCTTTGATGAAGCCTTCACAATGGCCCGTAAACTTGAATTATGTGCCATCAAGGAGAACAAAGTCAAGTTGCAGAGCAAGAACCCCAACTCTAAGACTAATGATTCTTCTTCTTCTAAGCCTTCATCATCAAATCTTAAGTCTAAAACTTTAGCTAATGTTGTGGCCGTTAGACCTTCATCCTCTTCATCTAATCAACCTGAGCCATCAACATCTCAGAGCGCCACCCATCAATTCTAGCAAAGATACGTGTAAAGACAATATACTCCTCTTGGAGAATCTTACGCGTCTATACTGGAAAAGCTTGTTAAATAGGGGATTCTCAACCTTCCCCAAATTCGACCACCGCCACAATTTGATCCCTCATGCGCCATCCCTACGTGGTATAGGGAAAATGACTTCTGCAATTTCCACCGTGTCAAAGGTCATGACACGGGAAACTGTAAAACCTTCAAAAACATAGTCCAGGATATGCTTGAAAAGGGGGAGCTCATTCTAGATAATCCCAATGCACCTCCAAACTAGGGCATCGACATATTCAAGCAACCATTCCCTAACCATCCATCAACCCAAAATAATATCCAGACCTTAATTGACAACACGCATGAACACGATATTCGAATGGTCAATACGGTCTCACCTTTCATCCCCAACTAATCTCAAGAGGTTAACCCATCTACCAGTCCATCACGTGTGGATGAACCTCTTTCCCCGATCAGTTCTCCATCAACCTCTCTCATCCTAGAGGACGCCTCAACCTTACCAGCGCCACCGGTCTCACCATCCTCTTTTCTTCTGCCTATGGAGGACCTAACCTTACCCACTCCTCGACCACAAGTGGAGGGCACCATAATTCTTGCCCTTTACCTGCTTGAGGAGTCACACTCTCCCATTCCTTCTCCACCAAGAGAAGAACCTGACTCTCCATCTTCCTCAACCAATGACAATCCAACTATAACTCCCATACACCTTGGGTCCAAAACTATTACCACACCTAACACATCTTCTCAAGGATCCTAACCTCATCCAATGTCCTCCCAACCATTTTCCTGACTAGTGGAGAAATTAGAACTTCTCCCTTCAAGGAAAGTGGAGCATCAGGGATTTTGGGAACATCTTAAAGTTCTTCAACATTCTTGTGCCCTTTCATCTCATGCTGCCAATCCTCCCAAGGCAGAATCATCCAAGACTCCAAACAAAGACCAAATCCCCACTTCTAAACCCACATCTACCCAATCCAAACCAATCAAGCCACTTGGCATTCACCCTCTCTCTACCCTCACTCACCCGCAATGAAGGTGGAATTGGACCAAACCTCAACCAAAAGTGGTCTTCCAACCAAGTCAAAGAAGACTGCCAGACCACTAAGACGAGTGCCTCCTCCACCATCAACTTTACCCTCCATCTTAGGTCCTCATCCTTCTACCTTAATCGGCGTGCTTCCTACTCCGACCATTAACCAACACAAATTGTCTCCATTACTTCCTTTGCTAACAAAAAGTCAACCCCTTCTCAAAAATTTGGAACCTCTAACAAAGAAAGTGTCGTCTTCACCTGTCATCGCACCACCAACCCAAAAGGTGGTACGAAAACCTTCTTCAACATCCCCCACGCAGAAGTCACCAGCGCGTCATGCATCAACTAGTGTGGACCCCTTAGAAGGTTCATACGCTTTAATATTATGCCAACTTTTGCAAACTTCTAGCATTAACCTTCCTTCCATCAAGCCATTCCAACCCCTCGGGTCAAAACCATCTTGGTTCGATGATACAAAAATTTGTTTATACCATCGCACGCCAGGACATGATATCGAGACCTGTTGTTCCCTTAAGGCAGTCATTCACTGCTATATGGAGAAAGACACTCTTCTCCTTGAGGACACTCTTGACCAACCCACGACACCTTCCCATCCAACCTCATCAACCACATCAACGTCTCACCAATAGACCATAACCCCTTCACCTACTATCTTCAAAATCAACGCCATTCATGTAACCACTAGGTCACAGAAGGACAAGGCAAAAGAAAAAGTTGCTATCCCTTGGACCTATCCTTTTGTCCAGGCACCTCAACCACTAAAACCCAAGATTTCCATCTTAGGTGTGCCCCAACCCACTTCTTCAGAGGCAATCACAAAATCTATGATAAAACAACTTTACCAAACACCTGTGAAGATGACCCTATATGACCTTATTCAAAGCTCCCCCCAACATCGCCAGGCTCTAATCAAAGCCCTACAGGTAGATGAGGTTCAACCTGAAGACCCTCAACCACTTGTTGCCTTAGTCCATTCTTTATCCCCTGTCTCCTCCATCACTTTCAGTAATTTTGAGATTCTAACCTCTACCGAGGAAGATCAGGACGCCACCCTTTTCATCACAGCCTATGTTGATCAAACCTGTATTAAACGAGTTATGATTGATGGGGGTGCTAACATTAATATCATTTCCTCCCATGCCTTTGACCAATTGGCCCTTCCCAAGAATTGCATATCGAAAACTGACGCAATCCTTAGATCATTTAATGACACAACCGCTAACACTATCAGCACTATTGTCCTCCACATCCGCATTGGTCCACGCACAATCTCGGAGCTCTTCTACATCATTGAAGGAGAATTCCAATACAACATCCTTTTAGGGTGACCCTGGATCCGTGCCATGGCTTGCGTCCCTTCAACACTTCACTGTTGTGTCAAATTTGAACACGACAAACAAGTCCATGTCATTCCCACCGACCCATCTCCTTTTAAGACTTGTAACACGAATTATAGCCCAAACGATGTTCTTATCCTGCTCAAGGCATCAACCTAAACATCGCCTCCATCCACAAAAGTGTCAACTAGTGCACAAACAGTGGTCGCCACCACATCATCTTCTCAATTACCAACCAAGGACCCCATGGACGACATCTTCCAAAGACTTTCAATAGGAGAATATCGTCTACTTACTCTAGACATGTTCCAAACTCCTCAAGAGTATGGACAACTTCATCAACACCCAAACTATGACTGTCGAATCAGAATGGTCATTCCTTATGGTCCTCCTAGCCTTCACACCAATCTCATCTATGGGGGGCTGGATCAAGCTCCTACTGAATCAAATCCTTCTTCCTCGCCTCAAATCTTCACATCCGATTTCTCCTTTCTTAGCAATCCCACCTTTGCACATACCTATCTTTATAGGTGTGCATGGAAGGGTTTCGGCTTTGGACGTTACGAGCAAGGCTCCCATCAGCCTGTTGAAACACCCAATGATGATAATGCAAAGAAACGGTATGGACTGGGTTTCCAAGAACCCACTAAGGCTTCCACAAACCTTTCCCCCAAACTAAACATCGACCAATTTCTTCTAGACTCGCCTATTCTTCCATCCTCACCTATGGAGTCGGTGGTTTCCATCCCTCCTAGTTTTTTTTTTGCATAAACACCATCCGCTTAGAACCCCTAACCTATCAGCTCAACGGGGTTCCCAAGTCTCTCCCTCTCATTTATCCCAGCATGATAGATGATGAATCGGCAACCATCAACACAGTCCACTGCATAGATGACAATGCCATTCTTACCTATATGGGTGCCGATGATTCTTTCATTCAGCGCTCCCTCCCTTCTGAAACATAGGTTATGTTAAATGAATCAACCATTGACATTAGCCTTTCATCTTCAGATGTTCCTCAAGTCTTAAAGATTGGTCAGTCTTTAGACACTCAGGAGCAGGTTGACTATACCACATTTCTCTTTGACAATCGTAAAGCCTTTGCCTGGACTTACACTGATATGCCTGGCATCGACCCTAACATTGCCACTCATAACATTGTCACAAACCCAGAGGCCAAGCCTGTTAGGCAAAAGCTTCGCAAAATGCATCCTCGTGTTGCACTTCTTGTCAAGGAAGAGCTTCAGCGCCTTCTTTCAGTCTCCTTCATCCAACCCATCGATTATCCATAGTGGGTCTCTAACATCATTCCTGTCACCAAGGCGACTGGGGGGATCCAGATCTACACAGACTATCATGACCTTAACTTGGCTTGTCCCAAAGATGACTTTCCTCTTCCAAACATTGACCAACTTGTTGATCTTACGGCTGGCCATGAGATGTTATCACTCATGGATGGATTTTCAGGATACAACCAAATCCTGATTGCACTAGAAGATCAGTACAAAACCACCTTCATTACCCCTTGGGGAACTTTCTACTATCGAGTCATGCCTTTTGGTCTAAAAAATGTAGGTGCCACATATCAGTGTGCCATGACTTATATCTTTCACGATCTCCTCCATAAAATCATGGAGGACTATGTCGATGACCTGCTTGGCAAATCCAAGCTTTGTCGTGACCATTTAACTATCCTCAAAATCATTTTCTCTCACCTTCTTCATTACCAAGTCCGTCTTAACCCCAAGAAATGTGTCTTTGGGGTCCTCTCAAGAAAGCTCCTGGGATTCATTGTCTCTTTTCATGGCATCGAGATAGATCCTACCAAAATTCACGCTATCTTTAAAATGCCACCTCCAACTAATCTCAAGCAACTCCATAGCCTACAAGGAAAGCTCCAATCCATCCGTTGCTTCATTTCACAACTTTCTGACCGTTGCCAGCCCTTTCATCACCTCCTCAAGAAGGACATCTCCTTTAAATGGGATAAAGATTGCCAAGAGGCTTTTGATGCCCTCAAACGCTATTTGGTTTCTCCACCAGTCCTTATTCCACTAAAAGATGACCAACCCTTCTACCTCTACATCTCAGCAACCAATCATTCGTTAGGTGCCATGATCGCGTATCAAGATGAGCAACACCATGAGCAAGCAGTCTATTACATAAGCCGAACACTTGTCGACTATGAAACTCAGTATACTCATATCGAGAAACTCTGTTTGGCATTAGTCTTTGTCACTACCAAGCTCCGTCACTATCTTCTCAATCACAAAACCTTTGTCGTCACCCATACTGATCCCCTCAAATACATGCATTCTAAACCATATCAAAACTAGCGTATGGCTCGTTGGCTCATGCTTCTTGCTAAATTTGACTTAGAATTTGTCCAGCAAAAATCTATCAAAGGGCAAACAATCGCTGACCAACTAGCGGATGCCCCTCTTCCCGACAATCAACCTTCTCAGTGCGAGTTTCTCGATGAATCTATCACCACTCTCTCGACTGATGACACATTCTACCAAATGAAAATGTTTTTTGACGGCTCTAAATGTCAACTCAGTGGGGGTGTGGGGGTCATCCTCATTCCACATGAAGGTGAACCCATGCCCCTATCTTTCAAACTTGACTTTGAATGTACCAATAATATGGCCGAATACGAAGCCTTAATTTTGGGACTTCAAACCACCCTTTCTTTAAACATCAAGACTATCAGCATCTTTGGTGACTCACAACTTATCTTTAATCAAATCAATGGTTCATATCTTTGTAAAAATGAAATTTTACAAAGGTACAAGCACTGTGTTGACACTCTTCTAGCATCTTTCGACCATCACTTATTGCAGACTATTCCTCGATCGACGAATAAGTTTGCTGACACTATGGCTTCCCTTGCCTCTCATATTTCTTCATCATCATCATCCTCATCAAGAATTTATGTCATGATACATCATGTGCCATTGCCTTCATACATTTCCATTGACATCAATCTCGTCCACACCATAGACTCTAGTTCGCAAGATGTTTGGTATAAACAACTTGAGGACTACTTGACTCATTCTCTCGTTCCTCCCAACCTCTCTAGCAATGCGCGACGGGATTTTATCAATCGCACCACTCGCTATACCATGCTAGGAGGCCTTCTCTATAAAAGAGGTTTTGACAGCCTTCTTCTTCACTGTTTAAACTCCACTGAAGCTTCTCATGCTGTTAAACAAGCCCATGACAGGATTTGTGGCAGACACTTCAGTGGTAAGTCAGTTGCCAAGCGCATCCTTCGCCTGGGTTATTATTGTCCCACTCTTCATCAAGACTATAGCGATTATGTTTGGCGTTGCATCAAGTGTCAGCAGCATGCTAACTTGCTTCATCTCCCTAGTCACGCCTTACAAGTTGCTTAGGATTTTTGGCCTTTTTCACAATGGGGCTTAGATCTCATCGGCGAGATTAACCCTCATTCATCTCTTCATCATCAATCTATCATCACTGCCACCAAGTATTTCACCAAGTGGGTGGAAGCTATCCCTCTCATGTCCACAAAAGCTGACAAGATTATCGACTTCATCAACACCCACATCATCTGTCATTTTGGTGTACCTCACAAAATCATCACTGACAATGGCAAGTCTTTTAAAAACAAAACCGTCCAAAAACTTTGTGACTCTTTCAGCATCAAACTCAGCTTTTCTTCACCTTACTACCCACAAGCAAATGGGCAGGCTGAGGCTTCTAATAAAATCCTAACTAAAATTCTCATGAAGGTGGTCAACGACACTGGAAGGGATTGGCACATTCAAATTCCCTTCGCTTTGTGGGCCTACCGCACTAGCATCTGAACCTCTACGGGTGCTACCCCTTTCTCTCTAGTGTACGAAACAGAGGCTGTCTTACCTCTCGAAGTATAGATCCCATCTCTTCGCATTTCACTCCATGACATTCTTTCTAATGATGACTTTCATCAAGATTGATTAGCTCAACTTGAGTTACTCGACGAGCATCGTCTCGTTGCCCTCAATCATCTTCATGGTTATCAAAATCGCATCAAGCGTGCCTATAATAAAACTCTGAGAGAACGAGATTTCAATATCAGAGACCTCATCTTCAAAGAAAGCCAACATGTGACCAATATGGAACGGAGTAAACGAGGCAAATTTGCTCCTAATTGGCTCGGACCTTATATCATCATGCACAAATATGGATCAGGGACTTATCGCCTATCTTCTCTTGAAGGCCGACCAGAACCTGAACCTCTTAATGCTTTGCATCTACGACCATTCTACTGATAGTCGAGTACTCATCCACTTGACATTTAACTTGAGCCTGTCCCTTGAGCAATCCTTGTCCTTTAAATCCTCAATTCATTTCACCCTTTTTCCCTTAACAAAATCCTCTACAACCCTTTTATGATGTATGGATGCTTCGTCCTAATAAAAGGGAGCCCTTGACCTTCTATAAGTCTTGTCCATGACTCAACCTTCTGTCAAAATTAAATCAAGATGTCAAAATATCCAAGGTCACAAAACCAAATCAAAAAGTAGACTGCTCCCTCGAAGGACAGCTGCACTATCATTGCTGTAGCTAATAGACTACTCCCTCGAAGGACAGCTATTCAAAAGCCCCTAAATCTATAAAGTAAAGTATATACCACTCCCTTGAAGGATGGCTATGACTAAATCTTGCTATAATCAGCATTTTCTTAGAAGCTTCTTGCATCAATCAGCTTTACAAATGACCACCAAATAAATGACATCTATATGTGGACTTCCCGCATTGATCAGTCCGCTCTTAAAAAAAAAAAAAAAAATGGGTCATGGACTTGACTTATAGTTGTCTCAGGGTCTCCTATAAAATAGGGCAAAGTTATCCATACTCTAAAAATGGGTTACCCTTTTCCTCCTATCCTATCACCTACTCAAGGGACTTCGAGCTCACTTTAATGTCAAAAGGGATTCGATTACCGCTCTAACATAACTATGGTCAATGACACAACGCATAAATGGGGCTCTTGGTTCTAACAACCCCTATCTATGTTGTCTTTTTGGTCCTTGTCAATAAAAGGGCACTTATGCCTTTTACTTTCTGCCTATACTTTGGTCACATTCAACCCCATCATTTGTCAAAACGACTTAATTCGACTCTTTTTAAACCATTCACATAAGCCTAATCATTCTAGTTTCCATGGACAACAATACACATGAAAACTATCAACCACACAGTTTATGTTAAGCATAAATCAGTACTTGCTGAAGCATAAATAGACCTCATTTCCTTCTTAGCAAACATCCATCATGAATATGGGTAGTTGCTAGGGATAAAAAAACCCCGACCTATGTTATAGAATACACCATTTGGAAAAGGTTGTAGCATCATCTTCTCCTCATCATTTCAAGCATGTACCCTTAGACATATGGGAAATGCTATATCACTCTCATGACCAAAATCAACCACTTCGATCTTTTTCCTCCCTTCTTGGGAGAACTACATTGACCTGAGGCCCTAATGACAAGGGCTATGTAGGCAGCACTCAATTGACATGGGGTCTTCTGGGGTTAGCTTGGCCACTTTCTTCGTCACTTTCTTCCATCTCCTTCTCTCGTCACCTGTCAATCATAACACAGTCAATAACACATTCACATAATCATTAGTATACTCTCATTTTCATTATCACAACATAAGTCATTAGTCATAAATTTCATCCATCATAACTCATTAAACATTCACATCATATAATCCACAAGTTAAACATTCAATATCACATCTATCATCATCTAATCTAAAGTCATCATCATATAATCTATCATCATCTAATCTAAAGTCATCATCATATAATCTATCATCATCTAACCTAAAGTCATCACCATATAACCATTTCATAAACATTGTCATCATCACATTCATTTTCATCAAGCATCATCATCATAAAACATCATCACATTAATCATTAGCATCATCATAACATAACCATCATAATCATCATAAATATCACATCAAAACATGCATCATGAAACACATGAAAAATGCTGCAAAAAAATTAAACATCTACAATATCTCCATAACACATCAATAGCTAAAATCTCATCATATATATATCAAAAATAGTTTTATACAAAAAAGACACAATCTGTGTCTATCTCTCTCTCTCATCATACATCTCTCATCTTCGGCTCACAGGCTGGTATATACATCAAAAAAAATACATCTCTGAGCTGCCCTCAAGGCTATGGCTGTGGTGGTGGTGGCGGTGGCCGAGAAGAGGCTATATCCTCTCCTCCCTCTGATCTCTACCATCTGCACGACCCTAAAGTTGTTGCTCATGACATTGATCTCTGATGGCTCTACTTTGCCCACATCTCTGAGTATCACTGTATCTGAGGGAACCCCCTGATGACCCTCTCATAATACGCGATCTCATCTAGCGCATCAGTGTATCTAACCATAGATACAGTCTGCAGTGGACCCATCTACCCTACTCCTATGGCCTGTCCTGACCCCTGTGGCTGTGGCTGACCTCGATGCAATGATATTGATGGTCTTGCCCCCTGTGAAAATGATGGCTACTGTAGTGGGCCCTGCCCTCCAAAACTCTGCCCTACCACTCCCTATGCCTGGGCTGTCACCAGCTGTCCCTGTAGTAGAGTGATCTACCCTGTCAGCGCTGCTACCTGACCTGTCATCTCAGTCAACTACCCTGTAACCTTAGCTAATTACCCCTGCAAAACTAAGACCTGAGCCTGAGCTGCATCTCTCTCCTCCCGTGCAGTGTCCCTCTCCTTGCAGGCTGTATCCCACTCCCTTGTGACAGCCTATAGATCTGGCTGGGGACCCACCTATATGCCTCGATACTGTCCTACCCACCATGCCGTGTAGGCCTCTATGCACCCTGGGTTGGCTATCCCAGGTCTTGTCAGCAACTCCTCAAAATTAGGGTCCTCTGTCTCCTCTGGCAGTGGGAGCGGCACCTCAATGTCATCCTGCCTATACTGTGGGAAGGTAGGAGGAACATCCTGTAACAACCCGTACTTGCACCACACTCTCTCAGCTGGAATCCTCTCGAGCACACTGGCTCATCTACCTTAGATCCAACACCTGCTCTGAACACCAACCAGCTGCTCTCCCTGGTATCTAAATGCTGGATAGACCAAGTATGGTCTCCAGATGATGTCTACAGGAATCAGGGCCTCTAGTACCCCTCTGTAGTGGTCAATGTCCCTGACCACTCCATCCATCTGTGTCTACGCCATAACCTCGTGCCATCACCTAAATCCAACTCTGAAGCCAGCTTGAATCGCCACTAAGAGGCTGAGAGGATGGGTAACCACTATGTGCTCATAAGCCCAACAATGTAGTAGGTGGCCCACACATAGACTGTACCACCACCGCTGGCTGATACCCCACAACTCTCTGTATACCTGGGCTAAAAACACTGGTGCCCAGGCAAACACTGTCTACTGCTCTATCATCTCTAGCAAAACTCTAGTCATAGAAATCGGAAACCTACCTCCCTCCGCATCTAGCAATGCATACACTGTGATGCCGATCATCATCAAGATGGCCAGCCGATGTGCATCCTCATCCGCCACATACAACGACTCATATGCAAAACTCGCTGAGTGGTAGCTCATCTCCACGGCATGCTCTCTAAATAGCGTAACCATGTGAATGTCATGCACCTCTCTTGAGCATGCATATAGGTCTACTTCATGCACCAATAGCCACAAAATCTAGTACACGTCCTCAACCATGACCGTCATCTCACCTGTAGGTAGGTGGAAGGTGTTGGTGGCATGGTCCCACCGCTCCATCAAAGCCACCATAAGACTCACGTCCCTTGCCACCCTGCAGTAGCGGCTCAGCCCACCTAGCCCAACTGCACTCATTTGCACCCACTCCTCGACTGACACTCCTTCGCGCATCCACGTCAGCAAGGTCAGGAGCCGATCCCACAACATCAAGGTCTGCCTCGCTTGCATCCATAAACAGTAAATTTCATGTTAAAATTATTGCTACTTTTCCTATTTTATCAACCATTCTGACCATCTATACCTAACTTGACACCCAGGAAGCCCTTGGCATAGCTTCGACCTCTCGGCTTAACCATTTTTCAAAATCATTTCTAACTAGGTAGCCATCGACATCGGTTAGCGTGCCAGTGACGGCACTCACCTAATCGACGTTGGTCACTTGGTGATTGACATCGGTAGATTAGTGACCGATGCTGGTCACTGGTCGGCTGATGCCAACGGGATCACCGACATCGGTGACTGGTTCGGCCTTAAAGCCGAACGGGGCGAGCCCTAATTTTTAGGGCTTCCCCATTTTCTCTCCTAAATCCCCCAAAAAACCCTCTAAATCACTCCTAAACTATCCTAGACTCTTTACCCACATTCCTAGCTACCCCCCCTCGATTTCTACCTCAAATAACAAAAATTTCAAAAACAAATTCAAAACCAAAATGAATCAAATTGAGGTTTAGAGACCCTCCTACCTCATCCCGGCGATGCCGGCGTGGTGGCACAATGGGTGCCGCTAGTGGTGGACCTCCCACAAGTCCTCTACTCCCCTCTGCCATCTCTTCTATCCCAATGGCTCTGCACACTCTTGGTGACTCAAATGCATCCCTGCAGCGTCTAATCAACTTCTTCTCTCCACCAATGTCGCTTTGCCACCTCGCACAGCTCCTCGGTCAACTCTGAGTCACTTCCACTAACTCAAATCCAGAGCTCACTTTTTCACTTTGTCAAATATAGAAAATGACTTTTGGTGGGCCACCAATCTGATTTTGTCAGATTTGGTAGGCCGCCAATGTCAGCATCGGCGTGCCCTTATCCGCCAACGTCGGCTGATTTCTACCGACGTCAGTCTCTTTTGGATACCAGCATCGGTTATATAATGGATGTCGGTGGCCTTAAAAACTTCATCCCTTTTCAAAATGACTAAAATCATGTCCCTAATCAAGTCAAGTCCTTTAGACCATGTCATTTTGGCCCCTTGGGGCACACTTGGATCACTTTTGCATCCATCCATCGACCACCAGACACTGGAGATCATGCCCATCTCCTAAATTGTGGCTACTTCCAAAGTGACTTTGCCTTGGTTGTTTTTGCATGTATGCTACCTCACGACTAGTTAGCAAAATTGTGTGCACAATTTTGACCTTCACAAGTATAGGATCGCAAGCTAGGTGATCCGCACTACTTGTGACTTTTTTGTGTTTTTGGGAGCACTTCCTAAGCCTGGGATACCTAAAACACGATGACCATTGGATCTTTAGCCTCGATTGAATAACCCGATCAGCTATGACTAATGTTGGGCCCCGATTCTTTTAATTTTGGCACTCCTCAACCTTTGACCTATGACAATTTAACCTAATCATCCTCGTGAAGTGATGTATGCACAATCACAACTTTTGTAGCATTCTCACTCTATCTTTCCCCTTTTCTCATCCACTTTCTGTCAAATCAGCACCCGATTCTAAGTTCCCTTCTCTCGACTCCTGCTTTGAGGGGGGATACCTCATCCATAATCAAGACAATCAACTCTCACCTATTTTCATCTTACAGTTCACTTAATCAACTTTATCCCATACCTGGGGCAACCAACTCCTATTTTTGTCTTACAGTTCACTTAAAGCAACCAACAAGACAAAAAGGGGCAAATGTAGACACCTAAAAAGTGTCTAACTCTTAGTCACTTTCTCCCTTAATCCATTCCTAACCCAATTACTAATTTAAAATAATTAATTTATTTTGAATTAACCCCCCTCCTTAGACACATCACCCATGACACCTCGCCTGGGACACCTCATCTTGGACTAATTCTCCTCCTATGACTCACTCAAGATCTATTCCTAATTCTTCCAACCACCTAACAAACTCTCATGCGTATTTAGCCCAACCCTCAGCATTCTCCAATGGATAGGGCACTTGGTGGATGAAAAATGGGCTTGGTGGCTCTTTTTGCCCATTCTAACCCCGCCGACATCGGCCAAGTGTCGACCGACACCGGCGGAATCGCCGACATCGATTATACTTAACCAATTTTTTGAACTCTTTGATGGATCCGAATTAGAAATCAGCAAATCTCTGAAAGCGAATCAGGAATCCTAGTCTTGGACTATCCATTAATCTGTGAAATCTCTCAATCAAACCTCCCACTCTCTCCCTCAGGTGCAGCAACAGGTTCAAGGTTCTCCCTCAGCAACAGGTTCTCCATACAAGCTACATCAACAGCAGGTTCGGGAATCATCGGTAGCACATCTTCCACAAGGCACATGTAAGTATATTGTCTGTGTTTTTATTCTCTTTTCAGTTATTGCTTTTAAACAATATCTCCCTAGACCAGACTGTTAATCAACCCAGACCCGAATCTTGATTTATCCACCTCCCTATTTCTTCTGTCCTCTATCAGATCATACATTTTGCCCATTTAACCCAACTTTCAGACTCAGACCCCAGACCATTCAACCAAGCCCAGAACTTTGTCCACAGACCAAAACCCTGATTAGACTCTGTCCACAGACTATTCAAATAAACCCAGACCCTAACCAAACTCTGTCCACGGACCACAGACTTAGCCAGACTTCATCCAAAGACCTTTGCCCTGACCGACACCGGTCACTACCCCAACCGACATCGGCATATTAACCGACATCAGCACCTTGACCAACCGATGCCGATAGACTTACCGACGCCGGTGACTGTGATTAATCCGACAGCTTCTTTCAAGTAAGTCTTTACTTCTCTTTTTCATTCCATTTCTTTATCATTTTGGTTCTTCATTATTCAGCTATTTATCAGACATTTCTTTCTGTTGATTAGTGGGTTTATATCCCTTAAGGAAGTTTTCATACTTCTAGGATCAAGCTTTTGCTTGATAACCCACCATCTATCCATTTAACATCTTCTTTTGTCCAAGCTTCTTCTCTTTGCAGGTGTCATTCCTCCACAGCCAAAGAGGAGTACTCACAGCGTCTGGATTATGGTGCGTAGACTATATCCAGGTACACAAGCCTTGACCATTCTTTCTTTAGTTTCTTAATCCTTTGAAATTGAAAACAAAATTTGAATAGAAACAATAAAGGCACCCTTACCCTTTCCACAAGAGATAGATGGGCTATATTTTGAGGAGCTACTATTAGGGTAGGGTGTAGTTGATTTAGGGGTATAATGGCATATATGGCTTGGCAGGAAGGTTTACATCCTATGTTGGAGGTCAAGAGGCCACTACAAAATTTATATGGGTTGGTGAGAGAGAGATGCAATTGTATAGGCATAGGATGTAGTAGTGTAGGCTAGAGATATTTTTCAAGCACAAGTATGAACCTTATAGGGATAGGTGGTAACATTGTATGTCTAAGTTGGGTCACTATATGGCTAGGTTGGGGAACTATAGGGCCATGATGAGGTGTTACAGGGTTAGGTTATTTCATTGATAATGGAAAGGGATAGTTTGAGACCACCAAGTCAGGATACTCCTCCTCTACCATAGGGACTAGTACAGGTTGGACCTTCAATCAGTGTAATGGGATCATCACAGACCATATCTATGGTGAGATATACTACTACCATGGATGATATTTCCTATTATGAGAGGACCATTAGGGAGTTCCAAAAACTTTAGAGGTATTCTAAGTTTATAGAGGAGAAGAGATCAGTGTCATGTGCCATGACTTCTAGCTCACATAGACATAAATGGGTTGAGGGTGGTAATGATACTGCTTTGTCATGACCACATGGAGAGCCTTGAGGACTCTAAGTGCTAGAGTTTGATTTTTTGGTTATATATGTTATATTCACATTAGCCTACGAGCTAAAGATGAGAGACATATATTTTGAGGGAGAGAGAGAGAGAGGATATTGTGATGTATTGATGGATATGTATTTTGAGCGTATATATATATATATATATATATATATATATATATATATGGGAAATATTCTTTTATTGTGATTCTAAGATGTATTTATTGTGATTATGATGATGATATTGATGTAGATGTTTATTTAATGTTATGTTAATTTTATTTTAATGTTTGAGTTAGTCTAGCATGACCCATATATGTGATGGTATATGCATAGTTGGTTTGTTAGTTTCATCTTAGCATGTGTCAATATTTGTGATGGTGTATGATTAAAATGAATAGGTTGGGTATGTTAATTTATTTCAAGATTTTTCCATACTTTTGATGGTGTATGCTTAAAATAAATGGAGTAGGCTTGATATTGTTTGTATGACATTTTCATCTCAGTATAGAGATCGACATCTGATTTGGATGGAAAAACAAAGAGGTAGAATGCTCGTGTACTAGAAAATACCATAATCATAACATAAATAGGCTCAAGAATATGAGCCTTTTTCATGGTTTGCATCATTGGGCCATTTTTTTTGTTAGAGAAGCATTGTGTTCACCTCATGTTAAGCAAGTTTAAAGTCCCTTGAAAGAGTACGAGGAAAAAAAGTTTAAATGATGGAAAGTGTTTAGGGTAGCATAACCTTCAAAGTGGGGATGATATGCCCTTATTTTGGGTGACTCGAGAGCTACTATAAGCAATTACGTGACTTAAATATTTATTTTTGTGTAAGATGATCAATGTGGGAAGCCTATAATGGGATTTTGTATGTGTTGAAGTCATATGAAGCTGATCAATACGAGAAGCTTTTCATTTGTATTTCTCTTTGAGAACAAATCTTGGCCTATCCATCCTTTAAGGGAGTTGTCTAAGCATTCATTATTGAGTTTAAATAGTTGTCTTTCAAGGGAATAGTCTATTGATAGTAGCAAAGAGAAGTTATGAAGCTATCCTTCAAGGGAGAAGTCTACATTGAGAACATGACCTTAGAGATTAGAACTTATTTAGATATCCCATTTTTTCTCTTTTTTTTGTTTTGATTTTAGTCATGGACAAGTATATAAAGACTTAGGAGTTTTCCACTTTGAGGTAAAAACTATAGCACTTCATAACTTAATTAAGGGTGTATGATTAAGGGTTAAGAGGAAGGGAGATAAAAGTACTAAGGGTGCTCAAGGGATGATCTCAAGTTAAACACAAGGTGAAGTGATGCTTGGTTAGCAAAATAATGGTCATAGGTATAAGGAATTAAAGGCTTAGGTTTTGGTTTTCCTTTGAGAGAAGACAAGTGATAAGTTCCTAAGCCATACATGTTAGTTATGATATAGGGTCCAAGATAATTAGGAGTAAACTTATCCCTTTTTCTTTTCTCCATGTTTGTCACATGTTGATTTTGTTTTAAGATGAGATCTCCAATATTGAAATCTCACTCTTTGAGGTTTTTGTTGTAAGAACATTTGACATGATTTTGATAGATGTGGAGATGGTTGAGGTCTATGAGATGACACTCATCAAACAACTCAAGTTGAGCCAAACATTCTTGGTAAAATTCATCATTAGTATGTCTTTTAGATAAATGTAAAGAGAAGGAATCTAAACCTTAAGACGCAAAAAAACCTCCATCCCATAGATGAAGGAAAAAGTCATAGCACCTATAGGGGTTCTAATGCTAGTGCAGTAAGCCCATAAAGTAAAAATAATGTGTGTGTGCCAAGCCTTGCCCATATCATTGACTACCTTCATCATAATTTTGGTCAATTTTTTGTTAGAAGCTTGTACCTATCCATTGGCTTATGGATATTATGGTGATGAGAAGCTTAATTTGATTCCAAATGTATCACAAAGACTTTGGATAGCCTTGTTTTTGAAATATTTATCATTATTTGTTATAATTTAATGAGGGACACCAAAATGATAGATGATGTGATGGTTGATAAAATCAACAATTTTGTCAGCCTTAGTAGAGATGAGAGGAATGGCGTTGACTCACTTGGTGAAGTATTTAGTGGTAGTAATGATATAATGATGACAAAGTGATGAATGAGGGTTAATATCCTCAATTAAATCCAAACCCCATTGGGAGAAGAGCTAAAAATCTTTGGTGACTTATAATGCATGACTCAAAATGTGAAGGAGGTTAGCATGTTGTTAACATTTGACACAACACTGAATGTAATCAACATAATCTTGATGGAGTGTTGGTAAATAATATTTGAGTCAAAGGATATGCTTGACAACTACATGACCATTGAAATATCCACCACAAATTTCATTAGGGACCTCCTTAATAGTAAAGGGAGTCTCAATACTAATGAGGCATCTAAGAAGGAGACCATCAAAACCTTACTTATATAGAAGTCCCCCTAGCATAGTGTAATGAATGACATGTTTTATGAAGGTACATCCCCCATTATTAGAGAGATAAAAAGGGATAATAGAGAAGGAAAGGTAATCTATGAGTTGTTTGTACCATAAGTCATGTGGATTGGATGTTATATTTTTGATAAAGAGGATGTTAGTTGATATATGGAAGGGTAATGTTAAGTGATGCATGATGACATAGACTTTTGAGGAAGAGGATTAAGAAGGTATGTGTGAATCAAGTGAAGCTATGGTGTTAAAAAACTTTTTTATAGATCAAGGAATAATTTGTAAGATATAAGATTCAAATGATCCCAATAGTGTATATAAATGATGTTTGTACCACTACAAAATTTCATTTTTGCATAGGTAGGAACCATTAACATGATTAACCACTAGCTAAGAATCATTAAAAATGGTTATGGATTTGATACAGAAGAAGAGAGCCATTTGAAGCCTTAAATCAAAGCCTCATATTTGGCCATGTTGTTAGTACATTCAAAATCTAATTTAAATGATAAAGGCATAGGATTTCCATCTAGAGGAATAAGAATGACCCCTACACCCCCACCATATTGGCATTTATATCTATCAAAGAACATCATAATTTGATAGGATATGTCATCAGTGGAGAGTGTTGTGATGGATTCATCAAGGAATTTAAGGTTTTAAGGTTGGTTGTTAGGCAAAGGGGCAGCAGCTAACTGGTCAATGATTATTTTCCCCTTAATAGACTTTTGTTGAATAAATAATAATTCAAATTTATCAAGGAACATGAGCCACTAAGCTACACATTGTTTGTGATATGGCTTGGAATGCATGTACTTGAGGGGATTAGTATGGGTTACCATGTAGGTTTTTTGATTTAAAAGATAATGATGGAGCTTGGAGGCTAAAAATACTAATGCAAGGCAAAGTTTTTTGGTATGGGTATATCGAGTCTCATAATCAATAAGTGTGTGGCTTATGTAGTAAACCACCAATTCTCAATTAATATCATCTTGATGTGTAATTATAAAACCTAGTGAATGGTTTATTTCAAAGATATAAATATAGAAAGGCTAGTTTTCCTTAGGATGTGAAAATTGAATGTCATGCACTATATTATCTACTTGGGTCTATGCCATACCATCTCTCTACCATATAAAACCAACCTTAAACCTAGTTAGAATCATCATAGGTAGTCCCAATGGTCATGTCACCATAATATGCTCATATTCCTAATAGTGGAGTAAGTGGCCAACACACAAATTGTATCATCGATGCAGTCTCAAACCCCATAGCTCTTTGTACAACTATGCCAATAACACTGGTCCCCATGGGAAAATAATGCACTACTCAACCATCTATGCTAGAAAACCCATTAATTCAATCATAAATCTCCCACCATATACATCTCATAATTCTTACACTATGATCCCTATCATCATTAGGATGATTAGTCAATATTACTCCTCGTCAACCATAAATAGTGGATGATAGGTAAAACTCATTGAATGATAGGTCACCTCACTAACATGCTCACCAAATAATACCACCATGTGAATATCATGCTCCTCTCTTGAGAATGTGAATATATCCTCACCTTAGAGTGGCAAACATAATATCCTATACACATCTTCTTGGGTCACTGCCAACTCTCCAATCAGTAGATGGAAGTTGTTGGTGGTGTGATCCCACCTCTTGATAAATGCTATCATCAAGCTCAAATCTTAGGTAACTCTATAATATTATCACACTCCTCCTAATCTCATGGCTACCATGTGATCCCACTCATTTGGGGTGACATCTCTCCTCATCTAAGTCAACAGCCTCGTTAGGAAATTTTGTAATGTCAACTCCAACCTCACCTACATCCATACACACACAACTCAAGTCACATACTTTTTACTATAATATATCACTACCTTTTTCCCTAATATTTAGGATAAATACATTGGTTTGAGGCCCTCCATTAGGATATGTAGGTAACACTCAATCGACATGGGGTCTTTTAAGGTTAGCTCAGTGACATACCCACCTAACTATTTAATCTACTCTTCCCTCTCTACCCTAGACTTCACTACCTCTCTCTCTCTACCCTAAGATTAACTGCCTCTCCTCTCTTTACCCTAGGCTTCACTACTTATCTCTCTTTAATCTAAGCCTAACTACCTATTAAAACTCTAGGCCTCATGACCTCTATTCCTAACCCTCGACCCTATGCCCTACATTTTAAGCACTAGGTCTCCTGACCTATCTTAACCTATATTTTTTTACCCATTTCCCCAAACACAATTTTAACCATACATTAGATCTTTTTATATATGATTTGGGAGAGCTACATTGGCTTGAGGCCCTTAACTAGGCTATGTAGGTAGCACTCCATCAACATGGGGTCTTTTGAGGCTAGCTTAGCCATTAGATTAGTAGACTACTTCAATTAGGGATCTAAACTGAACCCTTTCTCCTACTTTTTGGTTCTTCATAGTCACTAACATCAATTTTAATGTTAACATTGATGTTTGGTGTTAGAAAATGTTTTTATAAACATACTAACATTAGTATCATGTTGGCCAATGTCGATGGACCCTATCGACATCAACAATTGGTTTAGCCATAAGGCCGAATGACCCATAACCAAAAGTTCAAATTTTCTCCTTAAAACTACACCAAATCCCTCCCAAATTACCCTAAACTTACCCTACCCCATTTCCTACCCCTCTACTAACATTTTATTTTACCCCAATCTCTAAATTACCCTAAAAAATCAAAATCACCAAATCAAGTTTCAAATCCAATCACAGTGGATCTTACCTCATCTCTCTATCTCTTTTGGGATAGCAAAACTAGCTCTTGTGGTGGCACACCTCCCATTGGGTCCCATCCTAGCTCTATCATCTTAGTTGTTCTCATATATCTTTTTCTTTCCAATCAAATGTTACAAATGAGTTTGGTGGGCCACCAAAATCCCTTTTGTTGGGCTTGGTCACCCATCGATGTCAGCATACTTGGCTTACACCCACTGATATCAATAAATTTGCCCTAGGCCACTAATTTTAGTTAAATTTACTACTAACATCAGTGATTTTACCAATGTTAGCACCATTGAAATAATGTTTTCATTAACAACCATCACCATTTTTTAGAATCTACCCAATATTTGGGGTAATTTAGAGATCATGTATATCTCCCTAACCACAACTACCAACTTAGAGATCACTTAAATCTCCCCCACCATGAATCTCCTTGGAGATCATGAATATCCCCTTGTCTATTGACCCTTTTACACCAAACTTGCATTGTTTATTTGACTACTTATGTTATTACACTATAGTTGGCTATTATACACATATGCATATTAGGTATTTTAAATGGTGACCAAGCTCATCCTATCACTTACAACATTTTATGTTTCTTAGGGGAACTTCCTACCTCAAATAATTGGCACACATAGAATATTAGAGCTACAAATTTGATTGTTTTGACCTTCTTAACTATCACTTACAAGTTGTGCTTTAGTTAATTCTATACTAGTCCTCCTCAACCTTACCTATTCTTGACTTTGTCAACTTTAGCTCATAATAGTATATGCATAAGCAGTGATACCATGTTCTCCTCCACTCACCCAATTCACTTCTTATCAAACTCATACCTGATTCTAGTTTATCCTCTATTGATTCCCATTTTGAGGGGGGATACCTCATCCAATACATAGAGCATCTAACTCCTATTTTTGTCTTGTAACTTGTCAGTGAAAATTAGAAGATAAAGAAGGGGCAAATGTAGACACTAAAACTGAGTCACACACATACATAACTCCCTATGTCAAAACCCCTTCTTGAGTCCAATTCCAATAATAATTATTAGCCTCCCAAACCTATGATTTTACCCCTCACATATTTAATTAATTTTAAATATATGATTAATTTAATTAAAAATCTTTTTTCCACCTTATTATGCCACCTCATCCTAAGACTAATTCTCACCTAATGAGTCACCTCAAGACTTAGTCCCCTTATCCTAACTACCTAAGACTTGTTCTCACCTCAAATATAAATTCTTAATAAAATGCATCCTTCTTAACCTCCTATTTTTACCATTTTGTAATGGGTGCCACACTTGGCATAAGGAGAAACAAAAAAATAGCTAAAATTAATAGTTTTACCTATCCTAAGGCTACTGATGTCAATCAACCCATGACCGATGTCAGCAAGATAACTGACATCAATTATATAAGCCAAAATCCAACCTAATGTTCAAGTTAGAAAAAATCAAGAAAATTCACTCTTATTTACATCCAAGATTTTGGAATTCAAATTTTATCATCTTGGCTTACTGTTATCTTGCACAAGTCAACCTAGATTATGAACCAAGCTCTTGAGAACTAGTAGCACCTACTTGTTTTCTCTAGTTGAGGCATCAATTTGGACTACTTGATAGGAGCCATCTATCCAACACTTATCATTTAGTCACCATTGTAGCTAAGTATATCACTTCTTCTATAGGTGTTTTAAGTAGTTACTTTGATATCACTTTACATCTACTATTCATTACTTTACACAATTCTGATTGAACCCCCATGAGGGAGTTATAAATTTTCCCTACTTGTTTCTTCTTGACCCAATACATCAAACCTTTAACCAAATCCATCCAAACCATACTCTCTCTCTCTCTCTCTCTTTCTCTCACACAACTCTCCCCAACCTTATATACTTGACCAAAACCATTTCTCAAACCTAAAAAAGCCTTTTGCAAAGCTCTTAGGTAATTATTTCCCCTATAGACCTTAGTATCCTAATTGACATTGGTTACCTTCACCCTACCAACCTTGGTAGAATAAATAATATTAGTCACACCCTTAATGACCTTGATAACATAACCAATGTTGGCAATTATTGATTTCCTAACCCTTTCAAAACCTTTGCAAATAACTTCCAAAATACAAATAAAACATACCACCTATACTTTGTTACTTTCTACTACACTCAGGTTGTGAATAATGGTAACATTATCTCTCTTTTACTCTCTCTTTTAGTTATTTATTACTCTTTTGCCTCTTAAAAGTGGACTATCATCTCTAAGGAAGTTTGACACTTCTTAGAACAAGCACATAGCTTGGTAGCCCACTCATTTATCTACTAACAAACATTTTGTGGTAGTGCTTTCTTACTTGTAGGTAGTCTTCCCTAGCCAAATAAGAGTGATCAAAATGTTTGGATATAACATAAAAACCAATCTAGGTTCATCATAATCACTTATCCCTACCATTCATCTTTATTTTTCTTTATACTCAAAATAAACAAATTTTAGCAAATTTTTTTTGGCATGCTTGGTAGGAGGTGGTATGACAATACGAGGATGCATATTTCAAAGCTTCTAATTAACATCTTTAGCATATAAATTGGTGAAAATGTTATGGGTGATGATAGAGGGGTCAATACCAAGCATGTCATTATATGACCAAGTAAAGGCTTTGTTATGGTTATTGAGAAATGGGGCATAATTAGCTTGCTTAAAGAAATATGAAGATTGGCCAATATCTAGGATGTGAGGGTTATCATGAGAGGGTAGATTGATATCAATGGTTGATTCATTTAACATATCTTGTATTTATGATGGAATTGATCATTAGATATAGGAATAATTTTCACCCATGTATGTGAGAATAGTGTCATCATCTTGACATTAGATAGTATTAATAGTGGGAGAGTTTTCATCAATTATTTTAGGATGAATGAGAGGAAAGGACCTTGTTTCCTTACCTTGGTGATAGGTGAGAGGCCCCAAGAAGATGTAATTTATTGAATAAAAATAAAAATAAGAGGTATAGATATCTCCAATTTGGTAGGTGATAGTGGAGAAGAAGGTGGAGAGGGAGAGACTGGTTCTTCAATAATTGGTACATGGGAAGTTTTGGTGAGTTTAGCTGGTTTTTCATATCCCACTCCATGCCTCTTTTTGGCATTTTCAATGGTTTTTCTAGTGGGATATTCAATAGGCATATGGACACCCTTCCCATAATGACCCAAACCAAATCCTTTCTAGGCACACTTATAGAGATAGGTGTGAGAACATATAGTGTTTTTTAGGAAAGAGAAGTCACAAGTAAATGGTTGTGGCAAAGAAGATATATTTCTAATAGTGAGAGCTTGATCAACTCCCCCATATGTGAAATTAGTTTGAAGGTTAGGAGGCCCATAAGGGATGGCCATCCCAATGTGGGGATCATAATTTGGGTACATGTGAAGCTTTCCATACTCTTATGGAGTATAGAACATTTCAAGTGTCAACAAATGATATTCACTGAGTGACAAATGTTGAAAAGTTTCCTCTATGGGATCCTTGTTAGGAATTTGTGTTGCTGGTATCTATGTAACTGAGGGAGTGTAAGTTGTGGAATATTTAGAAGTATTATGCAAGGAAGATGATGTCTTTAATGGAATGATAAAACAATTGGGACTATAAGTCATGTTGCATATTTTAAATGGAGGTGGGTCAATGGGTATAACATGCACTTGCCCATCATGTTCAAACTTGACATAACAGTGCAAAGTTGAGGGTACACATGCTATAACATGAATCCAAGGTTATCTAAGTAGTACGTTATATTGTAACTCTCCTTATACAACATAGAAGAGATTAGAAATTATGTAGGGACCTACATAGATATGTAAGACAATAGTACCCACTATAGTAGCTATGGTATTATGAAAGGAGTGGACTACTATATCAGTTTAAGACATGAAATTATCAATAAGAGATAGTTGTTTGTAGGCATGGGTAGAAATAATATTAATAATAGCTCCCCCATTGATCATAACTCTCTTAACATGAGTTTTATTAATATATATGGTAATAAAAAGGGTAGAATCCTAATCATCATAGTGTTGAAGAAGAATTTCTAAATTACTAAAGGAAATCAGTGAGATGGAATTAAGAGAGCTACCCAAAGCTACCAGAGGTTGGGGATCATTAGGTTGTACCTTAATTTATTTCAAGGCACTAATCAAAGATTGATGGTGTTGGGGTGAGTTTTGGATTAACTCATACAAGGACATTTTCCTAGGCATTTGGTGAAGTTGTTTCACCATTAAGATTTGAATAACATTAGAAGATGTTAGTTTAGGGACACCTAAGATGGAAATCTTGGGATCAAAAGGAGTGTCTTTGGAAAAGGGATGAGCCCAAGGAGTAGTGACATTTTCCTTACTTTTATCCTTTTAGTTTTATGACTATGTGGCCACATTAACTATGTTTATCTAAAATATAGGTAAAGGAGGTGGCAAAGGGGGTACAACCACATCTTTGGGTTTGAATTTAGGTGGAAGAGTAAGAGACATTGTATATTCTAGAGGTGGAATAACTTGAAGGTTAACAAGAGTATCAACAAAGAGAGTGTTGACATCAAAGTTTTGTCGAATTACTATTGTGAGGGATTTACAACTCTTAGTATCATGCCCAAATGAATGATGATATAAACACACTTGTGTATCATTAAACTAAGATGAATTCATTCCAAAAGGACTATAAGGCTTAATGGGAGGAAGAGTTATTATAAAATATTGTAATAAATGACATAGAAAAAAGCTTTGAGAGCCTACAAGTGGACTCACACTTGTGCTAAAAGGAGTGGACACCTTATTTTGTTTAGGAGTCATAGAGGTTATTTTACATGTTGACTTGTTTGGTGGTAGTGTAGTTACATGTTTTTTTGACACTTTCTTGGTGTTAGGTATCATAGTGTCAGATGTGAAAGGCCTACTAGGTGGCAAAGGTAGTTATGGAGGTAACTTAACCTTTTATTTTTCATGGGCTATAAATACTCCAACTAAAGTAGAGGGGTGTGGTCCCAAAATTGAAGGTAAAGTTAAGGGTTGATGAGAGAAGGATCAGTGAGATCTAGGAAACTTAACATTTTTTTGTAGTTTAATCTATGAAACTCCAAATTATGGTTGAGGAGTTAAATCTAATTTCACCTATGGATGAATTAAATTAGAGATGGGGAATATGCCTAAGGGACTAACCTACTTTAATGTGGTATATGTTTATGAGGGTGAGGGTTTTGACATAGATGGATGAGATTCTAGTGATTTTGGTGAAGAAGCTCTAACTTTGTCAAATACCTTGAGGTAAAGGGTGGTGAGAGGGTTGGCAGTTAAGGTTGACACTCATTTGTTGGATAAGGAGTTTTAAGCTAGTCCCAAAATGTCATGTGATCTACCTTCATGGAGTGAATAAATTATAGACTTTTTACCAATCATGAGAAAGGTTTAGATGAAGTTGATGTAGGCCTTATGGTTCCATCTTTAGAAGTTTTAGGTGTTTGAGAAAGAGGGAAGTTATTGGTCTTTGCTACTTTGGGCTAGAGATGATAAAGAGCCACAATAGGGTCTTCTTCAACAGAGACAAGAGAAGAGTCATGGTCTTCCATGGGTGGAGAAGAGGTAGGTGAAGAGGGTTCTTCAAGGGAGTAAAGCATAGGTATTATTGCTCCCTCAACATGTGGGTGAGGAACAAGTAAAGTATGATCCTCCATAGGTAAAAGAAGTGGTAAGAGTGGTGGAATTGGAGTAGGCATAATAGGTCTCTCATTTAATTTAGGAGTGGATAACACTATCTCTTCAAGGTAAAAAGGTGGAGTAGATGGGGCATTAATTTATATTAGTGGAGGAGAGGTAGGTGAGGAAGGTTCCTTAAGAGGGTATAACATAGGAATGATGTTCCATTTAACATGTGGTTGTGGAATGGGTAAGGCATGGTCTTCAATTGGTAAGAGGATAGGTAATATTGGTGCAAAGGGAACTAGAAATCCTAGCTCCTATGGTGGAAAAAGAAGTGGTAAAGGAGCTCTTCCTCACATGGGAGTGGAATGAGTGAAATAGGATCTTCTACCTAAGGAGGAAGATTGGGTTTAAAAAATGCCATTGACTATGGGGGAGGAGTCAATAAAATGGGTGCCTTCTATTGAGGGGGAGGTTGAACTAGAGGTAAAGGAAAGACCATAATAACTGTATGGATATTATGATTGCATGAGTTAATAGTGGTCTAATTAATAGTTTAATTAGGTGAATGGTTAGGAAAAGGATGTTTGAACACATCCATACTTTGATTATGGGGTGGATTAGGATTATCCAAGACAAGATCACCCCTATCAAGTATGTCTTAAACAATGTTATTAAATGTCTTATATTTATTAGAATTTTGGCCTTTAACTTGATGGTAGCCATAAAACTCATATTCCTTATACCAAGTTGGAATAAGATGGGAGGGGTCAAACTATATAGGATGTTTGATTTGAAGAAGGGTTATGACACCTTATTGTAATAGTTTTTTACAAAATGGATGTATATGACTCCCTAATGGGAGTGTATTGTCTTTGTTCATACCATTATTAGAATTGCTTGGTTAGATTTTAGGAAGATGAGGAATTAGATTGGTTTATGGTTGTGGAAGAAGCTGAGTTAACGACCACCATGTGGGTGGAGCCTTTAGCTTTTTGGTTAGAAGGATAAGTTTTAGAAGAGGAGGAGTCATTCAAATTGGAATTAGGGTTCTTACTATGCAACTTGACTCTACATTCGTTGATAGCTCAAATATTGAGTTTTTGTGTCATTATAAAGGCCTTGTCAAATGTATGGAAAATTTGTACCCATAGTATGGATGAGATGTGATTAGCACATGCCATTGAAAAGAGCTCAATAAGCTCAAGTTGGGGTAAAGAGAAGGAGAGTTTATTGATCAAACCTCTCCAATGCGCAATAAAATTTGTGATAGACTCGTCATCAAATTGTCTAATAGATTATGTTAATAGAAAAATAGTCTAGGAATATTTGTGCTAGTTGGGTAAATGAGAAAAGAGAATGCTGAGTTATAGAGCTATACCAATCCAAGGTAGCACCTAAAAGAGACAGGGAAAGTTTTAAGTAGTAACACATCATCGTGCCCTATTAAATAATAAACATGTCTAAATGCTCAAAAATGTTGTTGTGGGTCCTCTTTACTCTAAAAATGAGTAAATTTGGGGAGTTCCCATTGGATTAGATTTCCCATTGGATTAGATAAGGGAGAATAGGAAAAAAATAATGGATGGGTTCATTGCATATCTGATCATAAGATAACACATTGTTTAAACTAGAAATGGATGTCTGTAGATTAGACATCTTGTCCATCAACATCTTAATGAGGTCTTAAGGGGGATTAGTATGGGAAATACTTCCTAAGTTATAGGGAACCAGATAAGAAGTAGAGGGAGTGTATTACATATATTTTTATGGTTGTGTTGGCATAACATAAGGATAATGAGTCATAGACTGGGGAGTCAAAATAAAAGGATCTTGTCTTATTAGGTTAGAGACTATGCTTTGGTTGGATGTTGCTATTATAGGTTGGGTTATTGGTATGGTTAGACTAGATGAAGGGTGAGTCATTACTTAGGTACTTATAGGTGTGAGAGTAGATGGAATAAGTACCACTAAATTCTAGAATGGGGTGAGACTTGACTAAATAAGTTGTGGTTGTGAAATTAGGGAAGTTATGCCAGGGTTTAGATGGGATTGGGTGGTTGTTAATGCTAAACTTTGGACATTATTTATAGTTGGGTTACTTATCAAAGTAGTGGTTTGAGTAACCATGGGGAAAATAGTGAAGGTAGTTGAAATTGAAGTTGTCTCCATTAGAGAGCTTGGCATACCATTGATTGGGCCACCCAAAAAATTGTGGGTTTAGCTCATGGCAAGGTAATGTTGAAGGGATACCACATTATGATCAAGAAATTTAGAAAAATCTTGATCTCCTTTAGGAACAATGGGAATTTGGTTAGGGATGGGAGTATGCTCTATATCTAAAGTATTCTCCATGATAGACTCAACAAAAAGAGGGGAAGGTGGAAGTGGTTTCCAGCTTATGTAATCAACAAGAATTTTGGCTTGAGCTCACATCAATACCATGTAAGAGGAAGTATAAATAGTCTTACTACTCTGTATCAGTGATAAAATAAAGAAAAAGTAAGTTTGAGTGTAGGTAAGTGGGTTGTTTTATCTTGCTATTTTGAGAAAATAAAAATTACACAGTCACCGACATCGATCACTTGACCAATGTCAGTAGTAAAAGTTTGTTAACATTGATAGGATTAATCGATGTTGGTAGCTAAAGTATATAGATGCTAGTGTAGTTAACCAATGTTGATCACTATGATAACCTAAGAGATGTAAAATCTAACATTTTATAAACCCAAAATTAGAATATAGGTAAAATAGAGGATGGAAGAGGTCTTTGTAAGAAGGAAGAACACTCAAAAAACTTGATATAATAGGCTATACAAATTGAGTATTAGAAATAGTGTTGATTTTGTGGATCAATGAAAAAACATCCTTACCAGCTCAAAAATATAGAAGGCAATAGAAAAATAGAAAAAGAATATAAAACCACCAACTATTAACTCATATAGATTAATTTTAGTCTCATGTTGGCTTATGCCTTAATCAGATAGTGAGAATAAAATATAGTTGTTGAAGGTACTAAAAAGTAATCTAGAGCTATTTTTAGGTTAGTTTTAGTGCTCAAGATGACATCTATGTTAGACCAGGTATATGGATTGTTATAGGAGCTTACTCCCCACACTTCATGGACCTAAATCCAAGCTAGGACACTTAACCAAAATATACCTTCTACCTAGATTTTATACTCCACTAGAGAATGGAGTGGATTCTCCCTTTGGTCATAAAATCTAAGTAGGATAGCTAGGTAGGTTAAGGTGATCTACTAGGTGATGAAAAATTGATGGGCATTTCCTCGAGTGGGTTTAGATGTTTGTTTTTATGAGTGTGAGTTGGTTGTGTAAAATAGGTGCACTACAATTCATTCATAATGCTTGTAATTAACTAGGTGAGCTAATATGCAACAAGTAAATAATGAAGTGTAGTAAGTTTTAAATCCAAATCTAAAATATTTAGATTTAAATGAAAAAAAAGATGAAACAAGAGTAGAGAATGAAATTCACTATCCTAATGTTCATGAAAGAAGAAGTAAAGAAGAGATTATTTCAACTTGTAAGAAAAATGATGAATTAATTTTAAAGTCAAAGAGAAAAGAAGAAAATTTTAGTTTATTTCTTTTAAACAAAAAAAATGTTGAATTTTTCATTTTGAGAGAGAAAAGAAGGAGAAAGTGCAACAAATGAAGTTTTCACTATAATGCACCTACTTAAAATAAGTAATGAACCCAAAGAAAGCTCTAGGGTCACATTGAGCGTGCCAAAAATGTTTCACTAAAATTTGTCTATTTTGAGTCTAAAGAAAAATAGAGAAGAATGGTAGGGATAAGTGATTAGAATGAACCTAGATTGGTTTGCACATTGTATCTAGACATTGTGAGCACTCCTCTTTGGCTAGGGAGGACTACCTATAAGTAAAAAAGCACTACTGTAAAATGTTTATTAGTAAATAAATGAGTGGGCTGCCAAGCTACGTGCTTGCTCCAGGAAGTGTCAAACTTCCTTAGAGATGAAAATCCACTTTTGAGAGTAAAAAGAGTAATAAATAACTAAAATATAGGTAAAGAGAGAGTAAAAGAAAAATAATTTTATCATTATTCACAACTTGAGTGCAATAGAAAGTAATAGAGTGTATGTGGTATGTCTTATTTATATTTTGGAAGTTATTTGGGTAGGTTTTGAAAGGGTTAGGAAATCCACAATTGCCAACATCGGTTATGCTACCAAGGTTAGTAAGAGTGTGACCGATATAGGTTATGCTACTGAGGTTGGTAGGGTGAAGGTAATTGATGTCAGTTAGGCTATCAAGGTTGGTAGGGGCAATAAGTGCCTAAGAGCTTTGTAGAAGGATTTTTTAGGTCTAAAAAATGGTTTTGGTCAGTTTTAGAAGGTCAGGGAGAGTTGTGTGTGTGTGTGTGTGTGTGTGTGTGTGTGTGGTTTGGATGGATCTAGTAAGAGATTCAGTGTGTTTGGTCAAGAGGAAACAAGTAGGGAAACTTTATAACTCCATCATAGAGGTTTGGTAAAAAATGTGTAAAGTAATGAATAATAGATATAAAGTGATAACAAAGTAACTAATTAAAAGACATATAGAATATGTGATATACTTAGCTATAGTGGTGACTAAATGATAAGTGTTGGATAGATGGATCATATTAGGTAGTCTAATATAATGCCTCAAATGGAGAAAATAAGTGGTTGTTGTTGGTTCTCAAGATCTTTGTTCCTGATCTAGGCTGACTTATGTAAGATAACAATAAGCCAAGATACTGAAAGTTGAATGTTGAAAGCTTGGATGCAAATAAGAATGAATTTTCTTGATTTTTTTTAACTTGAACATCAATTTGGAGTTTAGCTTATATAATTGATGTTGGTGATCCCACTAATGTCAATCATGGGTTGACTAATATTGGTGGCCTTATAATAGGTAAAACTAGTATTTTTGGCTAGTTTTCTATTACTCCTCATTCCAAGTGTGACACCCATTACAAAATGGTAAAACAAGAGGTTAAGAAGGATGTAGTTGATTATCAATTTAGATTTGAGGTGAGAGAAAGTCTTTGGTAGTTAGAATAAGGGGACTAAGTCTTGAGGTGACTCATCAAGTGAGAATTAGTCTTAGGATGAGGTGGCCTGATAAGGTGGAAAAAGGAATTTTTAATTAACTTAATCATATATTTAAAATTAATTAAATATGTGAGGGGTAAAATCATGGGCTAAGAAGGCTAATCATTACTCTGGAAATAGGGCTCAAGGGGGGTTTTTGACATAGGGAGTTATGCATGTGTGTGACTCAATTTTAGTGTCTACAACATGATAGTCCCAAGTACTACTACACTTCCTCCAAATTAGAATGTGGTAAGGTCTACTCAAGGTGCTTCAATTCCTCAAGTTTCAACAACTTCTTTGTCTTCATTAACTCAATATAATGCAAGTAATTCTACCATAAACATAGTAGATTCATTGAATAATGTCAAAGCATATATCTATTTATGGGATGTCCTCCATATTCTTGGCCAAATAGAGCTCTTAAAAAAATAGGTATCCATTATTCCTAATAGTCCTTCACCTTCAAGTAATATTCATGGTCATGTTTCTCTAAAAAATACCCCTAACAACATTATGAAACCATCTACCAAAGCTGAGAAGCCTCCACCTTTCTACCTTACTCTCATAGTGGGGGACAAACTAGTACGCAATTCCATAGTTGATATGGTGCCTCTACATCAGTCATGCCCAAAGCTGTAGTTGATAAATTGGGAATAAAATATTAACCCCATAGAAAATGAATGATTCATCTAGATGGTACAAATTATAATACAATAGAGTTAGTAAAAAACTTGAAGGTCTACCTTCATGACTATCTTATTGTTCCTATCCTTCAAGACATTGTTATTGTTGATCTAAAATCTACCTTTCAAGAAACTTTAAATCCAAAATAGATGTCTATCTCTTAGATAACTAGTCATTCTTGGAATTCAGGATAGGATATGGAACCAAGGTGACCATAATAACTCAACCACTATCAAGATTCCACATTGAGCCCCATGATAATACAAGTTATAACTTGCATTGTGTGATCAATGAGAAGGAGTCATCTAATGTGGATGATGGGGTTTCTAAACTTGAGGGCATAACTAATTTTTTTATATATGATTATGGTATAGATGTTTATGAGAATGATACTTATGGATACATTGATAAAACTAACCTTAGCACCTATATCAACCATGAAAAACCATTTGAGGGAGCTGAGGTAAGTGTCAAACATTCTTTCTCACAAGATACTAAGAGTAACTACTTGATTCATGTCTATGATGATGATGGATTGAAGAATATAATTAATCACCATAGTGGGAAGGGTGATGTATTTCTACATACTATTGATGAAACTGACCTTGATGATGACACTCATGAGGAAGAGGAGGATGACTTATGGCTAAGATTCAATGTTATATGTCAAGAATTTAACTAGTTAAGTAAGACTCCTTACCCTCCCAATAAATGTATATCTGATGAGTTTAGTAATGATCCTAAAAATAATGGTGTTAATTTTTCTAATGATCAAGGAAAAGAAAGTTTAATCAAGCATGAGGGTAAGTATCTTATTGTTTTTCAAGAGCTTGCAATAAAAGAGGAGTCTCATGAGTCCAAGGTAGTTTTTATTGTGCCTCAAGGATAATTAAGATCTCCATCTAATATTGACCCAAATTTATAGGTATTAAAATATAAATAAGAATAACTTGATGACTTGATACATAAATTATAGTCTATCCTTGAAGAGAACAAAGATGAGGTAGTTATCATACATTCCAATCTATAGTTTGAGAAGTGCATATCAGATATGACAAATATCAAGAGGATTGTAGCTCCAATCAAGGCTCTAAGAGAGAAATAAATAACATTCATTTAGGATAAATATATTCCACTTGTAGGCCTAAGAGCACATAAAGGTGGTAGGCTCTTTGATCATCTACATATGCAAGTGTTTGATGATGAACATGATTCACATGCTAGATAGCCTTTATAGAGTGACAAAGAAGCAATAAGAACCATATTTGACCCTAGTTAAATTATGATAAGTTTTTTTCATCTTAAGAGTGAGGTATAGTAAATATTAGATAAGGTGTGTGTGTCATTCTTTTAGTTGTGTTGTGTTCCATAAATGTTCTAAATGAACACATGTTTGTTTCCCTTTGGTATGTCTTGTTTTGTGTGTATTTAATTTATGTTGGTGTGATTTGAAAGTTAAATTATGTTTCAAACTTGTGTATAGGTGACTCCATGTCCAAATGGATAACATTAGGCTATTGGTCTTGGCATAACAAGCATGCCACCCTTGGGAAATAGCTAAGAATATTGAATATTTTAACCACACATCAAAATAGGTTAACCCCTTATAGTATGAAACTTGATATATGTGTTTATTACCATGTCATAGTGTGTTTCATGGTTAATTTGATGTAACTTAATATGTTTCTAGCCCTGGTCATAATTTAATTTAGTCCTTGTGTCATTTTATATCACTTAGGGGTCTTATATGGGTCATAAATGAGAATGGTATAGTTTTCCATGCTCTCCAAGTTTTCTAAACTCCTTATAAATGTCTCTCATGTAATTATTTATTATATATGTCATTTGTTAACTAAAACTTTTGTAGGTGTTAACTTGAAGTCAAGAAAATAAGAGAAAAGAAGGAGGTTTTAGCAGCTATATGACCTATAGAGGAGAGTGGCATGTGGGAAAAGATTATGCAATGAAACTTTAGCTTTTATGAATCTATTTTCATGCATGATATGCTTTAAAAGTGACAAAATGGAAAAAGACCATTTCTCTTCTCCATCACTCCACTAGGAAAGCAAAAATGGTCAATGGGTCTTTTGATGGTATGGCTAGTAGGAGAGTTTCCCATTCAAATTCTATTGGTGGTGGATAATAAACTTGGTATAATTCACATTCATGTCAAAATTTCTAGGATTGGCTTCCTATTCTTTATGAACCATCCTTTAAAAGTTAACTATCTTATTTTTCATGTTAAACCCCATATCCTATGGGTTTTCCTCTTGTATGATCAATTCTATACAATATAATTATTAAAATTGCTTATAAAATATTTGGGATTACTCATTTCATTTTTTCCATCTTGGTTTGCATGTTTGGAGTTGATTTCATGAGCTAAAAAGATCATATTACATGATGAAGTCACCATTGCTAAGTTGTAGGCATATTTCACCAAGTATAAAGGTTATGGTTCTCATTATGGTTTCCTATGAATGTGATATTATTTGATTAATTCGTTTCATTTCATAAAAATAACTTTATTTCTAAGCTAGGTCTCTCAAGATCACACATTGATCAATAACATAGTCATATGTAAAACATAGTCAATTCCCTATAAGTTTTTATCTATAGTCATGTTATATGAAGGCCTTGAGAATGTTCATGAAGGTATGATGAAGGGTAAAATAGGTATTGTAAATATTCTTGTAACATTATCATTTAAATTAATCCTCTATAATTGACATATGAATGACTATACTAGCTATTACTCATATGTTCATAGGCCTGCAACACTAATCTACACCTACAAGTGCTCTCAGGAGAATATCACATGGAGTGAGGGAATTTGATCTTGTTTGAATTTTTTTTAGGCTATAAGGATCCATTTTAGACCTTGATAATTTATATAAATAATTTTAATAACCACACACTATGCACATTGATTGTCTTACATTAATTTCCCTATATATTGAGATGTTCATCTATAGGTGACCCTACATAGAGACTTGAATCAAGGTCATGGAAGAGTTTTACATGATTTTACAAGTGCTCTCAGGAGAATATCACATGGAGTGAGGGAATTTGATCTTGTTTGAATTTTTTTAGGCTATAAGGATCCATTTTAGACCTTGATAATTTATATAAATATTTTTAATAACCACACACCATGCACATTAATTGTCTTACATTAATTTCCCTATATATTGAGATGTTCATCTATAGGTGACCCTACATAGAGACTTGAATCAAGGTCATGCAAGAGTTTTACATGATTTGAGACCTTTATCAAGTTTTAATAAGTTGTAGATACCTTGAGAACCATTTTTAAGGTCACTGGTAGGTTGGCATACTTGATAAGTCACGTCAAGAGAAGAAATCTATGTTTTAGAGACAAGTTCCTTAAAACCCCCAAAATAGAGCCCTAACCACTTTTAAGGCTGTCATATGATGAGAAAACATGGTTCATATAAAATTTTAGATGTTTAAATCGTATAGCCTTCATGAAGGGGTATTACTTTGCAAAAGAGAGTGGATGTTTGACTAGAGGAACATAATTATAAGAGGCCTCCATTCTTGATATTTACTCAATATAACTTTTCAATGTTTTCTACAATTTTGAATTCTCAAGTAGGTTTACATCCCAAAGTGGTATAACATGAGAATATTTATATTATTTAATGGTACTATTGGGTTGAAAAATACAATATTTTTCCAAATAACATCAAATTAGGTTTGATAATAAGGTTTTGACCTACTTGGTCACTATGGGTGTACTCTGACTCCTAAGAAGATTACCTATGGTTGACTATAGACATTTACAGGCCCATGATGGAGACTTAATATGGAAACATATAAATAAGAACTCTTATAGAGTTAAAAAATGATTTAAAATTACTTAGAAAGATCTTAGACCATGGGATGTAGGTTTTAAGGAGAAAAGGCAAGTTACAGGACTCTTGCTACTCCAATTGTGGTCAACCTAAGTTGATTATAGCTAACAGGGAGCTAGACCATGGTGTTCTTAGTGATTAGCCTAACAAATGCATGATGATAAGTTACCTAAATTAATTTGGAATGATAGTGATGACTTAAATAAGGTATTTAGGCATTTTATGTAAGGTCTACCATGCATTAAACACCTACATAAACCTCTTTCATAAGGAGAAACATAGAAACATAATTAGCCACCTATGTCAAGTCAAATACAAGGTATGCAATGCAAAAATTTGACAAGGTTTTAAAGTATTGAAATGTATACTATCCTTGTGAGACCCTAATATAGGGTAAATAAGGCATGTAAGGGTTCTCATATAAGCAACCTACAGTCCATAAGTAAAGCGTACACATAGTAATTACTCAAGAGACTATCTTGAGGTTTTGAGTTATTTAGAGGTGCTATAAGATTGATCTAACCATGAAAAGTTTTGTATAAGGTATACGTGATCTATTAAGGCACCTAATATAATTTTTTTCACTAATTAATATGGGAGATTCTTTCTATTCTATCTTAGATAGAGGGAACTCCAAAATGAACAAACCCTAAAGGTGGGTCATTGAAGTGATGAAAGATTGAGCTATAAACTGATGGAACCATAAAAAATATGTTGAGAGTTGTATTACACATAAAATAACATCAAAAAATATACATAGGTTTTAGAAGCTTAATATGGTTGTCTAAACCCATATGGATGCAGTCAATGCTCGCTAGGTCTAATATAGGCCTAATGCTTAAAATGGGTTCAACTTCATTTCCATTGATATGAGAGCATTAAAAAGAATTCAAACACTTTCATGGGGAGTTATAAGGATTTCTTGAAATATTGGAATGCAAAGGAGACCAAAATGAAGTCACATTTTGTCTCAAACTAACTCAAGCATGTGTAAAATGCATAAAAAGACTCAAAAGGTTAACTTTGGAAGTTCATATCAATGTGGATGATTATCATGGTATTTTGGGGAGTTGGAAGAAATTTAATAAGATCTTGAACAATTTTCTTATGGAATGTGTTCAAGGTTCTAATGTTAGACCTATATGAGAAATCCATAGAAGTTAAAATATCTCTAAACCCTCGAAAACCCTTAGTAGTGACCTAATTGGGAAGGTTAAGGAGAGGCATATAAGAGGGATAGAATGAACATGAAAGTGATATTATATTATAGAGGACTCTCTAAGGCTCCTTCCCACCCATTTGAATTTCACCCCACTTGTATAGATAGGGTTTAAGTTGGATTTTCTTGACATTTTTATGTATTGTGTAGGTATAAAATGGTTCCATGAGATGCAAGTCACTTTGGAATATAGGTTAGGACTTGAGATAACCTTAAATTTCCATTTATTTATTTAGATAAGCTCACAAATGCCTCTACTAACACCTCCATCTCAAATAGTCCAAATTAGCATAGTAAAAAAGGAATGAATAACAAGTGATAAGTTGAAAAAAATAAGTGGGAGACCTTTTAAGGCTTTCCTAATGAATCTAAGGACATGAGGGATCTTGAAAAGCTTCATATAATCCTCTATATATATTATATTTGAAATTTGAAGACAATTTTGGTGGAAAATGTGGGAGGTGAGTGAAAGAGGGGTGATAATGACTATAGGTAGTGATAACTCATATCAAGAATAATATTTATGAATAGGGACACCTCCAATGCATGTTGAATCATTTTCATAACCTCTAACTCATAGTTCAATCTTCTCACCTATCCCTAGTCTATTGTGAAGCATTCCAAGGAGTCCAAATGATGAAGGCAATTTTTAGGCAAGTAAATGAAGATTTTTATGTCACATTTCAAGAGTATCATGTGTTAAGGGACATTTATCCAAGTAGACCTTACATGTTCTATCTCATAATTCATCCTTTTATATATGTAACTCCTCTCAGTTTGTCATATGTTATAATGGCTCTTGGTTATTCTTCTCAGTTCTCTCTCATTATATAAATAGTATATATTTTAGCTCTTGAAAGCTAATACCATACCATGTATGGTGAAGCCCTAATAGTTTTTACATTGTAATTTTCCTTTGAATAATAAATGAAATTCTTGTTTTGATTTCATGAACATTTTTCTAAGTGTGCAAAGTGATGTATGGCGATGTTAAGTGATAATCTTCTATCCTTTCTTATCCTTGTCCTCTCATGTTTATGTAAGAGATCATATTATGACAAGTCATATAGAGTGTATCTAGTGTGTTAGGATCCTTTCAAGTATGAAATATCCCTTATAGTGTGTAATATTGCCTTTGGTTTACTTACCTTATATATGTTGTCCCAAAAAATAGACTTCTCATTTTTGGGATAACATATGAACTATTTTGGCCCTGCAAGACCAAAATTATCTCTCCCCTTCTCAAAAAATTGTTTTGAGCCTTCAAATGCTTTATTATTCAAGCCTTTTTAGATTTCTACGGACTCTGCAGATTCAAAACTACTGACTCTGCAAGCTTGAAATTAGATAGTTCAATAGGTTTAATGACTTTAACAGGTAAATTCTCTCCAAAAAGCAAGTTTCTGGCACTTAGGCAATTTTTGGATTGGTTTAATACCTTAGTTCAATTAAAAATATTCAACGCATAGGTTTTTCATTTTGCGTAAAGCTTGGTCTAAATCTCAAAGTCAAGCAAAAGCTACCAAGTGTCATCTGCTAAGACACATTACAATTTATTTCTAAAAAGTAGCAAAACAGGCCACATGTCCCTTGAAAATCTCAGTGGAAGCCACCAAGTGTCAACATCTATAGTTTCCTCCTTGTGTCCCATTATAACTTGATGGATCATGACAAGTGTCAACATTCACAGTTTCTTCCATGTGTCCCATTATAACTCGGTGGAGCATGACAAGTGTCAACATCTGTAGTTCCTTCCTTTTGTTTCATTATGAGTAAGGACTATGGTGGGCCTCGAGTGAGTTGCTAAAGTGCAGTAGAAGCTGCCAAGTGTCATCTATCGGGACTCAGTTTCTAATAAAGTTTCAAAGAAGTGGAATGTGCCATGTGTCCCGTTCTAGCTCAGTGGAGCACAACAAGTGTCTACATCTGTGTTTCAAGTTTCTAATAAGTTTCAAAGCTTATTTCAATATTCTTCTCTTAGAGTCCCACAAAGGGCTCCAAGTGATAATAGTGGAAGGTTGTAATATGTTTTTCTAAAAAGTAGTGAAAGATGCCACGTGTCCCTTGAAAAGCTCGATAGAAGCTGCTAAGCGGAAACATCCGTAGTTTCTTCATTTTGTTTCGTAGGGACTATGGTAGGCCTAAGGTGAGTTTCTAAGGTCAAGCAGAGCATGACAAGTGTCTACATCTATGTGAATCCAAACGAGTCCCAAATATTTCTATAGTGTTTTTGGGAGCTTAGTGGAAGCTGCCACATGTCATTTTATGTAGGACTCTCAAAAGAGGTCTAAAAGCTTCTATAAGTTAAGCGGATGCTGCCAAGTGTCCTCACCTATTCCACAATGGAATATTCCATGTGTCACTTGTTAATATTAGTAGAAAAGACATGAAGGAATTTCTAAGGAGGATGATAGGCCTGCAGCCATCAAATTTAGGACAACTAACTAGCCATTAGCTTTCAAATGATGACAGACCCGAAGACATCAAATTTGTGGCAATGAAATAGTTGTTGGTCTTTGTAGGCTTAAGCATAGACCTGAATGCTTTCAAATGCATTCAAATACCTTTAGGCCAAAAGGAAGAACCACCGAGAAGAGGAACCAAAGGAATTAGAAAGGAGAAAAGATAGCCCGAGGGCTCAAATCATAGCAAAAAGAGGGAAAGGCCAAAATATCTACACAATAGTTATTCCAATAGGTGGAATAGTCCACAAAGTAGATATTTGAGCCTACAAAAATTGAAGGTGTGGCCTATTTGTTTCCCTTGGAGTAAAGTCAAAATGGATAGCTACGTAGGCACCAAGTGATCCAGATCCAAGAGAAGACATTTGAGATGAATCGCCATGCCATAGTTAAGATAGCCACCCTGTTCTAGCATGGCCCCCTGATAGAACTAAAAATACATTCAAGGCATTGAATGCACAACATGGGCCATTCCATGAAACAAAGTGCCAAGTCTCTCTTGGCTGCTATATATTATAATCTCTTGTATCATTTTAGGGAAACCTTTTACATAAAGGAAGCAAAAACTTTGCCCAAATTGAAAGGTGAATACTGAGACTTTGAGCTCAGATTATTTTTCATATTATTTTATCTGAATGAGAAAGCAAGTTACCTGTAGACTTTGTGTTGTTATATCTTGTATCATTTTAGGAGATTGTTCTTATGTCTATCTTTTGAATGTGTTCTTGTTTATTTAATCTAACAAGCAGAATTTGTGGAGATAATTAGGAAGGTGTCCTGAAGCCAATTGTAAGAAGACTTTGTGCTGCCTACAATTGCCTTTAGTGTGTTTGTCTTTTTCTATTTCATATGTAAAGGATCTTGGGATGACTTTATGCCCTCATTGTCATTTGTATTTCACTCTTGGGTAGTCAAGGTGGACACTTTACACTACATCTCAGGCTGTTGGTTACTATGTCCCTGTTACTAGTTACTTGTCACTACCTAAAAGAACTCTTATTGTTTCCTACAAGACCACTTCTGAAAAAAGAGAAGTGCCTTCAGTGTTTCCACCAAGATTTTCTCCTCTATTTGTGTACATCATCTCTAAAAAATGAGATATGGATGGTGTTGTCCTACCCCTGAGTGTTATTTTTTGCTTATATATATAGTATATAACTCCTCATAGTTATAAGGAAACCTCCCCTTGATGAGAGGAGAGATTTGTCCCCTTTTGATGTGGTAAACCCACACATCTAGATGACCAATATCCCTATGTTGTGGTTGAAGAGACCTATTTTTCTCATCAGTTAGCTGGTGACAAAATATTCACCCAACAGTTTTTGGTGACTCTGCTAGGGATGAACGTGTAGTCTGAAGCCTCAAGTTTCAGATTGAAGCAGTCTCTACTCTTATCCATTATAGACTTTGGTGACTCTATTTTGTGTCTTACCCACTATCATTATAGCCTTACCATCTTCCTCCACCCCCATGCTAACTGGGATAGAATGTGTAGTTTAAAGCCTCAAGCTTTAAGCTAATGTAGGGCCAATTCTTTCCCTTTTTTTTGTAATCTGGCAACTCCACATTATACCAGAAGCTAGAAAGCTCAAGGTGTTGTTGACCCTATTTTTGAGTTGGAGTAGCAAAATAACAAGCTATGGTAGTAGACCATACTGCTATGCTCTAAATTCAATAAAAGGAACTTTCTACCAAGAGAGCAAAGATTTATGGTTTTCAAATTAAATACCATGTCTTGCCATGGGGAAAGAAGAGAAAACCAAAAGGAGTACACCAGAAATGTGATTCCTAGTGGAGAGTTCCATTTGCCCATCACTAATTTTAGGGACAAAATGGTTTCCTACTAGTTTATCAGGATGGAATGCCATTTTCATTATCTCACAATGGGCAAAATTTGAATCGCTTTAATTCTTAAAGTATCAGATAAGTTCACTTATACATATGTACATCTGTATAGTCTTTAGTTCTATTTTTTGCTTTTCATTTTCATTTTTGGCATGTTTCCTTTTTGGGTATCATGAATCCATAGCCCAATGACATACTTTAAGGCACTAGAGATTCTAGTTTCTACCCCCCTCAGCTGCTCCAAGTTTTCATCTAAAGGAAGTTCCCCAACTGGAGCCAACTGTTGTCCCCAAAAATAGACTTCTCATTTTTGGGACAACATATGAACTATTTTAGCTCTACAAGACCAAAATTATCTCTCCCCTTCTCAAAAAATTGTTCTAAGCCTTCAAATGCTTTATTATTCAAGCCTTTTCATATTTCTACAGACTCTGTAGATTTAAAACTATTGACTCTACAAGCTTGAAATTAGTTAGTTCAACATGTTCAATGACTTTAACAAGTAAATTTTCTCCAAGAAGCAAGTTTATAAAACTTAGGAAATTTATAGATTGGTTTAATGCCCTAGTTCAACCAAAAATATTTAATGCACAGGTTTTTCATTTTGCCTAAAGTTTGGTCTAAGTCGCAAAGTCGAGTGAAAACTGCCAAGTGTCATCTACTAGGACACACTACAATTTGTTTCTAAAAAGTAGCATAATGGGCCACGTGTCCCTTGAAAAGATTGGTGGAAGCTACCAAGTGTCAACATCTATAGTTTCCTCCTTGTGTCCCATTATAACTTGGTATAACATGGCAAGTGTCAACATCCATAGTTTCCTCCTTGTGTCCCATTATAACTTGGTGGAGCACGACAAGTGTCAACATCCACAGTTCCTTACTTTTGTTTCATTATTTGAGTAAGGACTGTGGTGGGCCCTAGGTGAGTTGACAAAGTGTAGTGGAAGCTACCAAGTGTCATCTACTAGGACTCAATTTATAATAAAGTTTCAAAGAAGTGGAATGTGCCATGTGTCTCGTTTTAGCTCAACGAAGTGTGATAAGTGTCTACATATGTGTTTCAGGTTTATAATAATTTTCAAAGTTTATTTCAATAAGCTTCTCTCAAAGTCTTGTGGAGGGCACTGAGTGGAAAAAATGAAAGGTTGTAATATGTTTTTCTAAAAATTAGTGAAAGATGCCACGTGTCCCTTGAAAAGATCAGTGGAAGTCGCCAAGCGGCAACATTTGCAGTTTCTTCCTTTTGTTTCATAAGAACTGTGGTGGGCCCTAGGAGAGTTGTTAAGGTCAAGTGGATCATGACAAGTGTTTGTGTCTACATGAATCTGAATGAGTCCCAAATGTTTCTATAGTGTTTTTGGGAGCTCGATAGAAGTCACCACGTGTCATTTTCTATAGGACTCTCAAAAGGGGTCTAAAAGCTTCTATAAGTTAAGTGGATGCTACCAAGTGTCCTCACCTATTCCATAGTGGAAAATGCCATGTGTCACTTATTAAGATCAGTGGATAAGACATGAAGGAATTTCTAAGGAGCATGATGGGCCCACAGCTATCAAATTTAGGACAACCAACTAATTGTTAGCTTTCAAATGATGACAGACCCGAAGACGTCAAATTTGTGGCAATGAAATAGTTGTTGGTCTTTGTAGGCTTAAGCACCGACCTGAATGCTTTTGAATGAATTCAAATACCTTTAGGCCAAAAGGAAGAACCACTAAGAAGAGGAACCAAAGGAATTAGAAAGGAGAAAAGATAGCTCGAGGGCTCAAATCGCAGCAAAAAGAGGGAGAGGCCAAAATATCAACACAGTAGTTATTCCAATAGGTGGGACAGTCCACAAAGTAGATATTTGAGCCTAAAAACATTGAAGGTGTGGCCTATTTGTCTCCCTTGGAGTAAATTCAAAATGGATAGCTACACAAGCACCAGATGATCCAGACCCAGGAGAAGACATTTGAGATGAATCGACATGCCATAGTTAAGATAGTTGCCCTATTCCAGCATGGCCCCCTAACAAAACTAAAAATGCATTCAAGGCATTGAATACATAGCATGGGCCATTCCATGAAAAAAAGTGCCAAGTATCTCTTAGCTACTATATATGTAATCTCTTGTTTCATTTTAGGGAGACCTTTTTGATAAAGGAAGCAAAAACTCTACCCAAATTGAAAGGTGAATACTGAGACTTTGAGCTCAGATTGTTTTTCATATTATTTTATCTGAATGAGAAAGCAAGTTACCTACATACTTTGCATTGTTATAGATTGTATTATTTTATGAGATTTTTCTTATGTCTATCTTCTGAATGTGTTCTTGTTTATTTAATCTAACAAGTAGAATTTGTGGAGATAATTAGGAAGGTGTCCTGAAGCCAATTGTAAGAAGACTTTGTGCTGCCTATAGTTACCTTTAGTGTGTTTGTCTTTTTCTATTTCCTATGTAATGGACCTTGGGATGACTTTGTGCCCTCATTGTCCTTCGTATTTCACTCTTGGGTAGTCAAGGTGGAGACTTTATGCTACATCTTAGGCTGTTGGTTAATATGTCCTTGTTACTAGTTAATTGTCACTACTTGAAAGAACTCTTGTTGTTTCCTACAAGACCACTTCTAAAAAAAGAGAAGTGCCTTTAGTGTTTTCACCAAGATTTTCTCCTCTATTTATGTACATCATCTTTGAAAAAAGAGAGATGGATGGTGTTGTCCTACCCCTAAGTGTTATTTTCTTCTTATATATATAGTATATAGGTCCTCATAGTTATAAGGGAACCTCCCCTTAATGAGAGGAGAGATTTGTCCCTTTTTGATGTGGTAAACCTACACATTTAGATGACCAATCTCCCTATATTGTGGTTAAAGAGACATATTTTGCTCATCAGTTAGCTGGTGACAAAATATTTACCCAACAATGTAGACACTAAAAACTACACATGGTAATTCTAGATGTTGAAACACCCCTAGATCAAACCATTACCTAACCTCTGACCATGAACTTAAGTCAAGTTAGCTAACTAGCTATACCAACTCATCTTTTCACCCCACTTGACCTTTGACCCTCAACCATCGACATTCATCATGACTAATGATGTTTACCCTGACTGTTGAAGATTAGGTCCCTACCACTTGGGCACTCAAAATTAGTTTGTGTACAAACCCAAACACATCACAATTAAATTCATTTAGTGAGCTAATCCATCAAGAATAAAATTTTTGTAATTATTTTTACCCCTTCTATAACTTGCATCTCCATCTCTTTTTCCTATAAAAAGAGAGGGTCAAGAGGTGGAAAAGGATCTAGAGATCTAGGAATTTAGTAATTAAACAATCAGGTTATCAACCAACAATCATCAAGAACCTTTTTTTAGGTCTTCCCTCTAACAAGTTAGAAAATATGATAGAGACCCAAACCTTTACCAAAGATTTTCTTTAGGCAAGGTACCATTACTTTACAAAAATCAATCTTGGATTAGCTACCAATTATCAAACAACTAGTTAAGTATATTTCTAGTTTTCAAGTTCTAATTATTTATTTTTTAACCCAAACTCTTTTACATCATATCTTATAACCTATCATCCCTAACTAGAACTTTAATAATTTGATACCTAATCACTGAGTGTTTCTACTCATTTTTGCTATTTACATTTAGAAGAAATAATAAACTAAAGATAAATGGTCAGGGGTTTGTATGTACCTAGATTAAGTTACGCACCATATCTAGACATTGTAGGAGCTCCTCTTTGGCTGTGGAGGAAGACACCTATAGATAAGAATAAGACTCAAACATGAAGAATGTTAGATAGATATATGGTGGACTGCCAAGTCGATATGGTCAATCCCAGAAGTGTAAAGACTTCCTAGAGGGATGACAGTCCACTTTTTAATAAAAGAGTGTCAGATAAAGAGAAATGGTGAAAGACTAAGAAAGAGAAATAAAGATAACATGTACCTATATTTTGCTATCAGTCTCTCATAGTCACCAACATTGGTAGTCTTATCGGCATCGATTTGTCAATGTTGCCATCATTGGTTAGGTTGTCGATGTCGATAGGGGAAATGTTGCCATTGTCAGTTAGGTTGTTGATGTCGATAGGGGCAATGGTTCTTAGATGGGTTTCTGGGTTATGTCTGTGGTCGGTAAAAGGAATTTGGGAGTTTAAAAGGTCTATGTATGGTTTTAGGGAGATGAATAAGGTCTGTAGAAAGGCAAAGGTAGAAGATAGGTTGTCAAAAAGGGTAAGGGTATGAGGAAGGCTTTTCAGCCTCTCTGGGAAGGAAGTCTGGTCTGGGTGATAATATTTAGAAATAGTAAATAAAATCTAATTACTAATGTATTCTAAATAATTGAAATGAAATAGAAGAAGAATACTTAGCTCTACTTGGTGGAGAACCAGAGGTGTGAACGCTTGTTCCTATTGTTTCTGTAGCCAGGGGAGCATTAATCGAAGTCTGATGCTTGGTCTCAGAGAGTGCCTATTGATGTCAAAAAGTCCAAGAGGAAGAGAGAGAGAGGTTTATTAGAGTCCCAAAATGTCCAAGAATCTAAGAGCTATCAAAGAGAGCATCCAAGAGTCGAAGAGAGCATCTAGGGAGAATTCTGAGGCTGTAACTCAACATTAGATGTCAGTTTATGTAATTGACGTCAGCTATCCCACTGGCGTTGGCCAATAGATGACCGACGTCGGTGGCTAAAGAATGAGTAAAAGGGCTAAGAAGCCCATTTTCCATCTGCCAAGTGCATTTGCCATTGGAGAACAATCAAAAGGTGGGTTTATTACGCACGAGAGTTAGTTAGGAGGTTAGGAAGGAGTGAGAATAGGTCTTGGATGACTCATAGGGTGAAAAATGGTCTAAAGGCAAGGTGTCCAAGGTGAGGTGTCTAGGGTGATGTCTAGGTGATGTCATTAATTCAAAATAAGTAGTTTATTTTAAATTAATGAATTGTGTAAGTGTTTAGGAGGGGACCAAGGGGGAGTCGACACAATTTTGGTGTCTACATTTTCCCCTTTTTGTCTTGTTGGTTGTTTTTGATGAACTACAAGACAAAAATAGGAGTTAGTTGCCCCAGGTGTGGATGAGGTATTCCCCCTCAAAGTGAGAGTTCAGGGAAGGTAACCTGATATCAGGTGCCAATTTGATAGGTAGTGGATGGATATGGTGAAGTTGGAGTGTGAACGTTGCAATAGTTGAGATTGCACATATACCACTTCACATGATAGGTAGGTCAAATTATTGCAGTCAAGGTCGAGGAGTGCTAAAATTGAAGTAACTAGTCCCCAGCTTTTAGTCGTAGCTGATTGGGTTAAATGATCAAAGCTGTAGCTCTAATGGTCATCATGTTCCAAGTATCCTGGGCTTAGGAAGTGCTCCTAAAAAACATGAAAATGTCACAAGTAGTGGGGGTCAACTTGGGCATGATTCTGATACTTGTGAGGGTCGTAATGTGGGGTGCATATAATTTGCTAACTATTCGTGAGGTAGCATACATGCAATCAAAATAACCAAGGCAAAGTTGTCTCAAAAATGGTCATGGTCAAAGGAGATAGTCACAATTTCCATGGTCATTGGTGTGGTGAGGGAGATGTGTGTGATCTCTAATGTGCCCCATGAGGAGTCAAAAGTGACTTCTGTAGTGTCAAGGCTAGTTATTTGGTCATGATTAAAGCTTATATGGTTTGTCCATCAGGTAGACAAACAAACAGATGGTTGAGCTAACCCGTCAGAAGACTCCAATGTCAACTGAGTGTTGCCTACATAGCCCCTATTTTAAGGGCCTCAAGCCAATGTAGTTCTCACCAAAAAGAAAGGAAGAGTGTAGGTTATGGATTGGTTTTGACTAGGTTAAGTTGTGGTTTAAAGGTTATATAGTTTGTCCATCAGGTAGATGAACAAATGGGTGGCTGAGCTAACCTCAGAAGACTCTGTGTCAACTGAGTGCTGCCTACATATCCCCTATTGTAAGGGCCTCAAGACAATGTAGTTCTCGACAAAAGGGAACAAGATGGTCAAAGAGGTTGATAGGTGTTTTGGTCATGTCAATGTTTTAAATGATGAGTGTATGATGATGTTACAGCCTTTTCCATATTATGTGATGGTGTATTCTATAACATTGGTTATGTAGTTTTTCATCCCTAGTAATTTTCCATATTGGTGATGGTGTATGCCAAAAATGAAATGAATATATTTATGCTTCAGCAAGTTTCCATATTGGTGATGGTATATGCTTGACATAAATTGTGTTTGGTTGATAGTTTCCATGTGTATTGTTTTCCATAGAAACTAGTGTGTATGGGTTATGATAATTCATATAACACAAATTGGTATTTGTATTAAATAAATTACGAGGTCATGTTAGTGGTTGAGAATGTTTGGTTTGGTCTAGTTTAGTTTGGTTAGATAATGGTCTGGTTATGTGTGACCAAGATGTATAAGAAGTGAAAGGCGCGTTGTTCTTGCATTGATAAGGACCATAATGATTGCATAGATAAGGTTTTTGGAAACAAAAGTCCCGTTTATGCATTACATCATTGACCATTGGTTTATGTTAGAGAAGTATTTGAATCACTTGATGGTAAGTGAGCTCAAATACCTTGGGTATGTTGGGGTGATTTTGTGATAGGTGAGGGTAGCATAACCCTTTTGAGTAGGGATAACTTTGCCCCTCTTATAGGTGACCTTAAAAATGACTATAGGCAAGTCCATAACTTAATAGTTTGTCAGTCTTTTTTTTTTTTTTGGTAGACTGATCAATGTGGGAAGTCCACTTAGGGATGTTGTGTTATTTTATGGTCAAGTTGTGTTATGTATGTAGCAAAATTTAGGCATAGCCATCCTTCAAGGGAGTGGTCCATAATCTACTTTGTATGTGTTGATGTCATTGAATAGCTATCCTTCAAGGGAGTAGTCTATTTATTACAGTAATGATGTGGCTGTCCTTTGAAAGAGCAGTCTACATTTATAATTTATGACCTTTGGTTAGGCATCCCCAATCTTATATTTTTTTGGTTTTTGATTGAACTTTTGGTCATGGACTAGACTATAGAGGTTTAGGGGTTCCCTTTTACTAGGACAAAGCATTCATGCTTAACAAAAGGGTTAACTAATGTTTGTAGGGAAAAGGGTTGAAAGAAATAAGAATGAGGATGACAGGGGTTACTCAAGGGATGAGCTCAAGTTAAATGTTAAGTGAATGATTACTTGATTAACAATAAAATGGTTGAAGATGTAAGGCATTTAGGGGCTCAAGTTCTAGCCGGTCTTCAAGAGAAGACAGATGATAAGTACCTAATCCATGATTGTGTTATGACGTAAGGTCTGAGTCAATTAGGAGAAAACTTGCCCCATTTGCTTCTTTCCATATTGGTCACATGTTGGTTTTCTATAAGAACGAGATCTCTGATTTTGAAATTTCACTCTTTCAGATTTTGGTTGTGGGTGTGTGTTGGTCGATGTTGGACATGAAATCAGTTGGTATGTTGTTGGCATTTGGTACAATGCCGAACATAGTCATTATAGTCTTGGTTAAGGGTGGGCCAATAATACCCCAAGTGGAAGATGCACTTGGCAAGTGAGTTACCACTGAAATGTCCCCCATAAATCCCATCATGGACTTGTTTGATGACATGAGATGTTTCAGTGGTAGTTAAGCATTGGATAAGGAGGCCGTTAAGACCTCATTTGTAGAGAAGTCCCCCTAGCATGGTGGATTGAGATGTACTTTTGATAAAAGTCTATTGTCCATTGCTAGAGAGGTTGGGAGGCATGACAGAAAATGTTAGGTAGTCAACAAGTCACTTATACCAAATGTCATGTAGACTAGAGAGGTTAGGAGGAATTTCCCCTAGAGATGTTGGTTGATATGAGCCCAAGATAGAAATCTTGGGTTTTGGTGATTGAAAAGGCTTGATGAATGGACATGTCCAAGGTGTAGAAGCCTAGTCTTTTCCTTTATCCTGTAGGTTTTGTGACCTAGTGGCCACATCAATGGTGTTGATTTCAAATAAAGGAGGAGAAGGTGGTTGAGGGACTATAGTCTTGTGTTGGAATTTTGATTTAGGTGAAGATGTTTGTGAGGTATGAGATGGTGTCAGTGGTATGTTGAAAGGGTGGTCAGGAGAATCCTCCATGTGATGGGTGTCCTTTTTCAGGTGTTGGTGAATAACACCCTTAAGGGCACAACAACACTTAGTATCATGTCCAGGTGTGTGATGATACCAACAAATTTTAGTGTTGTCGAACCAAGATGGTTTTGGTCTGAGAGGTTGATATGGTTTAATGGGCGGGAGAGTAATGCTCGAAGACTACAACAATTAACATAACATCAAAGCATAAAAACCCACAAATAAGTTTCACGCTCTTTGTTGCAGTAGGAGATGACAACTTTTGTTTAGGAGTTGTTGAGGGAGTTTGTCGTGTCCTCTTTTTAGTCAGTGGTGTGGCCACACATGTAGATGGCACTTGCTTGGTGAGAGGCACCGAATGTTTTAGAGGAAGTATGTGTTTGATAGGTGAAGAGAGTAATGGAGGCAATTTGCCTCTATGAGGTGTTGAAATAGGGAGCACTCCTTTTAAAGTGGAAGGATGTGGACCCAAAATAGATGGTAATGGTGAAGGTGGAGGAGAAGTTCTCTGATGTGATTTAGTAGCCTTCTTTAGTATAGTGCGAGGACTACTATTGTGAGGGGTTAGGTTCAAATCTACCTTTAGCAGATCTTCTTCGACTGAAGTGGGTGAGGTGGCAAGTTCCTCTTTTAATGGAGAAGGGGTTTGAGAATTTGGCTCTTCAAGTGGAAAGAGTGTAGGGATGATCATGGCTTTCGTACGTGTGTTCTAAGAGTGGGGCAAGTATCATCCCCCATTGATGATAAGAAGGATGAGTGTGAGGCAGCTGGCGTTGGTGCCATCAAGGCATCCTCCAATATGGGAGAGGTCAAAGTAGACTCTCCTTTGTGTGAAAGGGGGCTAGATGGAGGATTATCCTCCATCTGTGGAGGACAAATAGGAGAAGAAGGCTCTTCTACTTGTGGTGGAGAAATAGGAGAAGAATGCTCTTCTACTTGTGGTGGACAAATAGGAGAAGAAGGCTCTTCTACTTATGGTGGACAAATAGGAGAAGAAGGCTCATCTACCTGTGGTGGAGAATTAAATTAATTAACCTCTTCAGACTGTGGGAGAGGTTGGTTAGAAACCATGTCGACCGTGCATATATTACGCTCATGAAGGTCATCAGCTATGGTCTAAATGTTATTCTGACTAGGAGGATGGTTAGGGAATGGTTTTCTAAATATGTCTATGTTGTGGTTAGCTAGCTCAAAGTTATCCAAAACAAGATCCCCCTTGTCTAGCATGTCTTGGATAATGTTTTTGAAGGTTTTGCAATTGTCTGTGTCATGACCTTTGACACGATGATAGTTACAAAAGTCATTTTCCCTATACCATGTAGGAATGGCTTTTGAGGGGTCAAATTGGGGTAGTCAGATTTGAGGGAGGTTGAGGACCCCCTGATTGACTAGTTTATCCAGCATAGAAGCGTATGATTCTCCTATTAGAGTGTATTGATGCTGTATATACCATTTTTGGAATTTTTTTGTGATATATTCTGATGTGGAGGGCTGAGGTTGGTTGGTTATGGTAGAGCATGATGACCTAAGTTCCACAGCATTTACCACTCCCTTAGACTTGGAGTGGGAAGAAGAAGGTTTGGAAGAAGGGTCATTGGTTTTTGCATTGGTATTTTTACTACGCAATGTGACTCTATCCTCTTTGACTGCGCTGAGTTCAAGCTTTCAGGCCATGGTGAAAGCTTTGTAAAATGTGTAGAAAGTTTGAACCTACAAAGTGGATGAGATGTGCTTGGCACATGCTCTTGAAAAGAGCTCAATGAGCTCATTTTGAGGTAATGAGAAGGAGAGTTGGTTGATCAAACCTCTCCAACGGGCAACGAAGTCAGCTATTGACTCATTGTCGAATTGTTTAATAGAATAGAGGTCTGTAATGGAGACCTTCTTAGTGATGTTGATTGAAAAGTGGTCAAGAAATAGTTGAGCTAGTTGAGTGAAAGAAAAGGGTGAATGACTGGGAATAGAGCTATACCAGTCAAGGGCAGCACTAGAAAGTGACATGAGAAATGTGCAAAGTAATAACGCATCGTCATGTGCTATAAGGTAACAAGCGTGTCTAAATGCTCATAGATGTTGTTGTGGGTCCTCTTTACTCTAAAAATGAGTAAATATTAGGAGTTCCCATCTATTAGGATATGGTCTAATAGGCACCGAAGGGTGAATGGGTTTGTTGCATATTTGTTCATATGAAAGAACATTACTTGAACCGGAAATGGATGTCTCAAGATTGGACATCTTATCCATCAGCATCTTAATTAGATCAGCTGACAGATTGGTAGGAGGGGCACCCCCTAGATTGTAAGGTACCTAAAAGGCATTTGGAGGGGTGTATGACGTACTTGGTTACATTTGTATAGGTGCAACATATTGGTAGTTCGTCATAGGGACTGATGTTGAGGCTAAAGGGGCTTATACCATGAAGTTGGAGGGCACAAGTTGACTGGATGTCACCAAGGATGGTTGAATGGTGGTGACATTTGTAAAAGGGTAGGTGGTTACTCTTGTGTTTATGGGCACAAGAGTGTGTGGAGTAGATACAATCAAGTTTTGAAAAGGTGTCAAACTTTGTTGAATTGTTTGTGGTTGAGGGGGTACAGAAACCCCAATGGAGGTAGGTCCAGAAATGGATGGGGAGGCCAAATCTTGAAAATTGGCCATGGTTGGGTTAATGGTTGAGGTAGTGGCCTAAGTGACCATGGGTTGGGTAGTGGATGCTATTGTTATCATTACCGCTTCAACCAAGGAAGTTGGCATCCCATAAACAGGGTTACCTGAAGGGTCTTGTGTTTGGCTTCTTGTGAAATAGTGTTGGAGAGCCTTGGCATTATGGTCAAGGAATATCTCAAAATTTTGATCCCCTTTGGGAACAATTAGATGTTGGTTTGGGGTTGGTTGGATTGGAGTACGCTCAATGTCTGAAATATACTCCATTTGGTGACCTGATATGAAAGGTGAAGGTGGAAGTGGCTGTTGCCTTGCGTGGTCAATAAGAGATTTGGCTTGACTGTGTGTCAAAACCATTCACAGTGAAAGGGTTTAGGTGCCAAAAACTATGTATTTTAGTTTTAGAGGACCAAAAGATGTGTTAAACAATAATAAAGTTGGATTTTAAGCTTGCTATTTTGAAAGAAAATTTGTTGACAATAACCGACGTCAATGGAAAAACTGATGTCGATGGGGATATGTTGCCGACATTGGTTGAAAAACTAATGTCGGTGAGGATAAGTTGCTGATGTCGGTGGAAAAACTGATGTCAGTGTCTGTGTATTTCCAGAAACTCAAAAAATTGGAAGTTTTTGGAAGAAAATGAAAGTTCTGAGTTGTTTTTGGAGCTCAGAATAATGCATCCTTACTAGCTCAAAAAATCAAATAAGAATAGAAAAGTAGATGGAAAGCAACCTCTAAATGTTAAATTCTTAAGAATAAATTTTAGAGTCATGGTGGCTTATGCCTTAGAAGAATATGTTTGGGAAGTGGGCTTTTAGAACGGGTCCTAAAGAGGCAGTCTAAAGCTGGTTTCAGGTTATGTTTTGGTGCTCAAAATCTGTATTAGGTTCCGTACGTGGCTTGGTGCTAGGAGCTTTCTCCCCTCACTTCATGATCCTAGAGCCAAGCTGGGTCACTTAGCCAATATATACTTTGCCTATAGTTTATACTCTACTAGAGAACAAAGTGGGTTCTCCCCTTGGTAGTGAAGTCCAAGTGGGAGCGCCAGGAAGGGTAAGGTATCTGCTAGGTGATGAAATCCTAGTCAGGCCTTGTCTCAGGTATGTTTAAATGTTTAATTTGATGTGAATGTGGTCTAGTTGTGTAACATATGTGCACTACAATTTATTCATAATGCATTTTTAATTACTAGATGAGAGGGCTAAGAATGCATTCAAGCAAGAATGAAATGCAACAATGTTTAACCCAAATTGAAATGTTTTGTTCAGATGCAAACAAGTGAGGAAAGGTTAAGAGTATGAATTTTCACTACTCTAAGATGCAGGCAAGAAGAACAAGAAGAAAAAGAAAGATGTTCTTTTTAACTTGTGCTTATGGTTTCTTTTTGAAATAAAAAGATAGAAGGAGGATGTAAGAAGAGAATCTAATGCATCTATATGAAAGTTTACTTTTTAGAAGAAATGAACCCAAGGAAAACTCTAGGGTCCCACCGGGCATGCCAGAATGTTTCTACTCATTTTTTGCTTTTTATATTTAGAAGAAGGAAGAAAACTAAAGATAATGGGTCAGGGGTTATATGATACCTAGATTTAGTTGTGCACCGTATCCAGATGTTGTAAGAACTCCTCTTTGGTTGTGGAGGAAGACACCTGTAGATAAGAATAATACTTAAACAAAGAGAGTGTTAGATAAAGATATGGTGGACAGCCAAGCGATAGCTCGATCTTGAAAGCATAAAAATCTACCTCAAGGGATGACAATCCACTGTTTATGAAAAAGAGTGTCATATAAAGAGAAATGGTGAAAGACTAAGAAAGAGAAAGTAGACAATGTGTACCTATTCTCTGTTGTTAGTCTACCATAGTCATCAATGTTGGTAGTCCTACCAGAGTCGGTTGGTCAAGGTTGCCGACAGTCGGTTAGTCTGTTGACGTCGGTAGGGGTAATGGTCCTTGGACGGGTCTCAAGTTTTTGTCTGTGGTTGACAGAAGGAATCTAGGAGTTTAAAAGGTCTATGCAAGGTTTCAGGGAGACGAATAAGTTTCGTAGAAAGGCAAAGGTAGAGGATAGGTTTTCAAAAAGGGTAAGGGTATGAGGAAGGCTTTTTAGCCTCTTTGAGAAGGAAGTTTGGTCTGGGTGATAATATTTAGAAATAGTAAATAGAATCTAATTACTAATGCATTCTAAATAATTGAAATGAAATAAAAGAAGAATACTTAGCTGTGTTTGGTGGAGAACCAGAGGTGTGAACACTTGTTCCTGTTGTTTCTATAGCTAGGGTAGCATTAATCGAAGTCTGATGCTTGGTCTCAAAGAGTGCCTGTTGATGTCAAAAAGTCCAAGAGAAAGAGAGAGAGAGGCAGATCAGAGTCCCAAAAAGCATCCAAGAATCCAAGCGCTGTCGAAGAGAGCATCTGAGAGTCGAAGAGAGCATCTGGGAAGAATTTTGGGGCCATAATTCAATGTTAGATGTCAGTTTATGTAACCGATGTCGGCTATCCTATCGGCATCGACCGACAGATGACCAACGTCAGTGGCTAAAGAATGAGTAAAAGGGCTAAGAAGCCCATTTTCTATCCACCAAGTGCATTTTCCATTGGAGAATGGTCAAAAGTTGGGTTTATTACGCACGAGAGTTAGTTAGGAGGTTAGGAAGGAGTGAGAATAGGTCTTGGATGACTCATAGGGTGAGAAATGGTCTAAAGGTGAAGTGTCCAAGGTGAGGTGTCCAAGGTGAGGTGTCTAGGGTGATGTCTAGGTGATGTTATTAATTCAAAATAAGTAGTTTATCTTAAATTAATGAAGTGTGTAAGTGTTTACGAGGGGACCAAGGGGGAGTCGACACACTTTTGGTGTCTACACTGAGTTCATCTACCCATTTTTTTTCAAACACTTATCAAAACCCATAGTAACCACCAATGATCACTCTGACCACCGATGGTCACCTTCAACCACAAATGGTCACCCAATTGCCAATGGTCACCTTAACCACTAATGACTATCCTAACTATCGATAGTCATTATGGTAGGAAATAATAACAATCTATTTCCACTAGCTTACCCTCAACCAAGTTCCACTTTCTATCTTTTTACCTATTCGTAGGGTCCCCACCTATTTTTTGAACATAACCTAACTTATTTAGCATTAGTATTGATCCACTTATTACTATAATTAGTTCATTTCCTTTATCAATAATTTATTTATTCTTTCATTCCCTTTCAATCTTTTCTATTATTTGATATAAGTACTTCATCTTTATTTCCTTAAACTTAACTACTCTAAGAGAGTGGATTGACAACCTTTTATTAAGGTCATGCTTCTTGGATCTAGCTCACACTAAAAAATCCACCTTGATATCCATCTAATAACCCCTTTGTTTTATTATTTTATTATCTACAAGTCATTATTCCCAATACAAAGAAGAACTCTTCATAATCATCTAGATCATGCACACACAAACAAAATTTTTCTTCTACCATATCTATATCTAGTTTCTTACTTCTTTTCCAAGAAAATAAACTAAAATTGAGAGAAACATTCTGGCACACCCAATGGGACCTATTAGAATTTAGATTCCCTTTTTTTCCTTATTCTATGCTCATATAAATAAATCAAAATTTAGTTTGGGTATAAAATAAACCTTGTATACATTGATTACTTGCATGTTTAGATCATGTAGTTAAAATTAAAGGCTAATTAAATCAATCATAGTTTCACCTTTGTTATCACACACCAAAACCAAATCACTTATATCAATGAAACATCATAATAATTGACATAAAGCCTTACTAGGATTTTATCTCCTAGAGTTTTACCTTTACCCTTTGGCTATATTACTTGTAGGTCATTACCAAGAAGAGAAACCAAAACTCAACTCTCTAGTTTAGTCTAAACTCTGAGAATTAGTATATACTAGCTGAGCACCTAACACCCTAATCACTATAGTGTGTTAGGGTAGGGGGTAGGCACCAATACCAAACCACATATTGATTTCCAACATGGATCCTTTTGAAATCCTTAAACACTTGAAACTAACCATAGACTTCTTTTCTAGTACCTATTCTACAAACCATGTTATTTTTCACACTTTCAAACTAAGGAATAAGCTAAAATCAAGATAAAAGTTGCCTTAAGATTTTAAATGAACTCTAATGTATATTTATTATTACCTTGTGTTTTAATTTATTTCTTTCATTTCTTAGTTTTTAAAGTATATAAAATAAAATGACTATGATGGTATGTAGATAGGTACCTGGTAAAATGTGTGCATTGATCTAGATGAATGTGAAAACTCTTTTTTGTCGAGGAAGGACTACCTGCAATAAGATGGCACTAAACCAACTTGTTTTTTAGGTAAGTATGAAGGGTGAATTGTCTAACAATGCTAGATCTAAGAAGAAAAAGATTATTTGGATGGATATCAGTCCACTACCCTAATGACAAAAATGTTTTAGGAATGAAAATAAATAATAATAAACTGATAAGAACATAAATGATTATACAAGAAAATAAATAACATACCTATTTAATAGAAGTTGTAGCATGACAGGTCAATACCATGCACAAGGATGTCCAATTTAGGTCTATAAGATTAGAACAGGGTTTGTAAATAGGTTAGAATCTAAAATATGGTTTATTAGGGTATGGGGAAGGCTAAAATAACAAACTATTGTTTTTTATTGATAGTGACTGATAATGGCTAGGGTGGTTGGTGGCAGTTGTCTTGATTGGTGATGGTTGTGTGACCAGAGATGGTTGTTATAGTTGGTAAGGATTATAGTAACCATCTATGGTTACCTATGGGAAATGGGTATTTGGATAAGAATAGTAGAGGGTGAGATAGGGGTTTTAAGGGTATGTACTAGTGTGTAGGTGAATAGATAAAAATAGTAAATCTTGATAAAGGGTGAAAACACTAAAAATAAATGAGAGATACATGTATGATTCCAAGTGGGTGATACTTGAAACCTAAAGAAATTCAAATATCAGAATAGTACTCCTCCCTTCAAAAGTCATGTGGATAGAGTTTTGTGGTCTTGGATGCTTACACAAAGAAAATAAGAGAGTCTAGATAACAATTTCTTGATCCTTCACTCCTATAAGAGCTCTATATTTATAGCACAAACTTGATAAGTGTGGAGAGAGAAATTTTCCAAGTTAGGTGAGGATAAATATGCTAATTTGAAGGGAAAGAAGTCTATGAGGTGTGAATGGGAAAGTTTCCATTTTATCCATGCATGCCTATCTTACAGTTGGATGATTTTTATTTTGTAGGGGTGGAGACCTAACCATAAATGGTTAGGCCAACCATTGATGGTTGACCTCTAGAATTAAAAGGCTTAAAATTGATATAAATCAATATGTTTAAGAATGTTTATTAAAGAAGGGTGTCTAGATGTTATTAGGTGACCAGGGTGAGTTAACTAGCTAAATTAGCTAACTCGGGTTAGGAATAGGTCCAAAGTGAGGTGACATCAAAGACTAGTCAAGGGTTGGTTTTTTAGTGTCTACATTTTTCCCCTTTTTGTTGTATAACTTTAGGTCAATAAGTCATAGAACAAAAATGAGCTATTGATTGGTCTAAGTTTGATCACTCTGAGTGTGGGAGTCAAACCAAGAGTTAATGAGGAAAAGGGTGAAGTGGGTTGGGGTTTGATAAAAGGTATAATGAAGGTCACAAGGTTGGGCATTTGAGATACAAGTATGTACACAAAATGTAAATAAGTATGATAGTCAAAATCATGCAAGGAATAAAATTGCCATGTTGGTAAAAAATGAGATCAAGTGTTAGGATTAGTGATAAGGTAACTAGTCCCCAATATTGGTCATAGATGATTAGGCCACACTTGTCATGTGTCCTATAAAGGGTCAATATATGCTTAGGTATCTAAGGTAGGAAGTGCTCTTGAGAAAAACACAATGGTTTAGGTCATGCATGAGGTGGTGTGTAATACACAAGTTTAATAGGGTAAAATTGGTCAAGGTGGGCATGATGACCAAAGCAAGGTCACCACAAGGTATACAAATACGTACCAAGATTGAGGTGGGTGAAGGTAAATGGGTCAAGTAGTTGGGTGGGTAGGAGGTGGTTGAGATGACTCCTAATGTGATAGGCAAGAGGATGCTACCTACATAGTTGATCCAACATGGACTTCAAGCCTAATGTGGTTCTTGTTAGGTTGAGGGAGAGGGTGACTCCTAAATAGGTCAAGGTGTGGGAAGGAATGGGTTTCCCCTGTTTAATGTGTTTTGAGGCTATGGAAAAGAAAGGAGGAGAAAATGTGTGTGAAATTAAGTTAGACCCCAATCAGTGATGGTTAGAGGTAACTAGTGATTATTAGGCCTGGGTGCGATTGGTGATGGTAAGGGATGACTGGTCATGCTTAGGAAATCATAGATGGTTTGGTGAAAAATCTTGAAACCATGTTTAAAAGGTTAATGAGGTCCATTGTATCCTCATTTACAAATTTGAGAACTTTGTGCATTGTCTGATCTGATAATTGGTATAGAGAGTTCATATGTGTGTGTGGAAGTGTGGTGAGTTATCAAGAGGAGTGTGGTGTGTGAGAGTGATGGTGTAGTTGAGACGCATGCTAGAGTTACAAATGGGAAATGGGATGGGTATGGACTAAGATGTTACCACTAATCATGGAATGAGGTAGGGTTTGTTTATTTTTTATTTAAGTTAATAATATGTGTTTAGGTATCCAAGGTAGGAAGTGCTCTTGAGAAAAACATAATGGGTTAGGTAATGTATGAGGTGGTGTATAATACAAAATTTCAATAGGGAAAAATTGGTCAAGGTGGGCATGATGACCAAAGCAAGGTCACTACAAGGTATATACATATGTACCAACATTGAGGTGGGTGAAGGTAAATGTGTCAAGTAGTTGGGTGGGTAGGGGGTGGCTAAGCTGACTCGTAATGTGATAGGAAAGAGGATGATACATAGTCCCTTGGATAGTTGATCCAACATGGACTTTAGGCCTAATGTAGTTCTTGTTAGCTTGAGGGAGAGGGTGACTCCCAAATAGGTCAAGGTGTGGGAAGGAATGGGTTACCCCTATTGAATGTGTTTTGAATCTATGGAAAAGAAAGGAGGAGAAAAGGTGTATGAAATTGAGTTAGACCCAAATTGATGATGGTTAAAGGCAATCAGTTATTATTAGGCCTAGGTACAATTGGTGATGGTTAGGTAATCATCGATGGTTGGGTGAAAAATCCTAAAACCATGGTAAAAAGGTTAATGAGGCCCATTTTATCATCATTTGTAAATTTGAGAACTTTGTGCATGATCTAATCTAATCATTGGTATAGAGAGTTCATATGAGTGTGTGGAAGTGTGGTGAGTTATAAAGAGGAGTATGGTGTGTGAGAGTGATGGTGGGGTTGAGATGCATGCTAGAGATGCACATGAGTAAGGGGATGGGCATGGATTGAGATTTCAACACTACTCATGGAATGAGGTAGGGTTTATTTATTTTTTGTTTAAATTAACATAGAGTGTAAATTGGAATAAGAGGATGTGATTACATGTCAGGAGTAGAATGTGCTAGTAGAAGAGGCTATATGGTTTAGTTCTCGTAGGGTTTTGAGAGTGTATGATAATTTAGGGGAATGTGGGTAGATGCTAAGAGTGACTAGGGGTATGTAGGGGTGTAGAGGGAATTACAAAAATGGTAGAAAGGGATTTTTAGGATAGAATAAGGGGATATATAAGAGGTTGGGGGGTCAAGGCTCACCATTGATAGTCACTAACACTGACCACCAATGGTTAACTTGATCAGTGATGGTCAACTCGAGGGTAAAAAAATCCCTGAAGGATAACATCAACAGGTGAGGAAATCATTGATGGTCAAATAAAATGTTGTGGGAATGGGAAACTTTTTATTGAAGTTGGTAATAAAATGTATAATTATTGGGCTTAATGGTATTTGTTTTTGAGAATGGGTTATGTGAAATATTTTTGAGAGGAATATGGTAATAGTACGGAGATGGTAAATGTTTGTGCTGAGAGATGAGTGTAGGGTAGAATGGAATAATAGTGTGGTAAGGTTAGATAATTATTATGTAAATAGGGAATATCTATCGCATAAATTTTTGGTATGATGGGTGTGTAGGCTCATGAGCAGATCCAGTTGTGTGATTAGGTCTTGGTGATGTTTATGGAGGTGAAAGATGATATGTCCATGGAGTACTGATACCATATGGAGGTAGTGGGTTTTAGAGTGATGCATCACTACCAACACCTACCAAGAGATGTTACCATGATAGTTTCCCTCATCGAGAGATGAGATCTGATAATTAACACCTTCTAGTTGCCTACTAGTGAGATGAGCATCTTGTTAGAGGATGTTTATAGGATTACATTTCTACCTATCCATAGACATCTTATCTACCACATAGAGGGGGAGGAGGTCAATTACTTAATGCATTATTTGTATAGAGGAGACAGATCTTATGCATAGTTTCATGTAGGTGGTTTTATCATCATGCCATTATATGATAGGGCACTAGGAAAGAGACATTATTGATGATGATGTAGCTAACTATGACCTATTATGCCCTACTTGATTTAGTAGGAGGGAGATTTCATTATGTGTTATTGGGGGTTCTTGTAGAGTTGATTTTTGGAGGGAGAGTGTTTGGATGGGGGTAGGTACTATTAGTTTAGATTTATAGGGATTTGTGGAACTTAAGAGATCATAGGTATTAAGACATCAATTTTGGGTTCATGGTTCACTATTGGGCATACAAGAACATACATATGTTGAGACCTTTGGGCCTAATTATAGATGGGTATTTATTGATAGATTACAAGGTTGGGTTCTTATGATGGAGGAGAGGTAGTATGATTATAGGAGCTAGTGGGGGTATGAGGGACATAAAGTGGTTTGAGGGTGCTCTAGAGAGTATAGCACTAGATGATATAGTATGGAGACCATATATGACTTGGCCTATATGGTATGCATTGATGCAAGAAAATGTACCTATTGGTAGGAAGTCCACCTCTTACTTTCTCCTCACAACATGGAAACTCCCCTCTCACCTGTGGGACTAGTGAAGCTGGAGGGGAGAGTCTCTAGATAAGGGCTAGCTCCCTTTGATGCATCATGTTTGTTTTAGCAAGTGAAAATACATACATATATATAGAGCTATATAATAGGGGGAAAGGGAGAAAGAGTGCAAGAAAACAAACTACTCTAAAGAGGTGATACACCAAAATGAAATGACCTTCTCACATCCACTCTCAAAATCAGACAAATACATTCATATGCTTCACACTTGGAAAAAGAACCAGTTTGCAAACTTGACAGGGAGGTTTAAATGAAAATACAAAAAAATAGAGGTTCACCAAAGGTGTTGTGAGAAGCACTCTATAAATAATCCCTTCTATTTATGCACCCCAAATAGAACTCTCCTCCTTTCAGCAATAGAGATGGCACCTTGTAAATAATAGGTACGCTAGTGTTGAACTTGTGAGAGCATTAAGCAACAATGACTTAACACAAACAATACTCAAGACATACTCAAAAAAGTCTATCCAAGATGGAGGTAAAACTGCATTTATTTGATTCAGGTGGAAATTTTAGCAAGGCTACACATTGTAAAATGTGGAAGATCCTTTTAAAAATGACAAGATTTAAATATATATGAGAAGTAAGGAGGCTTATTTGGTGCTCCTTCTTTACAAGTGGCCCATCGCGTGTCCTCATTGGGAAGAGGAAAACATTGTGGCTGATGTCATCTTTCTAGAAGAAGCTTGTTGGAACCATGTTACATAATCACCAAATTTGACTTTGGCATTCGATCATTAATGTGGAAACCTAGGCTATGCCTCTTTTCTGCCAATAGACTTAGATTTGTCCCCTTTTAAAATGCACAAGCCATGCCATTCGCTGTTTGTGCCATTTGGGAATAAATAGGCAATAAATCACCTTCCCCTTACCACTTAGACTACATTGTCACTTCTGCACCTTATCAATCTTGTCTTTTTCTCAACTTTGTCTTATTTGGCTCATTCACCCCCTTGGGGTGAACTCTTAGTGGGTTGCTACATTATGGGCTTCTGGTTAGCACTCTTTCACTTGAAAGCAAATGGCCATTTCATTTTGCTAACTTTGACATCCCTATGGCTATCATGCTTTGAACACCAATGGATATTTCTCCTTCTTGAATTTGATAGATTTCCAAATGTTACCACTTTGAAAACCAATGGCTATACTATTTTGTTAAACTTGACATCCTCCAAGACGTCATCGAGCCCATATGACTTCTTCTGCAGCTTATCTTCCTCCTAGCACCTTCCAGGGCACTCTTTCCTTTATCTATGTCACCTTCTCAAAGGGAAGGTGACCTTTTGGCCTTTGAAATGTCCCTTTTGTACTTGGTCAGAATTCCCCCACAAGGGCACCTACCCTTTGGGGTCCTTCGGTGAGTCCCTTTGTATCCCTGGACTTTTCCCTGGGTCTCTCCACTACTTGTGTATTTTCCGTGGACTTTTGTCCACGAACAATTTCCTAAAGACAAAAAGTCTACGGAAATTTTGTCTACTCATGCTTTGCTTGTATTGGACTGTGCCCAAATTCCTTCAAACTTTTTGTCTAAAGATATTCCTTTAGGCAAAAGTCTGAAGGAATTCAGGGCTTTAACAATTTTGAACAAATTCAAACATAAACTAATTTGGGACCTTACCCACTCCTTTCCATTTATGTGTGTGCCCTCCACAAGGGTATGAACCTAGACATTGGATTAAGCTGATGAACCAAGGCTGATGGGCCATGTGGAGAAAAAAATGACTGAATTGACCGAAGAACCAAAGCTAAACCAATGAACCAGGTGCATAACTAAACTTGAAGAAGGATGAACCAAGTGCTGATGAATCAAGGAGCCTAAAGATGAACTGAGGCTTAAACTAGGCTAAATAAAACATGTTATTAAACTTGAGAAACTCAAAATTACTAGCTTGAATAGTAAGGGGAAGGAGGTGACCACAATTTTTGCTTGTGGGAAAAAATTGGTCAACAGATTGGCGACTCATAGGGGAAGCATGTCTGCTATGATTAGAAACTAGTTGCCTTCCAGTCCATTGGGCATGGAGTTAGATGCAGCTATGAAATAATTAACAACAACCCCAAAATATTTGAGAATCAAACATGAATCCTTTACCCCACATGTGAATGGAAACACACAAGACTGAAAAAACACTACTTGTGCAAACTGCACTTAGGGAAAATAGGAAAGACAACTGAAAACAAACTATTATATATAGCTAACTAGGAATGTTCACCTCCCTCTTAGATCAAAGGGGAAATTTCTCAAGTTCCCACCCTAGCAATAAGACTTATGGCACCAGGCAAGTAGCTAAACAGAAAAGAGAGTTGATGACCTGCTCCTCTTGCCTGCCACCTAAGTTGGCTGGTATCTAAGTGGATCAAAATTGAACATGCTTCTGACATATATGTACTTTGCTTGTCCTTGGAAGCCTATTGAATGCTAGTCCCTTCTATTGGTGCTCCACACCAAGAAATCAATAGCTACTAGTCCATCACCATAATCCCTTTGATCTGCACATTCCCTCTGCAATGTACATTGGTCTAACTTGTTTCCTTCTACCTCATTGAAGACTTTGTCAGACTCATCCTCTGATTACAATTTGCCTTCTTAGAGAAGGGTGACTATGGTGATGTCTAAAATGGACTCACAAAAATATTTCTCATCCCATAGAACATCACCTCTCTATTTGAAGCTCTCTTCTTCAAGGCATTCCTCCAAGAAGATAGACCTCTCCTTTTCCTCTTTGCTAATTAAAATTTCTAGATTTTCAAAAATATTCTCCTGATCCTCCTCTAATTTAGGCTCTTCAATGTAGACATCCTCATCATTAGAACAACAAGGAAGTTCATCAAATAGAGGGGAAGAGAGCTCACCATGCTTTTGTTCCTCCTCGTATTGCTAGAACATCTGCATATATGTAAGACCTACATCTTCTCCTTTACTGATAAGGTCTTCAAAAGGAGCATCAATGATGATTCCACCTTCGTTGTTGCTCATGATAGCCTCTTGAAGAACTGTAGCTTGGATTTTTTTCTCCTCACTCGCCTCCTACATAATAAGTTCTTCCTTGAGAAGAGGTGGAGTGGAGAAAATATGTGGAAGAGGAGGCAGTCCTTGAGCTAGAATTGAATGATTCTCCTCTTTCCATTTGGTCAGCACTTCATCAATATCAGGGATGGCCTGATAGCTCTCTTGGAAATGTGTAAGTGGGGTGTGTTTAGACATAGAATGTGCTATTTATTCTGAGTCATCCATCACACATTGGCTGAGGAATTTCTCTCTGGACTCCAACTCTGTAATTCTCTTGGCTAGATCTTATTGGAAAAGCCTTTCCTAGAGGTCTTCAGCATTATCATGAGTAGGCGCAGCTTCAGCTTCTTCAAGGTTTGGAGAAAATCCTTGCTCTTCTTCTATTGTGCCCCATGATTCTACTATTTTCCCCCAATTTAAGATCTTGGAACTAAAATTTTGCTCCTATGAACAAGCAGCAACTTTGTTTTCCACAAGGTCCTGAGGCTCCTCTGCAAGGTCTGAAGGTTCTAACTCTCTTTCAAGAAGTAGCTTCATCCTAGCCTCTAAATATTCAATTTTTTTGGCTAGGTTGTCTTAAAAGAGTCTTTCTTAGAAGTCACCCGCATTATCCTCTTCAAAGCTCTGAGTTGGTTCCTAGCCTTCCTTCCTCCAACTCAGAATCTGTACATTATGCTGAAGGACTTGGGGAGGTTGGGGAATATAAGGAAAAGATTGTTGGTGCATTGGAGGAGTCTTTAAAAGAGGGATGCACTAGTTGGTGGTACTATTCTTAATGGAAGATTCACAATCTAAGGAATTTAGAAGGTTCATCTCCATGGGAGGTTGTTTTGATGCCCTTTGGTGTTGGAAAGCCAGGCGCACGTGATTGGGAGCAGATGTATTTGATGAGCTAGAGTGAGAAAGTGTAATCTGATACAAAGGATTTGGTGTAAAAGAGGGGGTTTTATTTAGGATAGGAAGGGGTGCACAAGGCTGACTGCCTTGAATAGACATATTTCTCCTTTTTGTTGCCTTCTCCACAATGGGTTGCAAGGCCTGTGCTTGCCCAAACAAGCACTCCTCTTTATACATAAACTCTTGCTGATATTTGTACTACTCTTCCAGCCTATTAATTTTTAATTCCAAGGCCACCTCCCTTATCATTGTCGGGTAACTAGGAGAGCTACTTGAGGGGATTGCATAAATATCTAGAGTTTGATTATATTCACATGAAGGAAAACAAGACCAATGATTTTGAGCAAAGGAAATATACATACAAGAAATTATTTCTGATGGCACCAAGCTGTTTAACCAATATATTTAACTTAGAGTTTCTAGATGCTAAAGATATTTGATTTGTTTTAATAGGATCAACATCAATCCTAAGACTTTACTACATTGTAAAATTGTGTCCCACCGGGCATGCCAAAACTGTTGATGAAGAAAATGCACCAAGTGGCAAGAAGTCAAGCCCCTGCCTTCTCCTCACAACATGGAAACTCTCCTCTCACCTATGGGACTGGTGAAGCTGGAGGGGAGAGTCTCTAGATAAGGGCTAGCTCCCTTTGATGCATTGTGTTCATTCTAGCAAGTGAAAATACATACATATATATAGAGCTATATAATGGGGGGGGAAGGGAGAAAGAGTGCAGGAAAACAAACTACTCTAAAGAGGTGATACACCAAAATGAAATGACCTTCTCACATCCACTCTCAAAATCAGACAAATACATTCATATGCTTCACACTTGGCAAAAGAACCAGTCTACAAACTTGACAGGGAGGTTTAAATGAAAATACAAAAAAATAGAGGTTCACCAAAGGTGCTGTGAGAGGCACTCTGTAAATAATCCCTTCTATTTTTTCACCCCAAATAAAACTCTCCTCCTTTCATCTACAAAAATGGCACCTTATAGACAATAGGTACGCTAGTGTTGAACCTATGAGAGCATCAAGCAATAATGACTGAAGACAAACAACACTCAAGACATACTCAGAAAAGTCTATCCAAGATGGAGGTAAAACTGCATTTATTTGATTTAGGTGGAAATTTTAGTAGGGCTATGCCTTGTAAAATGTGGAAGATCCTTTTACAAATGACAATTTCACAAATATATATGAGAAGCAAGGAGGCTCATTTGGCACTCCTTCTTTACAAGTGGCCCATCGCGTCTCCTCATTGGGAAGAGGAAAACACTGTGGCTGATGTCATCTTTCTAGAAGAAGCCTATTGGAACCATGCTGCATAATCACTGAATTTGACTTTGGCATTCAATCATTAATGTGGAAACCTAGGCTATGCCTCTTTTCTACCAATAGACTTAGATTTGTCCCCTTTTAAAATGCACGGTCCATGACATTCGCTATTTGCACCATTTGGGAATAAATAGGCAATAAATCACCTTCCCCTTGCCACTTGGACTGCATTGTCACTTTTACACCTTGTCATTCTTATCTTTTTCTCAACTTTGTCTTATCTAGCTCATTCGGCCCCTTAGGGTGACCTCTTAGTGGGTCGCTACATTCTGGGCTTCTGGTTAGCACTCTTTCACTTGAAAGTAAATGGCCATTTCATTTTTCTAACTTTGACATCCTTGCGGCCATCATGCTTTGAACACTAATGCATATTTTTCCTTCTTGAATTTGATGGCTTCCAAAATGTTACCACTTTGAAAAACAATGGCTATATTATTCTACTAAACTTGACATCCTCTGGGACATCATCGGGCCCATATGGCTTCTTTTACGGCTTATCTTCCTCTTAACACCTTCCCAGGCACTATTTCCTTTGTCTATGTCACCTTCCTGAAGGGAAGGTGACCCTTCAGCCTTTGAAATGTCCCTTTTGTACTTAGCCAGAAGTCCCTCACAAGGGCACCTACCCTTTAGGTTCCTTCAGTGAGTCCCTTTGTATCCCCAAACTTTTCCCTGGGTCTCTCAGCTTCTTGTGTATTTTCTGCAGACTTTTATCTGTAGACAATTTCCCGTGGACAAAAAGTCTATAGAAATTCTATCCACCTGGGCTTTGCTTGTATTAGATTGTGCCCAAATTCCTTCAAAAATTTTATTCGAAGGAGTTCCTTCTGGCAAAAGTCTAAAGGAATTTGGGGCTTTAACAATTTTGAACAAATTTGAACTTAAACCAATTTGGGACCTTACCCGCTCCTTTCCATTTAAGTGTGTACCCTCCACAAGGGTATGAACCTGGACATTGGATTAAGCCGATGAACCAAGGCCAATGGGCCACATGGAGAAACAAATGATTGAACTGATTGAAGAACCAAGAGCGGACCAATGAACCAGGCACATAACTAAACTTGAAGAAGGATGAACCAAGTGCCGATGAATCAAGGGGCCTGAAGATGAACCAAGGCTTGAACCAGGCCGAAGAAAACATGTTATTAAACTTGAGCAACTTGAAATGACTGGCTCAAATAGCAAGGGGAAGGAGGTGACCATGATTTTTACCTGTGGGCAAAAATTGGTCAACAGTGTGGATATATGAGGCATACATACACATTATAGAGCTAGAGATGGTTATACAATAGATGAGATGGTGAGATAGATCTCATACCTATAGAGAAAGCATGATGATAGTTTGGACTATAGCATGGCATTTTGTTTGATTTTCCTCAGTATAGGATAGAGGAGGTAGATTTTTTAGTGCTTAAGACAACCACAGGAGGAGGTATTAGATTATGAGGAGCTTCCAAATAGGGTGAGAGATGATTCTAGTGTTACTATAGATTATCCATTGTGGTTTTAGGGTAGATATGTGGTAGTAGATTTTGGTTAGGGAGATGGAGGCCTAAGGCCTATAGATGTTTACTCAACAAGAGGACCAACATAGGGTGACCCACAAGTAGAGGTGGCACTAGTGGTATAATAATCTCAAATAGCCACATTATAAGGGTAAATTACCACTCTTTAGGGCTAATTAGGAAGAGTGATAGTGTAGAGATATTAAGCCCAAGCATAGGTCACCAATTTATAGGGTCAAGTGGCCATGTTATAGGGTTAGATTACCATAGTGAAAAGAGAGTAGGATGAGGTGAGGGTCTCAGTTCATTTGGTGACATAGGAGAGAGACCCTATATGATGGGCCAGTGGACCAATAGTGGCACCCCCAAGTTTTGTGACACAAGCTAGATATCTAGCAGACATATAAGAGTTACATTACTATGAGGGCATTATGATAGTAAATTTTTATAATGAGCCAAGGTGGGGTGAGTACCAAGTGAGTTTGGTTGGTGGATAAGAATGTACAACACTAGGTTAGTGGGTAATGGTAGTAGGTTGATATGGAGTTACTCCAAGGGGATTGCCACCAGATGTCAATGTTAGTGTTTCTAGTTCAGGTGCTCTAGGTTCATGGTCAGGGATCTTATGTGATATATTTTTATATTTTGACATTGGCCTACATGCTGAGATGTGAAATGTATTTATGAGCTATATATATATACTTTTATTGACACTTTATATATATATATATATATATATATATATATATATATATATATATATATATATATATATAAGTGTCAACAAAATTATATATCTCTAGCTCATAAATACATTTCACATCTCAGCACATAGGCTAGTGCCAAAATATAAAAATATATCACATAAGATCCGTGATCATTAACCTACTTATTGATATATATGTTTCAGATGATTAAGATGATTTTATGTTTTTTCATGAATGCTTATGTATGAGACTTATGATATTAATGATTATCTTGCATAGTATAGGCATGTGTTTTTGATTGATGTTATGATACTTATAGGATGATGTTGTGATTTAATTATGATATGATTAATGTGTTTATGATGATTTTATAATGTAATTAATATTGTTAATGTAATAAGGACATTGATTTTGATGTTAATGGTATGAATTTATGATGATTTTTTATAATGTTATGATCTTATTGATTATGATGTTACTGTTTTAATTATGATGAGAAATTTGATGAAGATGTTTGTTATGTTAGTGATGATCATGTTATGTTATGTGATGTTAATGTTTTTGGCTATGTCATTTGTGAATGATATTAACTTTGAGTTGAATGATGAGGATAGTTATAATATAATGTTAATGTTAGGATGATTGTGTGAATTATGCTTTGTGAATGGATATGATGCTATAAGATGATAGTTTTTAGGGAAAAGGTAATGTTGACATTCACTTGTTTTGGATAAGAAAAGGAAACATGGTGCCTTTTTCTAGTGAGAACCTAACAATAAGAATCCATAGATGGATTAACTTTAAATAGAAACCCATCAAATGTTTCATAAGATCATGCTTTATTAACAAAACATGCATATTAACTGCTTCATGCCAAGTAAGCTCACAGTCTCTTAGGTCTGTTAAGGATGTGACTGATAGGTAAGGGTGTAAATGTTGGAGTGGAGTCATTGGATTTTCCATAGGTGACCAAAAAACTTTAGTAGATAATTCCATACCTTTTGTATGTTTGATTATAATGGGTAGACAAATTAATAAGGGAAATCTACTTGTTCCATATATAAGATCTGATTATGGCTTAATTGAGATAAATAGGTAGACGGATCGATATTGGAAGTCTATAAATGGCTGATATAAGAGATGGTTGTAGCTTATTTATTTATTTTTTTATTTTCATTGATTTAATGTTATTGAAGCTGATCGATGTGAGAAGCATATAATTAATATTGTTTAACCATCCTTTAAGTGAGTGATCTAAGATTTTACTGCACATATTTTTCCTTTAAGGGAGCAATCTATTTTTAAGTAACTTTGATTTGATGGGGTAGTTATCCTTCAAGGGAGTAGTCTACCATTTATTTGCATATATGGATATGTTTTAAACTAAAATTAGACATGGATAAGTCTAGTTAAGTTCAAAAGGTCTACCCATGTATATGAAAGACCTAGGCATAAAAGGTTCATTAGAGGAAGGGGTTTTGAGAAATAATTGACCATGGGATTTTATCTATTAAAAAATGAAATGTGTCCATGAAAACCATTTTATGGATAGATCTAAGGTACCCATACTTAAGATTGGGCTATGACTGTGATATAGAAATCACATGATTCTACATAATCAATCGATCCCAAAATGGGTAAAAAGGAAATAAGGTGGAAGAAGGTTAATGATCTAATGGGATGAGCTTAAGTTAGACACGAAAGTAGGTTCCATCCTTATTTTAATAATGAAAGAGATGTAAATATGAGAAATTAATGGGTTTAGGTTCTAGCTTTCCCTCAAGAGAAGACAAATGATAAGCACCCAATCCATACTTATGGGTTATAATAAAAGGTCCTAACTAGTTTTAAAAAACTTGCCCTTTTTGGTCTTCTCCATGTTAGTGACATGTTGGTTTTCCTTGAGGATGAGGTATTTGATGTTGAACTCTCATGTTTTAAAATGTTTGTTATATACCCACTTGTTATGCTCTTGATAAATGCGAAGGTGATTAACGACAATAAGGTGATGTTCATTAAGAAGTTCTAAGTGTGAAAATCATTCTTGATGATAGTCATTTTTAGAAAAAATATCATGAAAGGATATGTGAAGGGATAGAATTTGGACTTCAATAGGTAGAACTACCTCAGCTCCAAAGATGAGATAGAAAGGTGTAGCTCTCATGGTAGTTTAGATACTAGTTGTTAAGCCCATAAAATAATGGGATATGGGGGTGCCAATCCTTGCCTGAAGCACTGACTATCTTAGTGAGAATTTTGATGATTTTTTTATTGCAAGACTCAAATTGTCTATTGTATTGTGGATGATAAGGCAAGGAGAAGCTTAAGTCGATACCAAAAGTGTCACAAAGTTCTTGGACTTTTTTACTCTTAAAGGATTTTCCATTATCAGTGATGATTTTGTGAGAAACACGAAAGTGGTAGATGATGTGGTGGTTGATGAAATCAATGTTTTTTTTGGATTTGATTGAAATTAATGGGATATATTTCACCCATTTGGTAAACTATTCCATGGCAGTGATGATATACTGATGGCATTGCAAGGAATATAGATTAATCTCTTTAATAAGATCAAGACCCCATTATGAGAAAGGCCAATAGTCAGTTGATACCTAAAGACCATGAAGAGGTTCATGATGAAGGTTAGCATGTTGTTGATATTTTATGTATTTCTTGACATAGTCACAATAATATTGATTGAGCATGGGCCAGTAGTAGCCTAGACAAAGAATGCATTGATAGACTCCTATGACTTAGTTGATAATGAGTTTATAGTCTCCAAAGATGCTAATTATTTTGATTCCTAGAGATAGAGTGGTTTAGAGACCAATAACCAAGGCTTCATATTTAGCTATATTATTGGTACATTAAAAATTGATTTTGAAAGAAAGAGGAATAGGTTACTTATTAATGGGAATGATGATTATGCCAACACCCCCACCATTTTGACATTTAGAGCCATCAAGATACATAGTCGTTTGATAGGTGGGTTCTTACAATAAAATAATGGCTATAGACTCCTCTGGAAAGGTAAGAAGGGGAGTTTGATTATCAAGGAGAGGATCTTCAACTAGTTACTCTACAATGACCTATCACTTAATGTATTTTTATTGAAGAAACTCAAGATTGAACTCAACTAAAATCATGAGCCACTTAGCCATACGTTGGTTAAGATATGTCTTAGAGTGAATATACTTTAGGGGGTCAGTGTTAGTAATGATGTACATTTTATGGTTAAGACGATAATGATGCATTATAGAGGTTATGAAAATTAAGACAAGGCAAAGTTTTTTAGAATAGGTGTATTGGGTTTCATAGTTAATGAGGGTGTGGCTGATGTAATAATGGCTTGCTCCTTATTTTGGTCACCATGATGAGTGAGCATGGCTGCCAAGGAATGATCGGTGATAGATAATTATAAATAAAGGGGCTGATCTTACTTTAGGGGAATAAGGACTATCGGAGAGAGAAGTTACTCCTTGATTATATCAAAGGCTTTTTGACATTATTTGGTCCATTTAAAGGAGGTATCTTTCTTGAGGATGTGATGGAAAGGCTAACAATAATTAGACAATTGAGAATTAAAGTGAGAGATTTATTGAAGTTTGCCTTGTAGGCTATGAAGTTATTTTAGGTTAGTATGGGGCCATTTATAGAAAGGCTCAGACTTTTTTGGGGTGTATTTCTATTCCATAGAGGGAAACAATAAAGCCTATAAGCTTTCCTAATAAAAAATCAAAGATGCATTTCTTTGGGTTAAGCTTGACATGATAATGGATAAGTATTTCAAAGATGATAGTGAGAATAGCTAGGTGATCTTGATGGTGCTTGGATTTATCAAGCAGATCATTAACATAGTCCTCAACTATTTTATGAGTGAGGTCATGGAAGATATAGGTCATGGCCCACTGATAAGTTTCCCTTATGTTATTTAGGCTAAAAGGCATGACATGATAGCACAAATTTCCCCATGTAGTGATGAAGGATGTCTTATGTTGATTTCGAAGGGTGATCAAGATTTGGTTATATCCTAAAAAATTATCCATAAGGGATAACATTTCATGGCTAGTGGTGATATCAATAATTTTGTCTATGTTAGGTAGGAGAAAGTCATATTTAGGGAATGTAAGGTTAATTTCATATAAATCCACACAAAAGTGGAGTCCTCTAATGGGTTTGGTAAAAGGAATAATATTAGAGACCCATTGTGGGTAGTCAATGGGTTGAACAAAGTTGACAGATAGAAGGCATTGAAGTTCTTCTTTGATGAGAAGTGATATGTGAGGGTGTATAAAATGAAGGTTTTACCAAACTAGATTAACTTTGGGATAGGTTATTATGTTATGAAGTGTGATGGAAGGGTCAATGTTGGTCATATCTTTATAAGACCAAGCAAATGCTATGTTATGGTCATGGAGAAAAGATTGATAGTCTTGTTTTTCCTCAAGGGTTAAGGATTAGCCAACCTTGATAATATGAGGGTCCTCTTGAGTTCCCAAATTAACATCTATTGTTGATTCATTTAGAATTATTTGGTTTTTAAGATGGAGGGCCTTTAAAAGAGAAGATTCCCCTGTACCCAAGTAAGAATAAAATTGCCATCTTGATGTTGGATGGTTTAATTGTGGGTGAGTCATATGTAATCATTTTATGGTGGATGAGAGGAATGGTTTATTTTTTCCCTCCCTTTGATAAGTGAGGGGACCCAAACTGATAGTATTGATCAAAATAAAAAGTTAGGTGGGATGATGTCGATGTCTTGAAATTGGAAAGATGGGGTTGGTGAGGGTAGAGGTTCTTAAAATTATAAAAATGGGGTTGGTGAGGGTAGAGGGTCTTCAAATTATAAAATTTGTCTTGGTGAGGGTTGAGGTTATTAAAATTATAAAAGTGGGTTTGGTGAAGGTAGAGGTTCATCAGTGGTGGTGAGAATTGGTTTTGGTGATGTGGGCTCTTTCAGGGGAATGTACCCTTGGCTAAAGAACTCATTATATTTTTGAGTTTTGATGATGGGAAGCTCGTGAGGTCCTTGTTCATATATTTTAAAACCAAACCCCTTCTAAGTGCACTGATGAAGGTACATTTGGGAAAATTTTAGGTTTATAAGATAAGAAAATTTATAAGTGAATGGTCGGATATAAGGCATGGAGGTGGGAGCAAGGAGTGGTTTATCAAGTCACCTATAGACAAAATATGTTCTATTTTTGGGAAGGCCAAAGAGGATGAGGGTACCAATATTGGGATCATAAGATGGATCATTTTGAAGGTTCCTAAATTAATATGGAGAAGGGAAAGCATCAAAAGATAAAAGTTGATATTCCCATAGTGTGAGACGTTAAAATGTGGATTACAAATGATATTTGACTAGTATTTGAGATGAATGGATGGTTAAACTAGTAGATTATTCATCATTATTGAAGATATAAGTTTTGGTAGGCTAGGTTGATGTGGTGGTCTAGCTAGAGGTTGGTTGTGAAGAGGGTGAAGGTGGAATGACAATGTCATTAGGTTGATATGTCATATTACAAGAATCAAAGGAGCTCAAATCAACTTTGATTGTAATGACTTGTCCCTCATGTTCAAACTTGACACATTGATGAAGGTTAGAAGGGACACAACCCATAGCATAGATCCAAGGGTGATTGAATAACACATTATATGAAAATTTACCCTCTATGACATAAAATAGTTTAGGAATAGCTATATACCCTAAATGGATGTGGAGAAAAACTATTCCTTGAGTGGTAGCCTAGGTATCATTGAATGATCAAAGAACTATCAAGATTTTTGACATGATTTTTTTTAGGTAGTTGAAGTTGATCATAGTCATGGGAGGAAATTATATTGATACTCACTCCCCCATCAATCATGACTCATTTAAATCATGTCTAATTGATGGAGGTGGTGACAAAAAAATGAGATCAAGGTCTTCATTATGATATGGAAAAATTTTAGATTCTTGGAAGGTGACTATGGCATCATGTTTGATGGCTCCAATCAAAGATGTAAGAGGTTGGGGATCATCTAGTTGAACCTCTATAGAATGTAGTGTTTTGATTAAATTTTTATGGTGTTGGGTTGATGTATTAATTAAGTCATAAAGACTCATTTTGTTTGGTGTTTGGTGAAGTTGGTTTAACACCAATTGTTAGATGAATGGATATGTGTTAGAAGGAGAAGGAGCTCCTAAAATGGATACTTTTGGTTTGGATGGTTGTGAAGGTGAAGGTGTAGTTATTTGGATTTTGTTGGTTGGTTAAGTAGTTTAAGGGTAAGACCATAGAATGGTTTCCTTGGCCTTGAATTTTTCATTTTGGTGGGTGGACTTACCTTTATCCTTTTTTTGGGCTTAAGACTAAGTCACCATATGAATGGTAAGAATAAGGGGACCAGTTGTTTGCTTCAGTTCCTATACTTCATTCATTGGTAGGAGTAACTAAGTAGATGATTTTTAGGTAGATTGGATAGGTGGTAAAAGAAGCAAGGGGATTAAATAAGGTTCATCCAATAGATCATCTTCCTCTAAAAGGCCATGAATAATTTATTAGAGAGTTTTATAGTTATTAGTATCATGTCTAGGGGTCCTATGATAAAGACAAATCAGATTGTCATTGAACCAAGCTAGCTTTTGGTGAGTAGGGTCAAAAGGTTTGATTGGTGGTAAGTTAATGGTAGAAGATTGAATCAACCTTTGTAAAATAGTTGTATAAGATTTTGACAAAGTTGTTGGAGCTAGTGGAGTTTTGATTTTGGGGGTAGGAACCTCATTGCGCAAAGATTTCTTGATAGGAGGTGTGGTTGGTGGATTGAGATTTGTTGGTGGTTTAGGAAGAATTAGCTTACTTATAATTGATTTGGGAATTGGGGATCTATATGATAAAGGTTTAATATATGGAAAGGCGAATGAAGAAAGGTTGGTAAGGAAGGAGGATGAACTAGAGGATTGGGTTGTTATAGGTGGAGAAAAAGGGGATGGTTTTTGGGAAAAAGAGTAGGTAATGGGAATGGTGGAGGATATGGTCCCAAAATATAATGTAAAGGTGAAAGAGTTGGTATGGACTTAACCTAAGGTTGTGGCCTAGGAAACCCTGCCTTCTTAATAGGCTTAACTAGATTTGGCTTTGGTTGGGTTGATGTGGTTAAGTCCAATATCAAAGGAGGGTGAGTAGGATTAGGAATAGGAAGGATCCCTAAATTGTTGATTGGATTGATGAAAGAAGTATAGGGTGATTTGAAAATTTTGGATGGGATTAGTTTAGATGATTCATTGGTAACTTTAGGAGGGGTAGTTGGTGGAGTTGTAGCAATAGGTTCGAGGGTAGACTCAAGTGAAGTGGAAGGTTTAGTTTTATTTTGATATGGGAGTTTAAGTGAATGCCAAAAAGTGGCTTTATCAAAGTTTGTTAGGAAGCAAATTCCAAAATTTGAATTAACTAGAAAAAAAGGTTTATAAAAACAAGAATTATTTCCTGATTAATAATTTCAAAGCATAAACCCTTTGGGGAAGAAGGAGCAGTTTTAGAGTTACTATTTTTTGTGAAAGGTTCAAAAGATGATGATTGGATAGATGAGGAAATTGAATCTTAGGAAATAGTTTCCAAGGGAGGTATAGATGGTTCTATAATAGGAGATGTAGGGGTATTGGTTTCAATCGGAAGAATTGGTATAGTTCTTTCCTTGGTTTAGTTGTCTAAATAAGTAGGTGGTTTTTCTACTTGGATTAGAGGAGTGGATGAAATGGTTGATGGATTGGTTATCTCCTTAGGTATTTATACCATAGGATTATATGGAATGGGGGTTTTCTCTAAGGAAGACAAAGGGGTAGTTAATTCCTCCATTGGGTTTTTTGAAGGAATGAATGGTGGTTTTGCTTCCTCTATTTTTGTGATAGAGGTGATGACTTATTCAGTAGTGGTACATTATTGATGACATTAATTACATGTGCCTCATATGATTTGGAGGACTTAGGCTTGTTTTCATGATGTTGGGTTGAAGATGAATGATTTGGAAAAGGTTTTCAAAAAATATCAAGATATTGACTGGAAGGAGAATTTGGTTTAAATAGAGGTTCCCCTTTATCAATCAGGTCTTGAAAAATGCTTTTAAAGGTATTGTATCTATTGTTATCATGTCCAATGACCTGATGACCTGATGATAATCACAATGATCATTCTTGTTGTATCACCTAGGAAGGGGATGAAAAGTATCAAATTGTTGAGGGGGATTGATGGGTAGAAGTTGGATTAGATTAGATTTACATAGCTTATCCAAGACTAATTCATAAGATTCCCTAATTGGGGTAAATCATTTTGAAGGAGCCCAATTTTGGGTATGTTTTTGGTAATTGGAAGAATTTTTAGTTTTAGGTGTTTGGTTGATGATTGGAGGTGGTGTAGGTTTGAGAATAACTAAGTGTGTTGATGATTTTTCTTTAGAATTGGTTGGGTTCATGGTCTTGGTGGAGGATGATTCAGTAGATTTGAAATTAGAATTTTTATTCCAAATACTTAACTTCCCTTCATCAATAGGATAGTTTTCTAATTTTCATGCCATAGTGAATGATTCATCAGAGGTCCTAAAGGTTTGGACTTGGAGAGTTGGAGAAATGTGTTTGGCACACCCTTGAGAGAATAATTTAATTAATTTAGGTTGGGGAAATGGGAAGTTGAGTTGATTGAGGAGGCCCCTCTATCTGGTAACAATATCAATAATGGATTCATCTTGAAATTATTTGATGGAGTATAGTTTGGTAATGGAAACCATTTTAGATATGTTTATAAAAAAGTGTTCCAAAAAGGTTTATGCTAATTAAGAGAAATAAAATATAGAATGAGTGGGAAGGGAACTATACCAATCAAGGGTGGCCCCAAATAATGACATGGGAAAGGTTCAAAGAAGGAGAGCATCATCATAAGTGATCAATTAGTAAGCATGATAGAATGTTCTTAGGCATTGTTGAGGATCCTCCTTACCTTAGAATTTAGAAAATTTGGGAAATTCTCATTGAAAAGGGTAAGAATGATTAGGCATGAAGGGGTGGATAGGCTCATTACAAATTTGGTCATAGGACAAAAGATTAGTTGAGGTGGAGATGGATGACTCCAAACTATTCATTGTATCCATTAGCATTTTGATTAGATCAGCTTGAGGTTGAGAAAGTTCATAATTGAGGGGAAATTATATTGAGGTTAGCTTATGGATATGTATGAATAAGTAACAGATGGTGCTAAAGAGTCCACATATTGATATGTGGTGGTAAGGGGTTGAGATGGTGGCACATAAGATATAATTATTATAAAATGTTGAGTGGAGGGTGGTATGTACCCTTATGGGTTAGGGACATACTGGTAAGTTTTCATAGGCACTTGTTGAGAAAAGGATGTTGGTATGGTTGAGGTAGGAGCAAGTTGGGAAGGTTGAGGTTGGGTAGTTACCCTAGTGTTGATTGGGGGAAGGTTTTGAGGTATGGAGAGCACTAGGGTTTGAGGTATAACTATGGCCAAGGGATTGGTATCAATTGAAGGGAAGATATAATCTAGAGTGGAAGATAATTACATGGTAGATGGGGCATAGGTGATTAATGAAAAGGTTGAACACACATGGGGTGTGACAGGAGATGTTTGATTGGGAGGTGGAAGGTTGGTTTGACTTTGGGTGGATGGGGTGTTGGAAGAGGCTTGAGTTAATTGTTGGGTTGAAGTGGTACCTATCATAAGGTGGGATGGCATGTCAAGAGAAGGATTATAAGAAGGAACTAAAGTAGTGGGTACGATGAGGCAAGGTGTTGAGGTAATGTTGTAAAGTAAAAAGATTATTGTCAAAAAAGGTAATAAAGTCTAGATCTCCTTTAGATATTATTGGTATTTTGGAAGGATAAGGTGGTGTAGGAGAATGGTGAGGTGAAGCATGAGGATATTTGTTAACATCTGAGGTATAATCTATGGATGAACAATAAGGTGGTGGTTGGTTGTTTGATTTCTCACTTGTCTAGTTAAAACCATATGAGAAAATAGGGAATGTTATTGCAATACTCAAACCTCAAATAGAGAGAAAACTCAAAATAATTTCAATGTAATCAATACATACACTAATAAGTGCATTTTAACCTTAAGATTACTTTTAAATCACTTTTGGCTTATGCCTTAAAGAGTGTGATAAGGGGGGTTGGCTTGCAAAATAGGTACTAAAGAGGAAGTATATGGATGGTTTTAGGTTGTTTAGGAACTCAAAATAAAGATCTATGTTGAATTTTAGTAATGGCTTAGTGTTGGGGCCTACCCTCACATATTATGATACTATATCAATAAGGGTGTCAGGTGCTTAGCCAAGATATATTGTGTCTAGAGTTTATACTCAGCTAGAGAGTTGAGTTGGTTTTCCCCTTGGTGGTGAAATCTAAGTGGGATAACTGGGAGGGGGTAAGGTTGCTACCAGGTGATGAAATCCCAATTGGTCCTTATCTCAAGTATTGTTTTGATGTGTAAATTATTTCATGGTTTAGATTTGTGTGTGATAATAAGTGTGAATTCTATGATAATATTAATTTGCCTCCTAAGTTACTAGATGAACTAAAATCAGCAAGCAATCAATGAATGCAAAAGGTTAATTTTTACTCCCCAAAATAAATGATTTCTTTCAATGAGAAAATAATTAGGGAAGAAAGGGAACTAGGTCCCATCAGGTGTGCAAAAAATGCTTCAATTTATTTATTTCATTTCTTAGTTTTGAAAGTAGATAAAAGAAAATGAATATGAGGGTATGTAGATGGGTACTTGGTAGAATGCATGAATTGATCTAGATGAATGTAAGAACTCCTTTTTGGTAAGGAAGGACTAGCTACAATAAGACTGCACTTAACCAACTTGTTTGTTAGACAAGTATGAAAGGTGGACTATTATAATGACAAAAATGTTCTAGGAATGAAAATAAATAATGATAAACTAATAATAACATAAATGATTGTACAATAAAATAAAAAACTTACTAGTTCGGTAAAATTTATAGCATGGCGGGTTAATAACATGCACAAGTATGTCAAGGTCATATCTAAATGATCAAAACAAGGTTTATGAATAGGTATAAATATAAAAGAAGGTCTAGTAGGGTGTGGGGAAGGCTAAAATAACAAAATATTATTTTTCCCTGATAGTGACCGGTGATGGTTGTCCTGACCAGCGACACTTGTGTGACTGGTGATGGTTGCTATAACTAGTGACAATTATAGTAGCCATCTATAGTTACCTATGGTAAAATGGGTAAGAGGATAAAAGAGAAGTAAGGGGATGTGGTTGATTAGCAGAGGGTGAGATAGGGGTTCTAAAGGTATGTACTAGTGTGTAGGTGAAAACAAATCTTGATAAAGGGTAAAAATAATAAAAATAAAGGAGAGATACCTGTATGATGCCAAGTGGATGATAAGTAAAACTTAAAGAAAGTAATTTATCATAATAGTACTCTTACCTTTAAAATTCATGTGAATAGAGATTCATTGTCTTGGATGCCTACACAAAGAAAACAATAGAGTCTATATGGAAATTTCTTGATCTTTCACTCCTCTAAGAGCTATATATTTATAGCACAAACTTGCTAAGTGAGGAGAGAGAAATTTTCCATGTTGAGTGAGGATAAATATTCTAATTCTAAGGGAAAGAAGTCTATGAGGTGTGCATGGGAGAGTTTTCATTTTTTCCATGCATGCTTGTCCTGTAGCTGAATGATTTTTCTTTTCCATGGGTGGAAACCTAACCATCGACAGTTAATCTAACCATCGATGGTTAGTAAAACCATCAATGTTTGACCCCTAAAAGTAAAAGGTTTGAAATGGATCAAAATCAATATGTTTGATAATGTGTATTAAATAAGGGTGTCTAGGTGTTATTAGGTGATTAGGGTGAGTTAATTAGGTAAATTAGCTAACTCAAGTCAAGAATAGGTCTAAAGTGAGGTGACATAAAATACTATATAAGGGGTGGTTTTTGAGTCTCTACACCTTGACATATTTTTCTTTAATTTTATTAATGTTTGATTTTTGAGATTTCCTTTATTCCTTTATATTCCTCACATGGTTTTTTCTAGACAATAGTTGAGGAACCAAACCAACTAGGATCCACCTTCCTATTCTTCTTCCTCTATGGAGTATATTTTAGATGTTGAGGATTCTCCCCATTATTCTACCAGCCCTACCATGCCTCAGATAATTTTCTAAATTGATGTGTATTTTTCCATCTTCCTTGATAATAACCCCATGGCCCTCCAACATTACCTCAACACCCTATTTTACTACACCCTTACTTCAATTCCACCTATGGACCCACCTTATGGGATGACTCCCCATATTATGGGAGAAACCTTTGTTGCCACTACCTCTACCTAGCCTATGATCACTTAAACATCTTCTTCCACCCATAACCCATTGACTACCTCCATCCAAACTCAATCAAACAACCCAACCATTAACCAAACACACCCTACACTAGCTAACAACCTCTCCAACATAGGGTAAACCTCACCTTTTATTTCCCATACTCCACCCATTATGGGAATTAATTCTTCTGATATTTTGAGTATTATCCTTATCACTTCCAATCCACCAATATCCACCCCAATTCAAAATGTGGTGCTTTCTATACCTTCTACCCTTCTACCTATTAATACCAGAGACTCACCCCCAACTAATTAACCCATTCATACCTCCAACCCAATCCATATCAATTTACAAATCTATCAATTTGATCATACCTCCAAACTAACCCACATTAAGTCCTCAACAAATACCTATGACACCCTACCTATGCTATGTTCCTAATCCACAAAGATACATAGCACCATCTTCCACCCAACCTCTTGTGCTTATTAACCCTTATTTGGAATCAGCCCAACACTAAATTACCACATAATAACATGTGGCATCTTCTCACCCTTCTACTAGTTATCTATATATTTCATCTACCCAGCCTCAATAAAACTTGCCATATAATTATGAATCTCCTCAACCCCAAATAGATTTGGTCAAAATGTTGATGGAAAAAATGACCAATGTATAATAATATATTTATGGGGTTCACAACCTCTTATTTTTACGACCAAATATATAATGAAACTATTCACCCATCTATCCCTATCCAACCTTACCCTCCTCAATGGGAACTACCCAAATTTTCTAAGTTTCAAAGCAAGGAAGACCCCCAATAACACATAAGAGTGTTTTGGCATTCTTTTTACTTGATTTCCTACCATGATGATCTTCCCTTTCACACCTTTCCTATGTCTTTATCTTGACTAGCATTAGATTGGTATAGTCTTATCACTAAGCACTCCATCTTTTCTTTTTCCCAAATCATCCAAACCTTTATAAACCACTTTTCAATCAATATATCTAAGAAGGTCTCCATCATTAACCTCTACTCCATCAAGAAATTTGATGATAAATAAATTATTGATTTTGTAGCCTAATGGAGAGGTTTTATCAACCATATCTCTTTATCTTTTCCCCAACCTAAGTTGATTGAATGTTTCTCTTGGGATTATGCCAAACACATCACCCCTGCTCTATAGGTTCAAACCTTTAAAACCTTAATGAGGCTTTCACCATGGCATGCAAAATATAAATTAGAGCCATATATGATGGGAAGTTGAAGCTCAAAAATAAAAACTCTAGTTTCAAATACAATGACCCTTCCCCATCCAAAACCACCAACCAACCTAACCACCCCAATACCAAACCAAAGGTAGTTGTAAACATGATTATCCTTAAAATTGCTCCATCTCTAGTTGTTAGACAACCCAACCCAACCAAATCCTCTAACTCCTCTAATCAACAAAACCAAAATAAAAACTGGGATACTCCAAAATAATACACTCTATTATGGGAGTCATATGCTCTAGTTTTGGATAAATTGCTTAAAGGAAACATCATCCAGCTTCCCCCCCATCAAACCTCCCCAATAATTTTATATTTCTTGCCTTGTGCCTCATTGGTACAATGAGAGTGATCTATGTGCTTTCCACTCTTTCATTATATATGATGTTAGTAGCTATAACACCTTAAAAACCATTGTCCAAAACTTGATTGATAAGGAAGAACTTGTATTGGACAATCAAAATCCACCCATGAATCAGTCAATCAACATAGTTTGACAACTTTTCCCAATCATGCCCCTTCTACCAACCATGACAACAATAAACTAGAATCATTTCACACTCATGAGGTCCATATAATTAATGTGATTATCAACAAACCCACTATTGAGGAAACCATTCCCTCAACTACCTCTCTTTCTGCTCCACTTATTGAGGTGGTGGAATCACCCTCCATTCCTTTGGATATCCAAATAAAGGAAACAACCATATCCACTCCTTCAATTGAATAATTAATGTAGTCACCCACCTCTCCTTTGATATAAATACCAAAGGAGGCAACCATTGGCATCATACCTTTGTCCCCCATCATGGAGCCACCCACTCTCCCTTTGAAAACCATTCCAAAATAGGAGATCACCTTATCTACTTTAATAAAGGGGACATATTCTCAAATCTTAGAACCTTTCATCAAGTACAAAGGTGAAAAAATTAATCCCTTATCTCAACCTATGGGGCTAATGTTTTAATTCAATGCCCAAGTAACCAAACCAATTTACAAACCCTTCTCTAGACTAATCCAAATCCTATAATTCTCTTCTCAACCCAATATGGATCGAGCCACCATTTGGCACCATCCTAGGCTCCCCTATGAAAAAAAGCATGAAAATTCAACCTCACCTTCATCCACCCCATATATAATCATACCTACCCTTAAAAATATCATCACCTTAACCCCTTAATCGAACACCACTCCCTCTAAAACCATGGGGGAAGCATCCAAACAATCTCCATCCAAAATTATCAAATCACCTTATACCTCTTTAATCAAACCTATCAAGAACTTAGATATATTTATCCACCCATATTTGAAGTTGGACTTAACCCCATATATTCCACCAAATAAAACCTTAACCAAACCATCTAAGAAGGTGGAACCACACAAACTCCCACCTAGAACCAGAACTGTACCACCCACTTCCCTCTTACCTTCTATCTTGGGACACCATCCTTATTTCATTCTAGGTGTTCATCCTTATATAAAGAAGGTTCATCCTCCAAAAACAACACAAACTAAACTTCCTCATTTTATTCTACCTTTAGCCACCCCCTCCAAAATATCAAACTCCCCATCATTTTTAACCAAACTATCTACCTCTACCTACCCACCTATCTCCAAACCTTCATCATCTCAATCAACCACCTCTAAATCTTTTACCTTTAAACCTTCTACCTAAAAACTATATAACACAAAGTAATCAAAATAAAACCTACCTACCAAAACCATTCTACCACCCACACATTTTGTGGTGAAGCCTAATTTTAAGAAGGTTCTAACCCCAAAAACCAAGATCCCATCACCTTTAATACCTTTACTTTAATATTATTTGACCATTTTATATATTTGTTACAAACTTCTTACTTAATGATAACACCTATCAAAACCTTTGACCCTTTTATTCTTAAATAATCTTAGTTTAATGATAATGTAATTTGTTCATACCATAGGACACCTAGACATGACATAGAGAACTACAAAGCTCTCCAAACATTTATCCATAAATTATGAGATGAAGATGATTTATTATCAAATGAACCTCTCTTAATCCCATTATCAACCCATCCATAAAAAAACCTATCCAAAACTTACCCACTCCCTCACTCTCATCCAAGATTCAGGAGCAACTGAAACAACCTTATATCCCAATGCTTCTCCTCATCCACACTATCTATATGGTCACTTGATCTTGATCCCAAAAAATGTATAAGGGAAATGACAAAGTGTATATTCCATGGACATATCCTTCCATCCCTTAACCTTCTAACTAGATTCAATAACCTTCACCTTCACCAAAACCCAAAATATCCATTTTTGGTACTTCTCCCTCTAACCTTTCTAAATCTATCAAGTAAGTAGTTCTAAAATAGGTTCATCAAATAATAGTAAAGATGAGCCTATACAAATTGATCAACACCTTACCCCATCAATTACAAGAACTAATAGAGTCTATACAATCTATATATGTCCAACCTAAAGACCCTTAACCTCTTGTAACCTTTATCAGAGCCCTTCAAATTTTTACCCTTATCACAATAAAAGATTTTGAGATACCCTCTATCTAGCCCAAAGATATATATCATCCCCTCTTCATCACCACATACATAAATCAAAACTACATCAAAAGGGTGATGATTGATATGGGAGCTAGTAATAATATTGTCTCCTCTCATGCTTATGACCAACTCTAGCTACCAAAGAATATCATGTCAAAAACCATGATGGTACTCTATTCTTTTAATGATACTATCGCCACAACCTTGGGGATAGTAACCCTCCACATCTACTTAGGACATCACACACTTATATAGATCTTCTATGTTGTAGAAGGAAAGTTTTAATACAATGTCCTACTTATATTCCCTTAGATCCAATCCATGCGTTGTGTCCCATCTACCTTGCATTGATGTGTCAAGTTTGAACATAAGGGTCAGGTCGTCACTATAAAATCTGACCATAGTCCTTTCACATATTATAACATGGCATATCAACCCAATGACATTCTTCTTCCTCACTTATATACCTCACCACCAACCAATAATAAATCCACCCCTACCGTCATTAAATCTTCAACTATCTTATTATCCCTTCTTCTCAAATCCCCATAGAGGACCCCTTGGAACCTACATTCTAACATATCTCACTAGGAAAATATCATATTTTATCCTTGGATGCCTTCCCTCCTCCTCAAGAGTATGGGAATCTTGACCATAATCTTGGTTATGATCCCAATATCACAACCATCATTCATTTTGGACCCCCCAACCTCTAAATTAATGGGGGACTTGATCATAATCTATGGGGGACCCGATTATATACTTTTTGCTTCCTCCACCATCTCTTGCACCTGACTATTTTACCTCTAATTTCTCTTATTTGGAAAAATCATAATTTTCCAAATTATACCTTTATAGGTGTGCCTAGAAGGGATTTGGCCTTGGCCATTATGAACATATACCCCATGAGTTACCTTAGATCAAAACCCAAAAACCTCAACAACTATTTGGCCTTAAGTTCATCCCACTAGAAAAACCCAGTGATTCACCCAAACCCATCACCACCATTAATGAGGACATTCCTTCCTCACTAACCCCATCTCTTTCAAAGTTTTAGGATTTCAAAACCATCATGTCTAAATTTTTTTAGTCAATATAATTAGTTTAGATTCCCTAACCTATAACAAGGGTGGCCAAACTAGAACCTTTCCTCTGATTCATCCCAAAATGGTAGAAAATAATTATCGTACCATCCACACCACCCAATATCAAGATGATGCTTGCATTCTCACTTATCTTGGTGTAGTGGACTCTTTTATCAACAAATCCCTTCCTCCTAAAAACCAAACCATGTTAAATGAATCCACTATCAATGTCAACTTGGGTACTCAAGATAACACTCAAATTTTAAATATTTATCAATCCTTAGATCCCTCGAAGCAATATGATTACCCTTCCTTCTTTCATGACTAAATCATAACATTTGCTTGGTCCTACAAGATATTCCCAAAAATGACCCATCCATAGATCTCCACAAAATCATCATCCATCCCAATGCAAATCATGTTAGGTAAAATCTTCATAGGATGCACCCTCCATTTCACTAAATTTTATTTGTTTCAAGTCTAAAGGAAAAATAAGAATGATAGGAATAAGTGATTAGAATAAACCTAGATTAGTTTATGTGCCATATCTAGACATTATGATCACTCCTCTTTAGATACGGAGGACTACTTGTAAGTAAGAAAGCACTACCATAAAAATTTTGTTAGTAGATAAATGAGTGGGCTGTCAAGCTATGTGCTTGTTCCAAGAAGTGTGAAACTTCCTTAGAGATGATAGTCCACTTTTGAGAGACAAAAGAGTAATAAATAACTAAAAGATAGGTAAAGAGAGAGTGAAAGAGAGATAATATTACCATTATTCATAACCTAAGTGCAACATAGAGTGACAAGGTGTAGGTAGTGTATTTTGTTTGTATTTTAGAAGTTGTTTGGGTAGGTTTTGAAAAGGTTAGGGAATCCATAGTCACTGATGTTAGTAGGGGAGTGACCAATATTAGTTATACTAGCAAGGTTAATGTAGAATGTGATTGATGTCAATTAGGATACTAATGTTGATATGGGAAATAATCACCTAAGAGCTTGTAAAAGGTTTTTATAGGTCTGGGAGGTTAGGGATAGTTATGAGAAAGAGAGTATGGTTTGGGTAGATCTAGTCAGAGGTTTGGTGTGTCAAGTCAAGGGGAAACAAGCAAGGAAACTTTTTAACTCCATCATAGGGGTTACTCAAGAGTGTATAAAGTAATGAATAGTAGATATGAAGTGATAGTAAAGTAAACACTTAAAATACCTACAAAATAAGTGTACTTAGCTATAGTGGTCACTAAATGATACATGCCAGATTGATGGTCACTATTAGGTAGTCTAAACTGATGGCCTAAATAGAGAGTATAGGTAGGTGTTATTGGTCCTCATGAGCTTAGTTCCTAATTGTGATTGACTTACACAAGATGATAGTAAGCTAGGATGTCAAAAATTGAATGTTAAGAGCTTGAATGTAAGTAATAATTAATTTTATTCATTTTTTCTAACTTGAACTTTAGGTTGGAGTTTGGCTTATATCATTGACATCGGTAATCCCATTGATGTTAGTCATGGGTTGACCAACATTGGTGGTCCTAGAATAGGTAAAGCTTACTATTTTTGGTCTATTTTTTATTGATCTTCATGCCAAGTGTGGCACCCATTACAAAATGGTAAAAATAAGAGGTCAAGAAGGAAGTAGTTGATTAATAATTTTGTTTTAAAGTGAGAATAAGTCTTGGGTAGTTAGGATGAGGGGACTAGGTCTTGAGGTGACTCATTACATGAGAATCAGTCATAGGGTGAGATTTATAGGTAAGGTGGAAAAAAGGGTTTTTAATGAACTTAAGTATTTTAAACCAATTAAATGTGTGAGAAATAAAAGCATGGGTTAGGGAGGTTAATTGTTATTATTGAAAAATGGGCTAAAAGGGTTTTCACATAGGGAGTTACATATGTGTATGTGACATAATTTTGGTGTCTAAATTTTCCCCTTTTTGTCTTTTAATTTGTACTAAAAAGTTTACAAGACAAAAAAAAGAGTTAGATGCTCCAATTATTAGATGAGGTATGCCCCCTCAAAACTAGAAACGGGTACTAGTTTGATAAAAAGGTAATTAGGTGAGTGGTGAAGAATTAAGTATCACTTTGTATGTGCATACTAATATGAGCTATAGTTAATAAAGTCAAGAACATGTAAGGTTGAGGAGGACTTAGATAAAAATAACCAAAGCATAACTTGTAAGTGATAGTTGATAGGTCAAAACAATAAAAGTTGTAGCTCTAATGGTTGATGTGTCCTAGGTATCTAAGGTAGGAAGTGCCCCTACAAAACATAAAAAGGGTTAAAGGCGATAATATGAGCTTGATTTCCATTTAAAACACCTAATATACATGAGTGTGTCTAATAGCCAACTATAGCGGAATAGTATAAGTGGTCAAGACAAGTAATACAAGGTTGGTGTAAAAGGGTCAATGAACGAGGAGATATTCATGATCTCCAAGAAAAGTCATTTTTGGTGAATATTTAAGTGATATCCAATGGTGTTTATCATGGTTTGGGAGATATATGTTATCATTAAATTCCCCCAGAGTATGGGTAAATTTTAAAAAGTTACGGTTACTTTTTTGGGGAAAACATTATTGTAATGGTGTTAACATCAGTGACATTGCTGATATCAGTAATAAACATTGCCGATGTTAGAATATTAAGGAAATGTTGTCAATGTTGATATATATAAACACTAACATTTATATATTAGGTCAAGAATTCCAACATCAAAGGTTGACTAAACCTAGGAAAAGGGGGTTTGGTAGCTGGCCAAATACATTTACAACTTGTGATTGGAGAAAAAATTGAGTTGTGAGAGTGACTGAAATGGCAGAGTAAGGAGGGGACCTAGCAGGAGGTGAACTACCAAAAGAGCCAATTATGCCAGCCCATATGAGTTAGAGAAATGAGGTAAGATCCTCTACAAGTTATTTTGAATCTTGAACTAGTTATTTGGAGTTTTTAGGCTAATTTAGAGGTGAGGGTATAGGAAATGTTAGTAGAGGGGTAGAAATAGGGTAGCATAGTTTTAGGATACGTTGGGGGGAATTTGGGGTAGGTTTTTAGGTTAAATTTGTAGTTTTGAGTTTGGGTCATTTGGCCTAAGGATGATCTAGTCACCAACATCAATGAGGTCCACTGACATTAGCTAGCATGGAATAAAGGTCGGTAGGTGTCTGCTGACATCAGCTAATAATTATACCTACAAAACACTGACATCAAAATTAAAGCTAATGTTAGTGACTATGAAGAACTAACAAAATAGGAGAAATGGTCAATTTGGATCCATAGTGGAAGTAGTCAACTACCTTAATGGTTGAACTAGCCTCAGAAGACCTTGTGTCAATTGAGTGTTACCTACATAACCCAATTTAGGGCCTTAGGCCAATGTAGTTATCCCAGAGCTAAGAAAAAGATATAATGTATGGTTAAAAGGTGTGCTAGGGGAAATTGATAAAATGGTAGGTTGAGATAGGTTAAGAGGCCTAGGACCTAAAATATAGGGCATAATGTCAAGGGTCAGGGATATATGCAATGAGGCCTAGAGTTGTGATAGGTAGGTAGGCCTAAAAGAGGCCATAAATCCTAGGGTAGAGAGAGAGAGAGAGATAGTGAAGCCTGGGCTAGAGAGAAAAGAGTAGAGTAGTTAGTTAGGTGGGTAAATGGCTAAGCTAACCTTAGAAAACCTTGTATCCACTAAGTTCTACCTACATAGCCTAGTTTAGAGACTTAGACCAATGTATTTCTCCCATAGAGAAGGGAAAAAAGGTGGTGATAGAGTATATTAAAAAGGTATGTGAATTGAGTTGTGTGTGTATGGATGTAGGGGAGGATGGATACGACATTACAAGATCATCTATCAAGGATTTTGACATGTATGAGGAGGGATGTCACTCTAAATGAGTGAGATAACATGGTAGCCATGGGGTTAAGAGGAGTGTGATGATATTGTTGAGTCACTTGAGATGTGAGACTTATGATGGCATTGATTGAAAGGTGGGATCACACCACCAACACTTTCCATCTGCCAATCAAAGAGTTGATAGTTACCCAAGAGGATGTCTATAGGATTATATGATTACCACTCTAGGGTGAGGTGCTCTTTACATGCTCGAGAGAGGAGAATTATATCCACATAGTGGCTTTATATGATGAGCATGTTAGTGAGGTGACTTATCATTCTATGAGTTTCACCTATGAGCCACTGTATAGGGCTAATGAGGAGCAACATCGACTAAGCATCCTAATGATGATTGGGATCGTAGTGTATGCATTAACAAATGTAAATGGTGGTAAAATTTTTATTGCATTGATAGGTGTGCTTGCATAAATAGTTGAATAATGGACTATTTTTGAGTGGAGTCTAATATTTTTAGCACAACTATAAAAAGAGTTATGAGGTTTGAGACTACAATGATGATACAATTTATGTGTCAGCCATCTACTACACTATTGGGCATATGAAAACATCATGGTGACATGACCATTGGGGTTACCTACCATGATTTTAATTGGCTTTAGGGTTAGTTTTAGAATGTATAAAGAGGGCATAGTATAGACCCAAGTGGATGGCATAGTGCATGACATTACCTATTATAGGTGCATGATTGAGGGTTTGATCCCTATGGATATTTTGTGGAGACCCTACATAACATAACTAATTTTTAGAGGATAGGCATAATAGCTTATTGGTTTGTAGAACTCACTATGGGTCAAGGGGAGATGAAATGGTGAGTTGGAGATGGTACCCATGACATGGGTCAGGAGGTATTTTAGTCTACTACAAGATATACCACCTACTTTCCCTCAATATAAGAGGGATGACATAGAGGCACCCTTACCATTGCCCCAAGAGATAGATGGGCTAGATTTTGAAGAGCTACCAGTAGAGCTAGGTGTTGGATATCCAAGATACACAATATAATATACAACTTGGTGGGCACATTTACATCCTATGGTGGAGGTAAAGAGGCCACCACCATATTTATAAGGGTTGGTGAGAGAGAGGGATGTAGCTATACAAGCATGAGATACTACTCTATAAGCTAGAGATATAACATAGGCATAGGTATTAGAATTATAGGGGTAGGTTGTGACATTATATGGAAAAGTTGGGGTATTATAGGGCCAAGTTTTAGCACTATAGGTCTAGGTTAGAGTGTTATAGGTTTAGGTGACTATAGTGACAACAAAGAGGGATAGTCTAAGAGCAGTAAGTTAGTTTGCTCTTCCTCCACCCTAGGGACTAGTAAAAGCTAAGATATTAGTAGGTGTTATGGGACCACCATAGGCTATATCTATGGTGAGATATAATACTACCCTAGATGAGATTTTCTATTATAAGAGGGCCATCAAAGAGTTTACATAGATTTAGTTATATTCTGAGTATAGGGAGCAAGAGATATCTATGTCATGTGCCATAACTTCTAGCTCATGTAGACATAGACAGGCTAAGAGTGGTGATGACACTACTTCATCATGACCATGTGGAGAGCCTCGATGATATTGATAACTACATTTTTATTATTATGTTTTATGTACACCAGCCTACAAGTTGAAGATGTGAGATGTATATTTTGAGAGAGATGATATTATGATGATGTATTGATGGACATGTTATTGATCCTATATATATATATATGATATGTTTATTTATTTGTGATTTTGAGATGTATTTATTATGATTATGATGAGGTTATTGATGTAGATGATGATTATTTAATGCTATGTTAATTTTGATGTTAATGTTGATCATGTTAGTTTAGTTAGAGTAGCCTTTCCCATATATGTGATGGTATATGCATGGTAAATTTGTTACTTTCATCTTAGTGTTTTTCCATATTTTGTGATGGTGTATACTTAAAATGAATAAATTGGTTATGTTAGTCTATTTCAACATTTTTCTATATTTGTGATGGTGTATTTGTATAATAAATTGAGTAGAGTTTGATAGTGTTGGTATGACATTTCTCTTCATCTCAATAGAGAAATTGACATGTGATGTAGATGGGAAAATAAAGAGGTAGAATACTTGTGCATCAACAAAGACCATGATCAGAACATAAATAGGATCAGGAAAATGTCCCTCTTTCATGAATTATATCTTTGAACCATTATATTTGTTAGAGAAGCATCATGTTTACCTTATATTAAGTGAGCTTTAGAGTCCCTTAAAATATTATGAGGGAAAAAAGTGTAAAATGAGGGAAAATCTTTGGGTATCATAACCTACAAAGTGGGGATGATATTCCCTTTTTGTGGGTGACTCGAGAGCTACTATAGGCATGTCCATGACTTAAGGAATTTTTTTGTGCACGTTGATCAATGCGGGAAGCCTAAAATGTGATTTTGTATGGGTTAAGTTTGTATAATGTTGATCAATGTGATAAGCCTTTTTTATTTGTATTTCCCTTTGAGAATAAAGCTTGGCTTAACCATCCTTTAAGGGAGTGGTCTAAGCATTCATTTTTATGTTTAAATATCTATCCTTCAAAGGAGCAGTCTATTGATAGTAGCAAAGGGAAGTTATGTAGATGTCCTTTAAGGGAGCAATCTACATTGAGAAGCATGACCTGAGAGTTTATAACTTATCACATATCCCTTTTTTATGCTTTTAGTCATGCACAAGACTATAGAGGCTTAGTAGTTTTCCACTTTGAGGTTAAAACCATATCACTGCATAAGTTAACTAAGGGTATAGGAGTAAGGGTGAAGATGAAGAGAAATGAATGTAATAGGGATGTTCAAGGAATGAGCTCAAGTTAAATATGAGGTGAAGTGATGCTTATTTAACAAAAGAATGGTCATAGGTGTAAGGCATTTAAAGGCTTAGGTTTTTACCTTCCTTGAAGAGAAGAAAAGTGATAAGTTACTGAGCCATACTTATGAGTTATGATATAAGGTATAAGCCAATTAGGAACAAACATACCCTATTTGATTTTAACCATGTTCATCACATGTTAATTTTATTTTAAGACAAGATCTCCTACATTGAAATCTCACACTTTGAGGCTTTTATTATAAGTGCATTTGATATTTTCTTGATATATTTGGAGGTGATTAAGGGCTATGAGATGGTGCTCATCAAATAATTCAAGTTGAGCCAAATTTTATTGGTGAAAGTAATCATTAGTAAGTATGTCTTGTAGAAAAATGTGAAGAGAAGCAATCTAGACTTAAAGAGGCAAAACAACCTCCATCTTATATACCAAGGAAAAAGGTGTAGCACCCGTATGGGTTTGAATGTTAGTGAGATAATCCCATAAAGTAAAAGGAATGTGTGTGTGTCAATTCTTGCTTGTATCATTGACTACCTTCATGAGAATTTTCTTCAATGTTTTGTTAGAAGCTTCTACCTATCCATTTTCTTGTGGATAGTATGGTGATGATAAGATTAATTTGATTCCAAATGTATCACAAAGACTTTGAATAATCTTGTTTTTGAAAGATTTTCCATTATCTATTATAATTTTATAAGGGACACCAAAAGGATAGATGATGTGATGGTTGATGAAGTCAACAATTTTGTCAGCTTTAGTGGAGATGAGAGGGATGGCATTGACCCACTTGGTGAAGTATTCAGTCATAGTAATGATAAAGTGATGATGAAGGGATGAATGAGGGTTAATATCCCTAATTAGATCTAAGCCCCAATAGGAGAAGGGCCAAAATTCCTTGGTGACTTGTAATGAATGACTTAGAACATGAAGCAGGTTAGCATGTTGTTGAAACCTAACACAATGCTAAACTTAATTAGTACAGTCTTGATGAAGTGTGGGCCAATAATAGCCAAGTTAGAGGATATGCTTGGAAACTATGTAACCATTTAAATTCCCACCACAAATACTATCATTGAATTCTTTAATGGTGAAGGGAGTCTCAGTACTAGTGAGGCATCTAAGAAAAATACCATTAAAACCTTGCTTGTAGAGAAGTCCCCCTAGCATAGTGTGATGAGTGGCACATTTTATGAAGGAAAATCTCCCATTATTAGAGAGATCAGAAGGGGTCATAGAGAAGGAAAGACAATCCATGAGTTACTTTTACCATAAGTCATATGGGTTGGTTGTTACATTTCCAAAAAAGAGGATATTAGCTAATACATAGAAGGCTAATGTTAAGTGATGGATAGTGACATAGATTCTCAAGGAAGAGGATGAAGAGGGTATGTGTGAAACAAGCGAATGCATTATAGATTAAATTTTTACTCTAATTTGCATTCAAATTTTTAGTCACACACTATAGTTTTTGTTCCTACATACCCTGGTCATGGCGGCAGAGTTTTGGAGAAGAGTGTGAGTTTGTTTCTTTCAATTCTTTTCCATCTCAGTATCAAAGTGTAGCAGAGGCTGCCAAGTGGCGTAGTCTAAGCACAGGCTCTCTTTCCCCTTTTTTGATTATTTTGTTTCATTTTTGCCTTAGTTTTGAATTCAAGTGGAGGCCACCAAGTGTCGCTTTCCGAAACATGAAACTAGCCAACTGGCATCATCTGAGACACTTTCCATAACTTTCAAGAGGGCCTCAGAACATGTCATGTATCCAATAGAAACTCAACAAAATGCATCATGTGTCAGTATCTACATCTCATATCGGTACCCACATTTCATTCTATTTTTCAGCAAAGGTTTTCAATAAGCTAAGCATCAGAATCAGGTAGAAAGCACCAATTGGCAGTCACGAAAGGCCCTAGACTACTTTTTCAGAGGAAAGCAAAAGCTACCATGTGTCAATATCTGAGAGAAAATTGGTTTCACACCTATGTTCAATGCCTTGGTTCAACATTTTTGGTTCAATACCTTGGTTAACGTGTAAATGGCATGTAGTGTTGAACTATTGAACCATTTTGGTTCATCAGGTAGTTTAAGGGAGTGTCCCTAAAACCAAAGGGGTCAAGTACCTTTTTAGAAGGCAAAAAGGCATTGTTTCATTTTTTTTAAGTGTCAAAGAGCAGCAAAGGCCACCAAGTTTCACTTTTCAAGCCCCTTTATACTCCATTCTTGAAAGAAGTGGAAGATGCCACATACCCCTAGCAGGAGAAGTGAAAGATGCCACGTATCTTCCCAAAAACATGCGGAGACTGCCACATGCATCCATCCCCTTTTTAAAAGTTGTTTAGGTAAGGAACACAGTGAGTTTTATTTTTTTTAAATTGCTAAGTATCAAAGAAGTAGATTGTGATAGGTGTTGAAGGTGGAGCATTTTTGAGCAGGATATAGGGAAACCACAAAATGCTACATGTCTTTGATAAATCAGGTAGAAAGTGCCAAGTGTCATTCTCTAGTGCCTTCTCAGTAATAGGGAGAATTTTAGGAAATTGACTAAGTGTCCTCTTCCATTTCAATAGAATAGAGTGTTCTGTGTATCTGTTGCCACAAAGTGAGATGGAGGGAAACTTGGTGGGAGTTATTTCTCGTAGATGGAGCAGTTCATCAGGTAGATTTTTTGGGCCTACAAACATAAAAAGGGCCATCTATTTTCCCCCTGTAAGTGGAGGTAGAATAGATAGTTGAGCAGCTAAGCAGGTGATGGAATGAGAAATTTAGGCATGGAAGGAGGTAGTAGTCATGAATCAACATGCTGCAGACAGGGCAGCCACCCCGCTCTAGCATGGCCCTTCCTGATAAGACCAGGATACATCTAAGGCATTAAATGCACTGAATGCCACACTATTTTATCTATAAGATCTGAGGCTATAAAAGGGGAGAGGGACAAGATATAAAAAAAAAGGAAAGAGATTGTAAAGAGTTTAGACTTTCTACAATTGTGACTAAGTAATATCATTTGCTTTTGTCTCATTTTCTCGAGTTAAAAGGTTGATGTAACTGTGCATGTTTATGTGCCTTTTATGTGGCTAAAAGAATTAAGAAGATTGAACTCTATACCTTTGTTGATATTATTTGTGTTATTTGCAAAAGTAGTCTATACTGTAGACTTTCTAGAGTTGTGATTAGGAATGTCATTTGCTTTTGTCTCATTTTCTTGAGTCAAAAGTTCTACATAACTGTACGTGTTTCTACGCCTCTTATGTGATTGGAATATTCTTATAAAAAAATTGAACCCTATGCCTTTATTGACATTTTTTATATCTCAGCAAAAGAAGTCTCTGTTGTGAGCCTCTATTTCTATTATTTCAGTCTTTTACATTGATCATGCACTTGTTTGCTCTTGAATGTAAATGAATCCTACATATAGTCTCACTGTGCTCAATATTAGGATCAAAATTACACTCAAGCACATCGCCATAGTTAGGTTTCATTTCTTGCATTTGCATTTCTATTTAATTTTCTATGATTTTTACCCCACACTTGATACAAAAGAAGAGACCAGCTTCTCTAAAATCTAGAGGTTGTTTCAAGCCACAATATCCCACAGCTTGAAACTTCCCATTGTTGTTGATTAGAATCAAGTGTAATTTTAAGCATCAATAGTTTTTGGCATGCCTAGTGGGACCAGTCTTGAAGTTTCTTTCAAGACTGTATCAATAGTGTTTGGACTATATGAACCATATAAAATAGAGAGCTATGAGGAGTCACAGTTGTGGACCAGTCACCAGATCACAGTTTGCTACAAATCTAGGTATTCTTTTTCCACCTTTATTAACTAGTCCAAGAAGAAGAGTCAATCAATTTCAACTAGTATAGAGAGTAAATATGGGAGCTCCTATTTTCCCAAGAAAATATGCAAGCTAGAATGTTAGCAATCCTCTAATCCTCCTAGTACCACCAGCTACTTATCTTATCCTAGTAGTGTATATATTGACTCCTGATGAAGAGGAAATAATCTCAGACTTTCTTCTCACTTTGAAAGATAATGAGGAAGAACATGGACAATTCCTAGATCACGTTTTAAATGATTTGTTTGAAATTATTGGGTCAAGTTATACCATTTTGCAAGATGGCTATGAATCAGTTGTAGATGAACAAAATAGCATTAAGCCTCAATTACATGTGAAAAATTATTGCACTCTTTCAAGATCATCCTTTCAAGAGATTAAAGTCATGAAAGAGGAGGATAATGCAATAGAGCTAGAGTTTGAAGCAGAAGAAGTTAAGTCAATAAATGATATAGGTCAAAAGGCTTCTGTTGATGAGTAAACCATCATTGATTTCCTAGTAAGGCATACCAACATTAAGAGCTGATATTTGACAGGCTTCTAAGAACAAGAAGAGCTTATGGATGTTGAAAGAATATTTGACTCAGACTCAGTTAGATGCAGGCATATCCATGTGGCCTACACAGAGGACATTTCACCAAAGATATACTCATTTCAATCACTTGTATGACAACATAAGCTAGCTTGTCATGAAGAAGATGCTATAAATTTTGCTTTTGATCTTGGAGGGAGATAAAGATGCTTAATTAATGTAGTTAGGTAGTTTTCCATTCCCACATTGTTTTTGTTTTTCATTGTTGTTTTCCTGTTTTCCTTTTAAATAAGTGTTTTAAACATAGAGTTGGCGACTTAGAAAGTTTTTTAAATTCTTCAAATTTTTGCCGCATTGAATGCTTCCCAAATCTTCCAAAATCTCTAAGGTACCTTGCATCATAACTTACATAGCATGTCCACCTCACTATTCCCTAAAGATTGAGTAGGATCTGTTAATGGTCATCTAAATTTAATGCCATTTGAGACTTGATAGGTCCATAAATATCTCTTAACAAGATTTAAAGTTTACAAATTCTCAAGCATATCCACACCTGCAAAAATATCCTGCTCCTTACAATTTGTTAGCGCTTAGTAAAGTTTACTTTAAGAGCGTTTTCATCTAGCACAAGGTTCATACTAGGTATTACAGAAAGGACATAGAAATGGTGGGAGCATCATCTTCACAACAAGGAGCTGGGACTTCAGAATCTCTAGATAGGTTGCTTACTAGTAAATCATATGCTTTAGCTCTCACACAATCATCAAGAACCTATTTGAGGACCAAAATCTTGGGAGTTGGTCAAGCCAGTGACCCATCAAAAGTAAAGGATTACACAGATGGAATCATGGACCCAATCTTGCAAAAAACTAGTAGCAAGAATCTTAGAGAAGGGGCACATCAAAAGTGTCTTCAAAGAGCTAGAGTGGGGCAATATGAGATGTTTGCAATGAGGATATGGACCTCTCAACTGGCTTAGTTCATTATCCCAATTGTGCATCCATGCCCCGACTTGATTGAATTATGTGTAGACTTGCTCCATGCACCATTGTGCACCATTCAATAGGGCCCCTTCATGGTGCAAATCACACCACAAGCTATCAAGGACATGTTATTGCTGCATTATGATGATACTAGTACATTCCCCACTATTGATAAGATGTAAAAGACATGGACAAATGTCAACACTTAGACAAGGTTTTTAAGGTCTAAATTACAAATGGCTAATGGTGAAACTATGGTACCCATGCTCCCTACACCAAGATCTCAATTCACGCTAGCTAGCCAAGATGCACTATCGATGATGGCTCTCATCTTTGGTATGAAGGATGACATGGAAGTGTATGTAGAACAAATGGCCATCCTTTTTAGGTTGAAGACAGTTGATAAGATGCAGGAGTATCAACTTGACTTCCTAGAGCACATTACCTTTTCAATAGTGGAACAGCTAACCCAGTTCAAATCAAAAGGGGTGTTTAGGTTTCCTCTTATTTGTTCCATCTCATATTGTATCAAAACCCTAACCTTTTCACCCAACATATGAATTTGAACATATATGACCCAAGTTTTAACCCCTAAAAGACCATTCCTATGTCTGCATGGACACACATTTTATCAAGAACTAGCGACCTATATGATTTTTGGGAACTATTCGTTACCCTCACTTTTTATTGCCTTAGCCCTAAACCTATAATGAACAGGTTATTTCCAAGTGTTTTGAACCTCCTGGTCAGTTGTCCAATCTTGTGTGACTTTTATTTTGGGTCCCACCACATGATCATAAGGGTTCATGGTTTTTGTGGAGAACCATTGTTGCTACCAAAGACTTTAACTCTTAGGTTGGCATTCTTAGAAGTCACTAGGTAGGTGTCAGTAGTCGACAATGAGTAGGGCTCTAGGAAGAAGAGAAAAATGTACAATCTCCCATGGATGACCAATAGCATGGTACAAGAAACTAGAGATGTTGAGACTATGCTGCTAAGAAAGTTGGCCTTCCTAGGTTGCCTGCTAATCAAAGACAAATGGGTTTACAACCCAAGTGGTTTCATATCTTTCTAGGTAAGGACTAATAGGATTGGGGCTAGGATTGCACATGAAAGTTGCCTTTTTTAGGAGACCAAAAAAAACCCTATAGAAGATGCTCCTGGTCTTTATGTTGAATTGACAGATTTTCCCCTACCACATAATAGGCCATGGAAAACCTTCTATGATAAGCAGAGGGATTATGATCCCAAAGTTAGGATGACTTCTAGTTTGAGAAGGACATTGAAGAACAAAGATTGGGATGTGGAGAAGATTGAATCCTATTGGAAATATAGGTAGGAAATTTATCAAACCACCCATACTTTTGGAAGCATGGATTTAGATGAAAGATGGGAGGAACTCAAGGATGAGTGCCATCCCTCCCCTACATCTAGCCCAGAAACAAGAAAATTGCTAACACTCGGTATAAGGCAAGAAGTTAGAGCAGGACCAATCCAGCAACTATAGGCCTCAGAGCAAGCTACAGCAGTAGTCACTACATCAACCTGGCCCCAACCTCTTAGCATCATGGAATAATAGATGAGTATGGTGTCTTCACCACCAAAAGCTTCCCCATCATCAGAAGTTATTGAAATCCTAGTTCTCCACAAGCACCACTGTCAATAACAGATGTGGAAGAGAGGTAGATGCAGATAGAGTTAGAGACACCTAGGAAGAGAAAGAGGGTGTAGTTCCATTTTGATTCAGAGGAGGAAGAGGAACCTTCATGGCACCAATTATAGAGCACTATAATTCCCCCTCAAGTAAGTATTACTCTTCCTCCTCCCTCTCAATCTATTCCTTCCCCTATCAGCATGATGCCTCCACCTAGCCAAATGACACCTCCTGTCACCTTTGCCATCCCCATTTCACACTTCACCCCATTCTTAACACCTCAAGCCCTAATGCTACCTCATTTCTCCCTCTTTGTTCCAAAAAATATGCCCCTTCAGCTTGCCCATAGCCAACCACTAGCTTCTCAATATGGCCTGCCATAGGGATATCCTTTTGCGAGAGGATACATTGCATCCCTTTCTACCTTCTAGACATAGGCCGATGCTTCTAAGAAGGCAAGAGAAGCCTGGATGGAGAGAAATAAAACTAAAGAGAATAAAGCATTGGCTGCCCCACACCTACGGTCATAATTTGACCCTATTCAGTAGCAACTGATGGTGACCCATTTGTCACCCAATGTCGTCAAGCCAAGCGAGCAGATGTAACCAGAGGATTACACAGTGAACATAGTGGCCATTGATATGTCCCTATTTAGGCCCCAAGATAGAGTTGAGCTATTGACTAAATCCACTTCTATAGTCATGAAAGATTATTTGAAAACATCAAGAAGACTACTAAAGATGGAGGTTGTTTTGGCCAAAGAAAAGGCAAACTATATCAATTTGGCTAAAGAAATCAATAAGAAAGATAATGAAATAACATCTAAATAAACAGTTAAAAGATACTATTTCCCTTTAGGTTCACCAGGTAGTCCAAGCCTAGAATGATTCATTAAAAGTAGAGCTAACACATGCAAAAGATGTAGTGATGACCCTTAGGTGGGAGAAAGCAGCATTGCAGGGAAGATTTGAAGGACATCAACTACAAGTTACTCAATTGTAATAGAAGCTACTAGATGAACAAAACAATACTATGGATTTTAAAGCCTAGTTCTAAGTGGAGTAGCAGAAAGTAGCACAACTGACACTAGAGTTGGCTAATAAGCCAAAAGGTGTCAGAGTGATAAAACTGGTAAAGGAGATCTACGAATCAATGTGGAAAAAAATCTCCTCATAGATTATTCAACTCAGGCCATCTCTCACCTTCCTACTCAATGCACAACAATTGTGTGAGAAGGTGGAAGCTTCAGTGAAGAACACTTTGGCTATAGTCTCCAATAGAGTCATAGACTCCCAAACCTCGTTACAAAAGCTCTACAATGCAATGGATGTGACATTGGTAGCCATGGGAATCATTAAGAGAATGGTCACCATGAAACGAGTCAATGAGGTGCTTAGTTGCAATTCCATGGCCAACAATTATAAGGAGCTTCTTGAAGTCATGAAGGAAGGCATCAATGAGATGATGTAGCATCTTGAAGATCTAATGCAACTAGGTCTTCCTTCTCTATTTCCAAATGCCAACACTATGCTAATGGTGGATCTAATTGAACCATTACTACTGGCCAAATAGAAGGATCAAATAGTTTTCCAGAACCTGTGGGATGATTCCTCAGTATCAAAAGTCAAAGTTGTTCTAGTTCCTATTTCCTAGCTAGAATTCAAATTAAAAGCTATAGTTCATATTCTACTAAATTTTTCACATAAGGATATCATCAACCTTGATTTATCTTTCATTTAATTATAGAACAATCAAGGGTTATCTAACCATGAATGGTCCATCTACCAAATAGCACTTTTGAAGCTATAAAATTTTGATAGAGTGGGAGTTGTGTTTCTTTTTTAGCAGGCTCAAAAGTCCTAGGGGTTACCAGTAACTGTAGAGTAAATTTTTAATCTACGTTGCATTCAAATTTTTAGTTGCACACTCTAGTTTTGGTTCCCACATATCTTGGTCGTGGTGGCAAAGTTTTGGAGCAGAGCACGGGTTTGTTTCTTTTGATTCTTTTCCATCTAAGTATTGAAGTGTAGTGGAGGCTACCAAATGGCATAGTTTAAGCACAGGCTCTCTTTCCCTCTTTTTTGATTCTTTCATTTCATTTTTGCCTAAGTGTTGAATTCAAGCAGAGGCCACCAAGTGTCACTTTCTGAAACATAGAACCGACCAACTGGCATTATCTGAGACACTTTCCATAACTTTCAAGAAGGCCTCAAAACATGTCATGTATCTAATAGCAACTTAGTGGAATGCATCACATGTCAGCATCCACATTTTATATCGGCACCTGCATTTAATTCTATTTTTTGGCAAAGGTTTTCAATAAGCTAAGCAACACAATCAGGTAGAAAGCGCCAATTGGCAGTTACAAAAGGCCCTAGACTACTTTTTTAGAGGAAAGCAAACGCTACCACATGTTGGTATTTGAGAGATAGTCGATTCAATGCCTAGGTTCAATGCCTTATTTCAATGTTTTTGGTTTAATACCTTGGTTAACATGTAAATGGTGTGTAGTGTTGAACCGTTGAACCATTGAACCATTTTGGTTCATCGGGCAGTTTAAGGGAGTGTCCCAAAAACCAAAGGGGTCAAGCACCTTTTCAGAAGGTAGAAAGACATTGTTTCATTTTGTTTAAGTGACAAAGAGTAGTAAAGGCCACCAAGTGTCACTTTCTGATCCCCTTTCTACTCCATTCCCAAAAGAAGCAGAAGACGTCACATACCCCCAAAAGGAGAAGTGAAAGATGCCACATATCTTCCCAAAAACATGTGAAGACTACCACATGCATCCATCCCCTTTTTAAAAGTTGTTCAGATAAGGAATGTGGTGAGTTTTATTTTTTTTAAACTACTAAGTTCAAAGAAGCAGATTACGACAGGTGTTGAAGGTGGAGTGTTCCTGAGCAGGATATAGGGAAAGCAAAAAATGATGCGTGTCTTTGATAAATTAGGTGGAAAGCACCAAGTGTCATTTTTTGGTGCCTTTTAAGTAATAGGGAGAATTTTAGGAAATTGACTAAGTGTCCTCTTCCATTTCAATAGAATAGAGTGTTGTGTATTTGTTGTTACAAAGTGAGATGGAGGGAAACTCGATGGGAGTTATTTATAGTAAATAAAGTAGTTCACCAGGTAGATTTTTGGGGCCTACAAACATTAAAAGGGCCGTCTATTTGTCCCTTGTAAGTGGAGGTAGAATAGACAGTTGAGTGGCTAAGCAAGTGATGGAATGAGAAATTTAGGCACAAAAGGAGGTACTAGTCATGAATCGACATGCCACAGACAGGGCAGCCACCCCACTCCAGCATGTTCCTTCCTGATAAGACCAGGATACATCTAAGGCATTGAATGCACTGAATGCCACACTATTTTATCTGTAAAATTTGAGGCTATAAAAGGGGAGAGGGACAAGATATAAAAAAAGGGGAAAGAGATTGTAAAAATTTTAGACTTTTTAGAGTTGTGACTAAGTAATATCATTTGCTTTTGTCTCATTTTATTGAGTTAAAAGGTTGATGTAACTGTGCATGTTTCTGTGCCTTTTATGTGGGTAAAAGAATTAAGAAGATTGAACTCTATGCCTTTGTTGATATTATTTGTGTCATTTTCAAATGTAGTCTATATTGTAGACTTCTAGAGTTGTGATTAGAAATGTCATTTGCTTTTGTTTCATTTTCTTGAGTCAAAAGTTCTACATAAATGTATGTGTTTCTGTGCCTCTTATGTGATTGGAAGATTCTTATAAGAAGATTGAACCCTATGCCTTTGTTGACATTTTCTGTATCTCAACAAAAGAAGTCTCTGTTGTGAGCCTCTATTTCTATTATTTCAATCTTTTACATTGATCATGCAGTTGTTTACTCTTGAATGTAAATGAATCCTACATATAGTCTCACTATGCTCAAGATTAGGATCAAAATGACAATCATGTGCATCACCATAGTTAGGTTTCATTTCCTACATTTGTGTTTCTATTTAATTTTCTATCCTTTTTCCCCCACACTTGATACAAAAGAAGATACCAGCTTCTCTAAAATATGGAGGCTGTTTCAAGCCACAATATCCCATAGCTTGAAACTTTCCATTTTTGTTGATTAGAATCAAGCGCAATTTTAAGCATCAATAAGCATCATGTCAACAAAAGTGTTTATAGATTGAGGAATAATTTATAAGAGATAAGAGTCAAATGATCCTAATAATGTATCTACATGATTTTTATATTGCTACAATTTTTTTTGCATAGGTAAGAACCTTTAACTTGATTAACCACTAGTTAAGAATCACCAAAAATGGTTATGGATTTGATACCCAAGAATACAATTGTTTGAAGTCCTAAAATCAAAGCCTCATATTTAGCCATATTATTAGTGCATTCAAAATCTAGTTTAAATGACAAATACATAGGTTCACCATCTAGAGGAATAATAATGACCCCCAAACCCCCATCATATTAATATTTATATATGTCAAATAACATCATCATTTGATAGGAGATGTCATCAATGGAGAGCTTTGTAATAGATTCATCAAGGAAATTGAGGTTTAAAGGTTGATTGTCAGGTAAAGGGGCAAAAACTAATTGGTCGGTGATTTTTTGCCCCTTAATAGACTTTTATTGAATGAATTATAAGTTAAATTCAATAATAAGAATAATCCACTAATTGTTGTGATATGGCTTGGAATGCATATGTTTGAGGGGATCAGTATGGGTGACCACATAAGTGTTTTGATTTAGGAGATAATGGCAAATCTTAGAGGTATAAAATACCAATGTAAGGCAAAGTTTGTTATTATGTTTATATCAAGTCTCATAATTAATAAGTGTGCATCTTATGTAGTAAACCACCTACTCTTGATGTTGTCTATCTCCATGTGCAATCATAACACCTAGAGAATGGTCTATTATGGAGATGTATAGGTAGAAAGTTTGGTTTTCCTTATGTGGAATAAGAACTAGTGGGGAATGGAGATAATATTTAAGTACATCAAAATCTTCCTAAAAATCTTTATTCCAATTAAATAAAGCATCCTTTTTTAGGAGATGGTGAAAGGGTTGGCAATGATCTAACAACTGGGAAATGAAGCAGTGAATTGACTAAAGTTTGCCCTATAGGCTACAAAGTTGTTTTATATTATTATGTGGAGGAATCTCTAGGATTTCTCTAACGTTAGCAGGATTGACTTCAATACCATGAAGAGAAATGATAAAACCTAACGATTTATTGGAAAAAACTCCAAAAACACATTTCTTTGGGTTCAATCAAATGTTATATTGGAGGAGATGAGTAAATATGGTTTTGAGAATTTTCAAGTGGTCTTGATGAAGTTTAGACTTTATGAGTAAGTAATCCATGTATTATGTGTATGAGATCATAAAATATGTAGGTCATAGCCCACTGGTAGGTCACACCAATGTTCTTTAGGCCAAAAGGCATGACCCGATAGCAAAAAGTCCCCCATAGGGTAATGAAGGTTATCTTATGTTGATCCTAAAGAGAAACTAAGATTTGATTATATCTATAGAACCAATCCATAAGTGATATCATCCCATGGTTGGCTATTAGATTAACAATTTGGCTGATACTTGGAAATGGGAAGTCATCTTTTGGACAAGTGAGTTTTAAATCATGATAGTCAATGTAAATGCAAATTTCCCCAATTTATTTTGTGATAGGAACAATATTGGAAATCCATTTTAGGTAGTTAATGGGTTGGATAAATTTAATATAAAGGAGTAATTGGAGCTCTTCTTTGATAAGGAGAGCAATATGAGGGTGCATCTTGTGAAGCTTCTACTTTATAGATTTTACTTCTCGATTGGTGATAATGTTATGGGTGATGATAGAGGGGTCAATGCCAGGCATGTCATTATAAGACCAAGCAAAGGCTTTTCTATGGTTATTAATAAATGTGTCATAATCAACTTACTCAAAAGAATCCAAAGATTAGACACTCTTGCGGATTCAAGGGTTATCATGAGAGGGCAGATTGATGTTGATGGTTGATTCATTTAACATAGCTTATGTTTTTTATGGGAGTGATAATTGGATATAGGAATCATCCACACCCATATATATGAGAATTTCATCATCATATTAACATTAGATAGTGTTAATAGTGGGAGAGTCTTTGTTAATTATTTTAAGATGAACAAGAGGAAGGAATCTTGTTTCCTAACCCTAGTGATAGGTGAGAGGCCCCAAATAGATGAAATTTATTTAAAAAAATGAGGAGATATAGATATGTCTAATTTGGTAGGTGATGGTGGAAATATAGGTGGAGAAGGAGAGACTGGTTCTTCAATAATTTATATATGGGAAGTTTTAATGAGTTTAGTTGGTTCGTCATATCCCACTCCATGCCTATTTTTGGCATTATAAATGGTTTAGATAGTGGGATATTCAATATGCATATGGACACCTTATTCATAATGACCCAAACCAAATCCTTTATAGGCACACCTATAGAGATAGGTGTGAGTGAATCTAAGGTTAATTAAAAAAGAGAAGTGATATGTAAATGGTTGTGGTGAAGAAGATGGATTGTTGATAGTGGGAGCCTAATCAATTCCCCCATATGTGAAATTAGTTAAAATGTTAAGGGGTCAATAAGGGATGACCATCCCAATGTGGGGATCATAATTTGGGTACATGTTAAGCCTTATATACTCTTGTGGAGTATAGAACATATTGAGTGTCAACAAATGTTATTCACTGAGTGACAAACATTGAAAATTCTCCTCCATGGGATCCTTGTCAGGAATTTGTGTTGTCGATATATGTGTAGTTGGGGGAGTGGATCTTGTGGAAGATTAAAAAGTATCATGTAGGGAAGATGACATTTTCAATGGAATGAGAACAACATTATGACTCTAAGTCATGTTTCATGTTTTAAATAGAGGTGGGTCAATAGGTATAACATGTACTTTTCCATCATGTTCAAACTTCACATAGTGGTGTAGAGTTGAGGGTACACATACCATAACATGTATCCAAGGTCATCCAAGTAGTATATTATATTATAAATATCCTTCCATTACATAGAAGAGATTAGGAATAGTGTAGGGACCTACATAGATATGTAAGACAATAGTGCCCACTATAGTAGTTGTGGTATCATTAAAGGAGCAAAGTACCACATCAGTTTGAGACATGCAATTGTCATGAAGGGATAACTATTTATAGGCATGGCTGGAAATAATATTAATACTAGCTCCCCCATCAATCATGACTTTCTTGACATGAGTTTTATTAATATATGTGGTAATAAAAGGGTAGAATCTTGATCTTCAGGCTGTTGAAGTGGAATTTTTGAATCATTAAAAGAAATCAAGGAGATGGAATTAAGGGAGATGACCAAATATGAGAGAGGTTGGGGATCATCTAATTGTACCTCAATCACTTTCAAGGCACTAATCAAATCTTGATGGTGTTTGGATGAGTTTTAGATTAACTCATACAAAGATATTTTTATAGGAGTTTTGTGAAATTATTTCACTATTGAGATTTGAATAACATCAAAAGATGTTATTTTAGGAATGCCCAAGATGGAAATATTAAGATTAGGAGGAATATTTTATTTGGTGAAGGGATGATCACAAGGATTAGTTACCTTTTCCTTAGCTTTATCTCTTTGGTTTAGTGACTATGTGGCCACATTAACTATGTTGATATGAAATGTAGGTGAAGGAGGTGGTAAAGGGAATATGAACACATCTTTGGGTTTGAATTTAAGTGGAATAGTAGGAGGCACTATGGATTCCAAAGGTGGAATAACAAGAAGGTTATCAGGAGTATCATTGAAGAGAGTGTCATCATCAAAGTGTTGTCAAATGACTATTGTGAGGGATTTATAACTCCCAGTATCGTGTCTAGGTAAATGATGATATAAACACACTTGTGCATCATTAAACCAAGATGGCTTCATTACAAGAGGACTATAAGTCTTTTTGGGAGGAAGAGTTATTATGTAATTTTTCAATAATTGACTTAGGAAAAAGCTCTGAGAGCCTACAAGTGGGCTCACACTTGTTGTGCTAATAGGAGTAGACACCTTTTGTTTCAGTGTTGAAAATGTAATTTGATGTGGTTATTTGTTTGGTGATGATGGAGTTACATGTTTTACTATCACTTTCTTAGTGTTAGATGTGAAATGCATACCATATGGAAAAAGGAGGAGTAGAGGTAACTTAACCTTTTCTTTTTCTTGGGTTGGCAATATTCTAACTAAAGTAGAGGGGTGTATTCCCAAAATAGATAGTAAAGTTGAGGGTTTAAGAAGGGATTGGTGAGATCTAGGAAGCTTAACATTTTACTATAATTCAAGCCATGAAAATCCAACTTTTTTTTGAGGATTTTAATCTAATTTCACCTATGGATGAATTAAATTAGAGATGGGGTGTACGCCTAAGGACATGATCTACTTTAATGTGGTAGATTCTTGTGAGGGTGAGGGTTTGACATATATTGCTAAACTTTAGGTGATTTTGGTGAACAAGATCTAGCTTTGTCAAATACCTTAGGGTAAAGGGTAGTGAGAGGATTCATAGTAAAGGTTGACATTTATTGTGTTGTATAAGGAGTTTCAAGCTAGTCCCAAAATACCACATGATCTAGCTTCATGGAGTCAATAAATTCTAGACTTTTCACCAAACATGAGAAGGGTTTAGACAAAGTTAAAGTAGGCATTAAAGTTGTGTCTTTAGAAGGATGAAGTGTTTGGGAAACAGGGAAATTGTTGGTTTATGCTACTTCAGGCCAAATATGAGAAAGAACCGTAATAGGGTCCTCTTCGACATAGATGGGAGAAGAGACATGGTCTACCATGGGTGGAGGGGAGGTAGGTGAAGAGGATTCCTGAAGAAGGTAAAGAATAGGTATTATGCCCCCCATAACATATGGGTGAGGCATAGGTAAAGTATGATCTTCTATAGGTAAAATAATGGGTAAGAGTGGTGCAATTGGAATAAGCACAATAGGTCTCTCATCTATTGTAGGAGTAGATAATACTAACTCCTCTAAGTGAAAAAGTGGAGTGGATGGGGTATTACTCTCTATAGGTGGAGGAGAGGTAGGTGAAGAAGGTTACTCAAGAAGGTATAATATAGGAATTATGTTCCCTTTGATATGTGGTTGAGGAATGGGTAGGGTGTTGTCTTTAAGTGGTAAGTGGATAGGTAATATTGGAGCAAAAGGAATTGGCATTATAAGCTCCTCAAGTGACAAAAGAAGTGGTAAAAGAGGCTATTCCTCATGAGGGAGTGGAATGAGTGAAACAGGTTCTTCTACCTGAGAATTAAGAATGGGAAAAACAAATTCCACTAAATGTGGGGGAGGAGTTGATGAAATGGGTGTCTCCTATTGAGGGGATGTTTTAGCTAGACGTAAAGAAAATGCCATATTAACTATTTTGATTCAGTGAATGGTTAGGAAAAGGGTGTTACACATCCATACTTGGATTAGAGGGTGCATTAGGGTTATCCAAGATGAGATCACCCCTATCAAGCATATCTTAAACAATGTTCTTGAATGTCTTACAGTTATTATATTTGTGGTCTTTAACTCAATGTTAACTACAAAATTCATCTTCCTTGTACTAAGTTGGAATAAGATGGGAGGGGTCAAATTGTATAGGAGGTTTGATTTTAGTAAGGGTTATGACACCTTGTTGTAATAGTTTCTCCAAAATGGATGTATATGACTCCATAATGGGAGTGTATTATCTTTGTTCATATTGTTGTTGGAATTGCTTGGTTATATTTTGGGAAGACAAGGAATTTTATTAGTTTATGGTTGTGACAGAGGTTGACTTAATGACCATTACATTGGCAAAGCCTTTAGATTTTTGGTTAGAAGGATAAGTTTTAGAAGAGGAGTCATTTGATTCAAAATTAGAATTCTTATTGTGCAACTTGACTTTACCTTCATCTATAGCATGAACCTCAAGTTTCTGTGCCATTTTAAAGGCCTCATCAAATGTGAAAAAGGTTTTTACCCAAAGTGTGGATGAGATGTACTTATCACATGTCCTTGAGAAGATCTCAATAAGCTCAGTTTGGGGTAAGGAGAAGGAGAATTTATTGATCAAGCTTCTCTAATGAGTGATAAAATATGTAGTAGACTCATCATCAAATTATTTGATAGTATAAAGGTTTGTTATAGAAACCTTTTTAGAAATATTAATAGAGAAATGGTCTAAGAATATTTGTATGAGTTGGGTAAATGAGGAAAGGGAGTGTTGAGGTATAGAGCTATACCAATCTAAGGTATCACCTAAAAGATACATTGGGAAAGTGTGAAGTAGTAACACATCATCATGCCCTATTAAATAACAATCATGTCTAAATTATCACAAGTGTTGTTGTGGGTCCTCTTTACTCTAGAAATGAGTAAATTTAGGGAGTTCACATTGGCTTGGATAAGGGTGAATAGGCACAAAAGGATGGATGGGTTCATTACATATTTGATCATAAGATAACATATTATTTGAACTAGAAATGGATGTCTCTATATTAGACATCTTTTCCATCAGCATCTTGTCCCACCAGGCATGCCAAAAATGTTTTGCTAAATTTTGTGTATTTCAAGCCTAAATGAATAATAGAAAATATTGATAGGGATAAGTGATTAGAATGAACCCATATTGGTTTTCACACTATATCCATACATTGTGAGCACTCCTCTTTAGTTGGGGAGGACTACCTAAAAGTAAGAAAGCACTACCACAAAATATTTGTTAGTAGATAAATGAGTGAGATACCAAGCTACACACTTTTTCCAAGAAGTGTGAAACTTCTTTAGAGATGATAGTCCACTTTTGAGAGACAAAAGAGTAATAAATAACTAAAAGAGAGGTAAAGAGAGAGTGAAAGAGAGATAATATTACCATTATTTGCAACCTGAGGGCAACAGAGAGTGATAGGGTGTAGGTGGTGTATTTTTTATATTTTAGAAGTTGTTTGGGTAGGTTTTGAAAAGCTTAGGGAATCCATAATCACCAATGTTAGTAGGGGAGTGACCAATATCAGTTATACTATCGAGGTCAGTGGAGAATGTGACTAATGTCATTAGGATGTCAAGTTTAGTAGGGGCAATAATTTCCTAGGAGCTTATAAAAGGCTTTTCTAGGTCTGAGAAATGGTTTTGATCAGGTCTGGGAGGTTGGGGAGAGTTATGAGAAAGAGAGTATGGTTTGGGTAGATCTAGTTATAGGTTTGGTGTGTCAAGTCAAGGGGACAAAAGCAAGGAAACCTTATAACTCCCTCACATGGATTCATTTAGGAGTGTATAAAGAAATGAACACTAGATATGAAGTAATAGAAAAGTAAATGCTTAAAAGGCCTATAGAATAAGTGATGTACTTAGGTATAGTGGTCACTAAATGATTTGTGCTAGATTGATGGTCATTATCAGGTAGTCTTAATTAATTGCCTAAATAGAGAGAACAAGAAGGTGTTATTGGTCCTCAAGAGTTTAGTTGTTGATCATGATTGACTTATGCAAGATGAAAATAAGCTAAGATGTTGAAAATTAAATTCTAAGAGTTTGAATGTAAGTAAGAATGATTTTTCTTAACTTATGCTGACCTAAACTCTAGGTTGGATTTTGACTTATATCATCAACATTGGTGATCCCACCAATGTTAGTCATGGGTTGATCGACATCGATGACCCTAGAATAGGTAAAGCTTACTATTTTTGGTCTATTTTCTATTTCTCTTCATGCCAAGTGTGGCACCCATTAAAAAATGATAAAAATAATAGGTTAATAAGGAGGTAGTTGATTAGGAATTTAGTTTTTAAGTGAGAATAAGTCTTGGGTAATTAGGATGAGGGGACCAGGTTGTAAGGTGACTCATCAGGTCAAAATTAGTCATAAGGTGAGGTGTCTAGGTAAGGTGATAAAAGGGGTTTTTAATTAACTTAATTAAGTATTTTAAATCAATTAAATGTGTGAGGGGTAAAAGAATGGGTTAGGGAGGTTAATTTTTATTCTTGAAAAATGGGCTAAAGGGGTTTCAACATAGGGAGTTAAATATGTGTGTGTGACATAATTTTGGTGTCTACACCCTCATATCACCCTTCTAGTCAAAGAAGAGATCTAGTGTATTTTATCTATCAACTTCATCCAACCCATTAACTATCCATAATGGGTTTCCAATCTCTTCTCATTACTAAAACCATAAAGGGACTTTGTCTATGTGTTGAATATCATGACCTCAACTTTGCTTGTCTAAAGGATGACTTTCCTTTGTCTAGCATTAACCAAGTTATTGATATTACATCTGGCCATAAGATTTTATCTTTGATGGATGATTTCTTGGGATATAATAAGATCTTAATTCCCTTAAGGATTATCATAAGACTTCCTTCAACACCCCATGGGGAGCCTTTTTCTATAGGGTCATGTCATTTGGTCTAAAGAATGCAGGAGTAACCTACTAGTGTGTGATGACCTACATCTTTCATTACCTCATCCATAAAATCATAAAGGACTATGTATATGATCTCCTTTGGAAATACAAATATTACAAGGATCTTCTAGAAGTTATCAAAATTATCTTTGAGCACCTAGTCCATTTCCATGTCTGACTCAATCCCAATAAATGCATTTTTGGGGTCCTATTTGGAAATATTCTTGGATTTATCATCTCTCTTTGAGGAATCAAGGTAGACCTTACCAATGTCAAAGTGATCCTTGACATGCCACCTTTAACCCACCTTAAGAAACTATATAGCCTATAGCATAAGCTCTAATCCATCCATCATTTCATATCTTAGTTGTCAGATAGATGTCAACCCTTTCACCATCTTCTAAAGAAGGATACATATTTTAAGTGGACTAAGGACTATCAGCAAGACTTTGATTCACTCAAAGATTTCCTTATTTATCCACCCATTTTTTACCCTCCTAAATAATATCAACCCTTCTACCTTTATATCTCCACCACTAACCATTACTTAGTGGCAGTGCTCACTCACCATGATGAATAAAATAAAGAGTAAGTTGTCTAGTATATAAGTCAAACACTTATAGAGTATGAGACTTAGTACACCCATACTAAGAATCTTTTCCTCACCTTCACCTTAGTATTTGTGTCTTCCAAACTTTTTCATTACCTCCTCAATCACAAAAACTTTGTCATAACCAACACTAACCCATTCAAACACATACATTCTAAACCATAGAAAAATCAATATAAGGTCAAATGGATCGTGCCCCTAGCTAATTTTAACCTTGAGTTCCTCTAGTAGAATTTGATTAAAGGGAAAGTCACTACCAATAAATTGGCTAAAGCTCCTCTTTAAAAATAAACAACCACTTCCTCTTGTATTTCCTGATGAGTCAATTGTGACTTTTCTCAAGAGGACATCACCTACCCAATAACCATGTTCTTCGATGGCTCAAAGTGCTATCAAGATGGGGTGATAGAGTTATTATCATTCATGTCGATGGAAAACCTCTTTCCCTTTCTTTCAAACTTGATTTTGAGTATACAAACAATATGGATAAGTATAAAGCCCTATTGATAGGTCTCTAAACCACATTAGCCTTTGGAGTTAAGATGATTAAAATCTTTAGAGATTCTCAACTTCTAGTCAAATAGATAAATAGATCCTACTAATGAAATAATGATGTCTTGTAAAAGTAAAAACACCTAGTAGATGTACTTAGTATCGTTTAATCATTACCTTATCCAATTTGTTGTATGATCTACCAACAAGTTCATGGATACAATGGCTTCCCTTACTTCCTAGATCACATATGCACATTCTAACTCTAATATATTTGTCACTATTAATCATTTTATCATACCTTATATCTAATATGACCTCCCTACCATTGGTACTGATGATAAATCTCCATCAGACATTTTATATGAGAAAACCTTTGACTGCCTCAACCTCATCATCATTCCTCCCAAGCTCTCTAGGAATTCTCAAAGGGCTTTTGTTCATAGTACCTCTTGTTATACCATAATATGGGAAATAATTTATAAACATGGTTTCGATAGCTTCCTTCTCTAGTTCCTATGAAATCATGAAGCCTCCCATGTTATCCAAGAAATGCATGATAGGATCTATGGGGGATAGTTTAGTGGTCTAGCTATCACTAAATGTATCCTTCACCTTAGCTACTATTATCCCAACTTTAATAAAGACTAATTTTATTATGTTAAAAATTGTGTTAAATGTCAACAACATGCTAATTTACATCATGTACTAGCCTATATCCTTCAAATATCTGAAGACTTTTGGCCATTCTCATGATGGGGACTAGATCTTAATGGGGAAATCAATCCTCATTCTTCACATCAACATGACTCCATCATCCACCACCAAGTATTTTACCAAATGGGTAAGGCTATTCCTCTATGCTTAACCAAAGCACAAGATAGTCAAATTCATCAATCATCATATCATCTATCATTATGGTGTTCCCCATAATATCATCACTGATAATGGAAAATATTTCAAAAATAAAAAAGTCTAAAGTATTTTTGACGTATTTGGCATCAAGTTAAGATTTTCCTTGACTTATCATCCATAATGAAATGGATAGGTAGAATCCTCTAACAAAACCCTTAACAATATGTTAACCAAAATGGTCAATGCTTCTAGTTGAGATTGGCATTTGCACATCTCTTTTATTTTGTGGGCCTATCACACTAGAATTCAAATCTCTAGGGGTGCTACCCCTTTCTCTTTGGTCTTTAGAGTAGAGTCAATCTTTCTTCTTAAATTCATGATTATCTCTCTTTGCATATCCCTACAAGAAATCATTTTAGAGAGTGACTATCATCAATATCATCTAGCATGACTTGATCTGCTTGATGAGCATTGCCTAGCTACACTTAACCACCTTCATGTCTATCAAGAGCAAGTCAAATATGCCTATAATAAGTATTTGAAAGAATGAGAATTCAACATCAAAGAACTCATCCTAAAGGAAAATCAACATTTGACCAATATCGATAAAAGTAAGTGAGGCAAGTTTTCTTTCAATTAGGTTAGAACCTACAACATAACCCACAAGTATGGATCAAGATCTCATCATTTATCCTTTCTTGAAAGTAAATCAGAACTTGTGCCTCTCAATACTTTTCACCTTCATCCTTTATTTTGTTTTAGATTAGAGGTAAAAGTAGGTTTTGAAGGGGCCCCGAAACCCTTTTACAGAGAGTAAAAAAAGAACAATAAAGCCCACAGGCAATGCCTAAAAAACACTACAGAGAAGTAGCAAAAACATGTTTTGAATGGTCCTGAAACCATAAGAGATACATCCAGTCAAAACCCAAAAATAGAAGTCTATAGGTACAACAAACAAAAGCTAACAAAAGAAGAACAAAGATCTGTACCAGTTTCTTTACCAACAAGAAGGACCAGATTATTCATCCAGTTCTAGTATCAAGTTCATGGCTTCTTTTTCTTTCAAAGCAGTTTCCTGGGTGGTAACCTCCAGCAAAGCACCTTTTTGTGTATCTTTCTTTCTGGAACTTTGCCTTGTCCTTTTGATGGGACCCTCTGGTGCTTTGGTCTCCTCATTGGCTCTTTTACCTATATTGATAGCAGCTACACAAATGTTGGACGTTACTTCCTCTATTTTCTTTCTGTTATCCTTAATTAACTCCCAGAGATTATTTTTGTAAGCTTTGAGCTTCACAGGGATCTCGCTTAACTAATTTTCCATGTTGTTTACTTTGTTCCAAGCAGCTTTCTGAGAATCTTCCAAAGTTTCCACTTTTTTCTTGAGATCAATGATCTCCCTACACAACCAGGAATCTAATTGGGAAGAAGACTCAGCTTTACTGTTAACCCAAGTCATAGGAGTGTGTATTTCATCATTCTGATTCTTCCCTCTCCAATCCTCAGACTTTTTATTTGGGCTATTCCTAGCTTCTTCAAAGAAGTCATCTTTGCTCTTTTGTTCCCACTCATTGATTCCATCTTCAATTTCCATCTCCATGTTTTGAATATCTCCCTGGACAGATATTTCCTTTTCTTTCTTAGAAGTTGAGTCCTCACCATGATCTTCCTAGACAGTGTCTTCCTCCGCCACTTTCTGGTTTTCCTCCATCTCTTCTGTTCTGGTAACAGAATCCTCCTCAGTATTGACTTTATCCTTTTCAATTTCCTCCGATCCTTCATCATCATTACTAGAGTTGGTATCCCAGCTCTCTATTCCATCTTCTTCCTCTGATTTTTCCTTCTCGGGTTCTTCAAATCTCTCCCGACCCCTTTCTTCTTCTGCATTCTATTTATTAGGACTAAGGGTCCTTTATTTTGTTAAACAAGGATCAAACTCACCTTTTGTCTAACTTAAGGTCATCCCTTGATTTATGAGATTTTCACCTTCCTCACACCTTCATCCAATCCATTTGAGGACAACTAGCTACAACATGAAACCATGTGATTAACCATCATAGTCATAGATTAATAATAAATATGGGTACCATGACTCTACCCATGGCATGGTTCTCATGGATACTTTTCATCCCTAATCAGCTGGAATCCCATGGTCATTATCTCTAAAAAACCACCCCTTTCACCTATCATTAATCTTTTTGTGATTTTCAAGTTTTGCCCTTGTAAAGGTAAACCTTCAAGCCTATATGGACTTGTCCATATCTAACCTAGCATCAAAAAAATTTGGGATACCAAAATATCACTTGGATCAAATATATCTAGCATATAGACATCTCCCTTGAAGGATAGATACTCAAAACTAAATTGCTTAAAAGTATAGACTCATCCCTTAAAGGATAACTACCAAAATGAACAAATCCAAACTTAGACCACTTTATTGAAGGATGGCCATGTCAATTTTCTCAAAATAAATCATTTGAAGCTTCTTGCATCAATCAACTTTATAAACTTATCAAAACTAAATAATAAGAAATACCATATCAAACTTAATAACAAGCTATCCTAAGAAATTTGTAATCATCTTTCATATATAACACTAGCAAAATTATCACATCGATCAGTCTACACCTTATATTAAAACATAGACTTCTCTATTATGGTTCTTAGGTCACCTATAGAAGGGGAAAACCAACCCACAAGAGGTTACACTACCCTTCACACCACTTATCACTCATCTCCCCTTTCTATCATCTAAAAATAAGTTGATTCCTAAGCTTACTTGACATGATGTGATCAAAAAACCTTTTTACCAATTGATGCATGCTCATGCAAAGAATTTTAAAGGATTATGTTCCTTAGGCCAATCGAACTTCAATTTTTTATCCTTACCAATGAATAAGAATCATGAATTTTCCTTATCCTCTCATAATTGGTTTATGTATTCACTTATACATATGTCTCATGTTTTTCATCTCTTTTCCCACATCTAGTTTTGTTGACTAACTTACTTTATGTGCTATCATAATCAATAAAATAAACCACATCACATATCTGTGATCATAACCATCATCAAAACATCATAAATATATATTTAAAAAAACATCAAATCATCATAACCATAAATTAAAAAAAGGACCTCATTATCATAAACATGTATAAACATTCATCATAAACATCATCCATAATCATCACATGCTTAAGCTAGTGAGTCTATATATCATAAGCATAATCATAATAAACTATAAACATCAAAACCATGAATCATAAAACATAAAATCACATCTATATATATCATCATCACATCATATACATTATTGGGTGAATATTTTGTCACCAATGAACTGATGAGAAAAATAGGTCTCTTCAACCATAGCATAGGGAGATTGGTCAGCTGGATGTGCAGGTTTACCACATAAAAAGGGGACAAATCTCTCCTCTCATCAAGGGGAGGTTCCCTTATAACTATGAGGATATATATATATATATATATATATATATATATATATATATATATATGCAAAAAATAACAATCAAGGGGTAGGACAACTCCATCCATATCTCTTTTTTCAAAGATGATGTTCTCAAAAAAAGGAGAAATCTAGGCTAGAAACACTGAAGGCACTTCTCTTCTTTTAGAAGTGGTCTTACAGCAAACAACCAGAGTTCTTTCTAGTAGGTAACAAGTAATTGGTAACAAAGGGGTGTAGTAACCAACAGACTAAGATCTAGCACAAAGTCTCCACCTCAACTGTCCAAGAGTGAAATATGAAGGACAATGAAGGCACAAAATCATCCCAAGGTCCTTTACATAGGAAAAAAAATAGACAAACACACTAAAGGCAATTTTAGTAGCACAAAGTCTCTCCATAGTTGGCTTTAAGACACCTTCCTGATTACTTCCGCTAGTTCTACTTATTTCATTAACTGGAAAAAGAATGTATTCAGGAGACAGACATAAGAACAATCTCCTAAAATGACATAAGATATAATAGCACAAAGTTTGAAATTAACTTGCTTTCTCATTCAAACAAATAAATATGATCAATAATCCAAGCTCAAAGTCTCAGTAACCACCTTTCAATTTTGATAGAGTTTTGCTTCTATATTAGAGAGATATCCTTTGTAGAAAATAAGAGATTACAATATATAGTAGCCAAGAAAGGCTTGGTGCTTTGTTTCATGGAATGTCCCATGCTTCATTCAATGCCTTGAATGCATTTTTATTTTTGTCAAAGAGGACCATGCTGGAACAAGGCATCTACCTTAACTGTGGTGTGTCGATTCATCTCAAATGTCTTCTCCTGGACCTGAGTCATCTGGTCCTTTTCCTGATGTCTACACAGCTATCCACTTCATCTTTACTCCAAGGGAGAAAAATAAGCTTCATCTTTAATGCTTTCAAGCTCAAATATCTAATTGGTGGACTATTCCACCTACTAGAATAACTCTTGCACAGATATTTTTGGTCTTTCCCTCTTTCCTATTAAAATTTGAGCTCTCGGTCTATCTTTTCCCTTTCTATTGGCTCTTTCAGCTCCCTCTTCAACTAGTCACTGAGTTTTTTTAGGTTCTATGTGACATTTTAAAATAAATACATATTTCATTACCCTAAATTTGATGTCTATGGGGATGTCATTGGTCCACTATTTCAACAGTTTAGGTGGCCTTCTTGGTTCCTTAGTTCTATCGCTTCCTCAGTTCATTCACTTCTCTCCTTTTCCTAGAGCTTTCATTAAACTGTTGAACCCATTGAACCTTTGAAACATTTTGGTTCAAAGTTCAATGATTCATCTTCTTCTTTAGAAGCCTTTGTTTTCTCAAAGTCTCTCAAGTTTTGAAAGAGTCCATAGAAACATGTCTGTAGAGTCTATAGAAACTAGTCTATAGAACCAAGAAATCAACCTACAGAGTCCATAGAAACTTGTCTACAAAGTCCATAGAAATAATCCTTCAGAGTTCATAGAAATCAATCTGTGGAGTCCATAGAAATCAACCTATGGAGTCCATAGAAATGAGTCCATATAAATGAGTCCTTAGAAATGAGTTCATAGAAATTAGCCCATAGAAACAACCTATGGAGTCTGTAGAAATAGACCTATAGAGTCCATAGAAATGTTCCTTCAACTCAATGTCTTTGGAACCTCCTGAATGGAAGGTGTCCCTTTGGGCCTTGAGAAGGTCCATTTCCTAGTCGTTAAGAGCCCCCACAAGGGTACCTACCCTTCGGGGTCCTTTGGGCGGTCTTTGGGTTCAATTCTTTTGGGTGGTCTTCATCTTTAATTCCTTCAGACAAAATGTCTGAAAGAATTCCTTTAGACATTTTGTCCAAAGGAAATATTCCCTTGCCTTAGCCACTTTTCATCAAGCTTTTGATCATTCCTTCAGACAAAATATATGAAGGAATTCCTTTAGACATTTTATCCAAAGGATTTGCCTTGTAAAATTTCACCACAAAAAATCTTTCCAAAGGGTATCTCTTGGTTCCCTTTCATTCACTACCCTCCACAATGGCACTTGGCCTTTGGTTCACTACCTTCCGTAAGGGCACTTGGCCTTTAGTTCTTTGGGGCACTCCTTTGAACCGTTCAATTGAATCAACCGATTGAATTGACCGTGGTTCAATAGTTTAATCTTGTGTTCCACTCATTTAATTGACCACTTAAACCAAACACTTTGAACCAATCTCATTGAACCAACCACATTAAACATTTGAACCTTTGAACCTTTTTGGTTCAAGGTTAATTGGTTCAATAGTTTAATCTTCCTTCTTTTTGCTAAGTCTTTTGAAGCCATTGAACTTGTCGAAGCAGTTGAACCTTGAACTTTTGCCAAAGTGTTTAAATCTTTAAGCTTGCCGACGTTGTTAAACCTATAAACCTGTTGAACCTTTTTAGTCCCTTCACTGAAAAACTTGAATAATGAAGAATTTCAATGTTCAAAAAAAAATTTTGAGAAGGGAAGAGAGGATTTTGGCTTGTAGGACCAAAATAGTTCATATGTTGTCCCAAAAATGAGTGACAAATTTTTGGAACAACAATTGGCTCCAGTTGGGGAACTTCCTTTAGTTAAAATTTTAGAACAAATGAGGGGAGTAGAAACCATAATCTCCAGTGCCTTGAAGTGTGTCATTGGGCTATGGAGTCATGCCAACCAAAAAATAAAGGTGAAAAAAATTAAAATAAAAGCACAAAATAGAACTAAAGACTATACAAATATACATATGTATAGATGATCTTATCTGATACTTCAAGAATTAAAGTCCTTCAGATGCCACCCACTATGAGACAATGAAAATGGCATTCCATCCTAATAAACTAGTAAGAAACCATTTTCTCCCCAGATTCGATGATGGATGAATGGAACTCTTGACCAAGAATCACATTTTATGTGCACTCCTTTTGGTTCTCTCTTCTTGCCCCATGGAAAGGCATGGTCTCCAATCTAAAAACCATAAATCTTTGCTTTCTTGGCAAAGAGTTCCTTTTCCTAACCTTGGCATGTAGCAGTATAGTCCACTACCATAGCTTGTTGCTCTTCTAGTTTAGTCTAGCACATGATTTAATTATCCCCATTAGATACCTACCAATGATTGGCATTATTAGGAAGACTTGGTCACAAGACCAGTTTGATAGTTTACCTATTATCTTTGAAATTGGGGTGAGGAACCATGAAGGTTTTAGGGGCAACCAATGAATTTGCATGATTATGAGGCCCTTTAGGCAATATAGAAATATTGAAAGCTTCAAAACTTTCAATTTGATACCATACTAGATTTTGATAGTGGTGCAATCTTTTGTTCTTAGTTTGACATCGGTTCCTCACCTAACAAACCATCAGTGCAACGTCTCCTTTAGCATGGAGTTTAACACCTCTATTTTGAGATGCCTTCAACCTGAGTAATAGAGATTCATACTAAGCAGTGTTGTTGGTGTTGCTAAACTTTAATTTGTATGAAGAAAGAAAAATATCTCCTTGAGGAGATATCAATATAGTCCCAGCTCTAGCACCAGTAGGAGAATTACTGCCATCAAATTCTAGGATCCAAACATCATCAGAAACTGATCATCTATCAAATTTTTCTTCATTAGAGATGGAAGATCCTTTTTCATCTATATTGTGCCCTACTAATTATTTTAATGTCTTATTTGAATCAATTTTTGGATCACCACCTATGGGACTTTCATCTGCTAAAACATAAACATCCTCTGTAGACAGGAAAATGTTACCCATTCTTGAAAACTCAAATAGAATTTGAGCTTCAGGTGCTGATGTTTGAGTGACAACATATTTTTCCTCTTTTTTAGGGAGTAGCCTATTCATGATGCCTTTGATAGGGATACTCACCTCAAATAGGTCCATGATCAATTATTCTCCAACATCCTTGCAAAAATTTCATCCAAAAAGGATGTCGTATGAGGCTAAGATGTCAGCCACTAGGACTATCATCTTGATTCTCTTTTTTGGAAAGGTGGAAAATGCAAATTGGGCATCCTTGATTTGTCCTAGAAGTGGCACTTACTTGTTCTCCATGGAGAAACATCTCCCAAATGTATTGATCAGTGTGAGACCAAGAGATTCTACCACTTTGGTAGGCATGACATTGTCTGAAGCTCTAGAATCAATGATGTAATTGCCCAGCTTGTGACCATTGATCAATAGGGAAACATAAAAATGCTTTATTTTCCTAGGGGTAGTAAGAGGAGTAATGAAAAGATTATTTGGGATGGACATGTTCCTTGGGGGATCATGAGTTACCTTCTTAACATCTTGTCCTACAGGGATGGATTTATTCTTCACACACTCAACCAACTTGTCCAACTGCTCAGGGTTGGCTTGTAGGAAATCAAATTCAGACATTTGAATTTTGGTTTTCTTGACATGGTAAATTATGTTAAATGTCTAAAATGAATTAGGAATAGGGGAAGTAGTTCATCCTTTTGGTTTTTAGGAGGGGGAGGATTGATCTACAAAATTGAAGTTGAAGGTGCATAAATGTTTGGGGTACTTACCTTTTTAGCAATCACCGAGTCCTTTGGCTAGAAAGGTAGAGAAGTTCCTCATTTGGAAATTGAAATTATAGGCTGAGATCCTTCCCCTATTTTTCCTTTATCATCTTGCTAGGCTAACTAGTTCTGGGACCAGGTGAATACATTGTATGATCCATCAAATGTTTCACCTTTACTTCTGGGTTCATCCTGGTAATTCAAGAAACCAATGTTGGATTCATCAGCTGATTCTTATTAGTCTACTACAAAGAGATTAGCATCATTTTCTTAATCAAACTCAGGTTAGAAAGAGAAATCATGTTTTGTTTCTAGATATCCAACTACTGAGTTGGTTGGTGTTGATTCAATGACAAGTTTCCCCTATGGGGAAGGCAGATGATTTGGTTGCCCTTGACTTTTGGTAGCAATACCTTGATATGACTGGTTCTAAAATGTCTTCATTGGCATATCTCAATAAGGAAGAGTAGACATACCTTGGGCCACTTATCTTTTCAAGGCTAACAATTCATTTACCAGCTTTTGCACCATTTGATCAGTGGTGCTTGTAGATGAATTCATAAAAGATGAAGAAGATTTGCCTCTATTAGGATCTCTTTTTATCTTCCCTACCAAGATGAGATCATCTTCCACCTCAATGGCCAAATCCTAAGCAGTAGCAAGGTCTATGTGGCTAGCTTGTCTTAGTAGGAAACTCACTTTAGGTAGTTGAGAATTGATGAAGAAGTATTTGAGATTCTCAGCTGTTGGTTGAGAAATTATAGGAATCTTGTTCCTCAGCTTGTCAAATTTAGAAATGAAGTACCTCATAGGTTCATGAGATTCTTTCCTCATCTATGTGAGCTAGGCTAGCAGGGCATGCACATCCTCTGCAGGCTTGAAATTTGCTTCAAACTTAGCTTTGAGAGTGTTCCAGTCAGTCACAGTCTAGGCTTGTAGATGATAGAACTAGTCTATACTAGAACCTTGAAATGTTTCCACAAACAACTTGATTTCCATGTCCTCATACTCCACACTTATCACACCACATGCTATGCTGAACGCTGTAATGTGTTCATCAAGATGAACTCTCCCATCACCAAAGAATTTGGTGAAATTCTTCTTTAAACTGCATAGAAGCTCATGTAGAGGTGGAGTTAAATTGAGTGGGCCAAAAGAGTTACCCTAAGGGCCTTAAACCACCATGATTTGGTTATGGAAAGTGTAATATCCCTTCGAATATCAAAACAAAGCTCTGAATTGCTTATCTAAATTTCTGCAAAATATCTTCAAATAGATAAATAAATCACAGTATAAACTCTTATTTATTTGCTCATAAGCTTACAATAGAGATCCTCTATCAAGTATACAAAGAATATTGAAAAGTATGGCCTGAATAGCCTAAATATTCCACAAACTGGGAAAGAATTCTGAATCTGGTTCATCTCAGCCTGTTGTGTAAAAAAACATAGTTGCCAACATCGATTATACTGCCGTCGTCGATCGATCTATAGTCGTTATCTCACCGATGTCGGCTGTATGTTGACCGATGCTGGTCTCTATAAGTATCTGTTTGCCGATGTCGGTACCTGAGCTTTCTATTGATGCGTACGGATTTTCACAGATTTGTACAAAATTCGTATGGCCGCTGATATAGCACAACATGTATGCTTGATCCTGATTTGTAGAATTATGGGCTAATACGAAAGATCTATATCTGGATAATTCTTGAATCAAAACCCAAAAATAATGAAAATACCTGTAAACCCTTGTGATAGCTTCTGAGTGAAGTTATCTCTCAAATACCTGTAATACTATGATAACTTTTGGTTGAAGTTATCTCTCAATTTGGCAATAGATCGGCTGATCTTTCATAACCTCTGACTCGCACACAATGAAAAGTTGACGTTCTTCAATGCAATTGGAATCCTGGAACCCTTGGCTCAGTCTTCACAGAAGAATTTATTAACAAGAATCAATATCAAAAATAATCATGAATACAAACTCTCTCCCATGAGAGATTCTTATACACCTACAAAGGTGTGCTTGCTAAAATTAGATTCCCTTAAATTAGACTAGGGCTTCCTTAATTTAGAACTAGGGTCTTAAAATTAGACCAATTCTTAAATTAGAATTAGGATCCTAAAATTAGACCCAATAATTAATAATTAATAATTAATTAATAATTAATAATTAATAATTAATTAATAATTAATAATTAATTAAAATTGGACCAAATAATTAATATTTGATTAAATCAATCAAATATTAATATCTCCCTTAATTCATGTCTGAAAGAGCCCAAACAAAAGCCAAGCCTAGCTCCATCAAGACCCTCTATCCATCTCATCAGCCTATGAGGGTCGCATAATAGGCTAATCATCTACTCTGCACATGTCAACTAAAAAGGGGACATGACAATCTGCCCCTCCTGAAATTGCTTGCCCTCAAGCAATCGCTGAATGATAGACCAATCAATCCACCTAGATCCCAAATGAAGTCTCGATCTATAGTGCTGTCAACCAACACAAACTCCAAGCCCTGTCCATCACCACTCTCATCCAATGGTGTCACATCACCTCTGTCTCCTGTACACATATCGTCATCAACATGTGACCCACCTGTAAAAGAAATTTGAGACTCTACCACATGTGCTAACTCTTGAATTGAACTCACCTCAAGACAAAGCTCATCCTCATATCTCTCCTGTGTTGGTGCCAATGTGCACTCATCATCGCACTCTATCATGTCATGTAGTATAGGCATCTCCATCCAATGAAAAAACATATGTTTGAAGCTGTTGCCCCGTATTGCCTTAAGAATATGTGTTTTCCCATCAACCTCAAAATGAACCTCCATGTCTTTGAGATGAAGAGTAACTTCCTTAAATGAATGAAGCCACTTCATACCCAAGACTAATTCTATGTCCCCCATGTTCACTACATAATAATTAGCCTTGAACTCATAGTTGTTCAAGCACAATGGGAGGTCTCTAATCATATGCTCACACCTAAGAGTGTGACCATCGGCTACCTTAACTCTAATGCCCTCAAAATATTCGGTAGTGAGTCCACGCTTCTCCACAAATCTAGCATCTATGAAATTATGTGTGGCTCCTGTATCAAGAAGGGTGGTGACCTTCTGCCCTGCCAAAACTCCACAGAGTCTAAATGACTCATCTGACTGAATGCTAGAAAGGCGTGCCTCCTGAATATGAAGTTTTAAATATGCCTCTGCCTTAGGCTCTAAAGCTTCTGCCTCCTCAGAACTATCCTACTGTTTGGAATCTTCTGATTCTGCATCCTCATAATATGCCCACATCACATGATTTGCTTTTTCCTTAGGCCTCAAAGGGCAATCATGATGGATATCATATGGACCTTTGCAGTAGAAGCAAAGCTTCTTCCTGCATAGATCATTAAGCACCTCACGATCCAAAGGTGGTGCTGTTGGATTGGCCTTTGAATCATTTTTAACTCCAGATTTATCTATGTTAAAATCTGGTCCCTCTGTATCCTCGTTGGAGTGCTTATGGTCTCTAGATGAAGAAGTACCTCTGGAGTTAGATCTACTTGATGGGGCTACCATCTCCATACTGCGTGCCTTCTTCATAGCTTCCTATAATGAAGGAGGATCAAAGCCTTTGATCCAACCTCTCAATGATTCTATCAATCCCTCCATGAAGAATACTACTAGTCGCCTCTCTAAAATGTCAGGAACCATAACTGATAACCTTTGGAAGTCACCAATGTAAGACTCTAGACTGTCACTTTGGCGCAACTGTGCCAACTCTCAAAAATAGGACTCTAGATCCCTCCTATCAAAATGCTCTACTAGCCTATCCACAAACTCCTGATAAGAAGTGATCTGATCACGATGGAGTGTCACCATCCCGTGGTGCCACCAATCGTGAGCTACTCAATCAAGATGTAGTGTCGCATATCTGATAACATCTTCCTTGGCCATCAGATGCAATGTGAGAAAGGCGTCCAACTTACTAATCCAAGCCTGTGCTATGACCTTACCACTTCTGTCAAAAATCACGAGTGTGAGCCTACTTGTAGCATGCTTAAGATCATTGTTCTGATGTCTAGGTCTCCTGTCCTGTCTAGCCAATCTATAGTGCTCTCTCCTCAGATTAACAAAATGATCAAAGGTCATCCTCTCATGAACATGAGGAGGTAATATATTCCACTCATCATCTGTAGCCAAGTAAACATCTGCAAATGAGGAATCTCCTGCCTCCTCCTCTGTTGGAACTTTTGGTTCCTCTCAAACAAACGTAGGACGTGTAGGTCTATCTGCTATTCTGGGGTGGCCTTGTTGGGGTCTCTGATTAACCGTAACATCTCTGTTATCACCTTGGTTCCCATTCTGTCTATCATGTGGGTTCATCCTCCTTATCATAGTAGTTAGTGCCTGTAGTGCTTGTGTCATCTCACGGTAGGATTCTCTCCAGATCATCATTATGTTGGTGGGCCCTAGGTGGGCTACCCTCTCGTCTGTCACTCATGATAATCGGCTACTATTCTAATAATTGGGTACCTTCAAGCAAAGCTCTACTACGTGTGTAATACCCATGTGGTCCCAACTCTTGTGGCTGCATAATATTTTCAAACCCTCAAGATGGCAGGATTTAGCTCTAATACCACTGTAATATCCCTTCGAATATCAAAACAAAGCTCTGAATTGCTTATCTAAATTTCTACAAAATATCTTCAAATAGATAAATAAATCACAGTATAAACTCTTATTTATTTGCTCATAAGCTTACAATAGAGATCCTCTGTCAAGTATACAAAGAATATTGAAAAGTACGGCCTGAATAGCTGGAATATTCTGTAATCTGGGAAAGAATTCTGAATCTAGTTCGTCTCGGCCTGCTGTGTAAAAAACATAGTCGTCGACGTCGGTTATACTACCATCATCGGTCGATCTGTAGTCGTTATCTCATCGATTTCGGCTGTATGTCGACCGATGCCGGTCTCTGTAAGTATCTGTTCACCGATGTCGATACCTAAGCTTTCTGTTGATGCGTACGGATTTTCACGGATCTGTATGGAATTCGTACGGCCGTTGATATAGCACAACCTGTATGCTTGATCCTGATCTGTAGAATTATGGGCTAATACAAAGGATCTATATCTGGATAATTCTTGAATCAAAATCCAAAAATAATGAAAATACTTGTAAACCCTTGTGATAGCTTCTGAGTGAAGTTATCTCTCAAATACCTGTAATACTATGATAACTTTTGGTTGAAGTTATCTCTTAATTTGGCAATAGATCGGTTGATCTTTCACAACCTCTGAATCACACACAATGAAGAGTTGACATTCTTCAATGCAATTGGAATCCTGGAACCCTTGGCTCAGTCTTCACAGAAGAATTTCTTAACAAGAATCAATATCAAAAATAATCATGAATACAAACTCTCTCCCATGAGAGATTCTTATACACCTCCAAAGGTGTGCTTGCTAAAATTAGATTCCCTTAAATTAGACTGGGGCTTCCTTAATTTAAAACTAGCGTCTTAAAATTAGACCAATTCTTAAATTAGAATTAGGATCCTAAAATTAGACCCAATAATTAATAATTAATAATTAATAATTAATTAATAATTAATTAAAATTGGACCAAATAATTAATATTTGATTAAATCAATCAAATATTAATATCTCCCTTAATTCATGTTCGAAAGAGCCCAAACAAAAGCCAAGCCCAGCTCCATCAAGACCCTCTATCCATCTCATCAGCCTACGAGGGTCGCATAATAGGCTAATCATCTACTCTGCACATGTCAACTAAAAAGGGGACATGACAGAAAGTGGGGATAACAAATTTGGGTGGAGTATGTATAGGCAAAGCTCTGCTAATAGCAGAAAAAGAAGCTCTACCTTATATTGGTGACCTAGTATTGGTAGGAGGAAGGCTCCTAGTTCATTGAACTTGAAGTTGTGGAGGAAACAAATTGAAATTGCCCTACTGCACTAACTCAAAAATAGGTTCAACAACACCTTGGGATCTTTGGCTTCTAATATAGCATGGAGTTGCCAAATTGTATAATAAAAATGGAAAAGAATTGGCCCTACTTTAGCTTGAAGCTTGAGGCTTCAAACTGCTTGTTCTTCCCCAATGGAGTCACTAAAAATTATTGGCATGAAGCTAGTAGTGTTCTTTCCTACTTCACATTATTCCCCAGCAATATGAAATTCTTTGATTTGAATAGACTGGAAAAGGATTGGAAATGCTTGTCAATCCCCAGAAAAGTCACTATTGACCAAATTTTACCCATAGGCAAAAAATTTGGTCCCCTTCCTCCCTTGCTAGTCAATCCCAGTCATTTTTAGGTCTTCAAGTTCAATGAGTTTGGTTCATGGCCTGGTTCAGGTGGTTTAGTGACCTTTGGTTCAAAAGGTCCATCTTCAAGTTCAATATCTCGATTCTTTAATGGTTAAACCATTGAACCGTTAAACCATTTTTGGTTCAATGGGCTTGGTTTAAAGCAAGAAGTTTGTTGGCCTTGGTTCACTAGTTCATCATCATATAATGGTTGAACCAATTGAACTGTTGAACCATTTGGTTCAACGGCTTGGTTCAAGGGTATGCCCTTGGCCGAAGAGGGAGTTTTCAAGTTCAAAATGCCCTAGCGGAGGGAAGGCACACAAAGGAAAGGCAATTGGGTAAGTCCAAATTTATTTAAAGTTCAAAATTGTTAAGTCCCAAATTCCTTTAGACAAAAAGTCTAAAGGAATTCAGGCACATTTTTAAGCAAAGGCTGGAGGTCAGGGAGAATTCTTGTGGACTTTTTGTTTGCGAGAAATTATCTACAGACAAAAGCCCATGAAAAACACAAAGAAAACAAAGACCTAGGAGAATTTCCATGGAATTTTTATCTGTGGGGAAATGTCCATGAAAAAATGTCTGCGGGAACCCAGGAGACAAAGCCAAAATACAAAGGACCGGCCGAAGGACCCTGAAGGGTAGGTGCCCTTATGGGGGACTCTCACCAAGGGACAAAGGACACTTTTAGGGCCTAAGAAGGTGCTACAAGAGAGCACTAACCATGGAAAAGAAGGCCTAAAATGTAGCGACCCACTAGAATGTTCACCTCTAAGGGCCGAGGGAGATAAAAGAGACAAAATGGAAAAAAGACAAGTGACAAGCATGGAATGAGCAAGCAGTTAGTCCAAGTGGCACCAATTTGAGAAGTGACTCCAATAGGTGAAATAGTTCCTATGAATTGATCATTAGGGATGCAAACAATTAGCAATGCAACCAGTTTCAAAATTTTACATTTAATGAGTAGACAAACCATGTAATCACCTTGATGAAGCGGCTTTACAGACAAGACAAAGTGCACAGCTCATTAATGTTTTGAGTGACTTGTTCTTCCCAATGAAGGGACGTAATAGGCCACTTATAAAATAAGGAGTGCCAAATGGGCCTACTTGCTTCTCATATATATTTTTGAACTTGTCATTTGTAAGGGGACCTTCCACATTTGTAAGGCGTAGCCCTGCTAAAATTTCTGCCTAAATCAATAAACGCAATTTTTTGACCTCTTCTTGGATAGATATTTTGGGTATGTCCTAAGTGTTAATTTAGGTTTAGTCATTGTCTTTTGATGCTCTCAAAGGTTTAACACCAACACATCAGTTATATATAAGGTGCCATTTCTATAGCTGAAAGGAGAAGAGCTTTATTTGGAAGTGTAGAATAGAGGAAGTTACTTACAGTGTGAATTTCACAGCATCTTGGTGAAATCTCTATTTTCTATGTTTTCATGAAAGCCTCCCTACTAGTTTCTTGTAGCATGGTCCTTCTACCAAGTGAGAAGTGTATGTATATATTTATCTGATTTTAAGTGTGGATGTGTGAAGGTCAACTTATTTTGGTGCATCACCTCTTTAGAGTAGTTTGTTTTCTTGCAATTTTCTTCTCTTTTCATCCCCCCATTATATAGCTATATATATACCTGTATTAGGACTTACTAGAATGAACATGATGCATAAAATGGAGCTAGCCCTTATCTAGAGACTCTCCCCTCTTGCTTCACCAGTCCCACAAGTGAGAGGGGAGTTTCCATAGTTGTGAGGAGAAGGCAAGAGCTCGGCCTCCTGCCAAGGGTGCAATCTCTAGCGTCAATAGTTCTGGCATGCCCGGTGGGACTCAATTTGACAACTCAGTAAGGTTTCAAGATTGATGTTATTCCTTTCATAGAAAATTTAAGTTTTCTATCATCTGGCGACTCCACTGGTAAGAGTTTCAGTTATTATAATCAAGGCTAGTTTTTTAATTTTCTATGCCTAAAGTCACCACAAGGTCTACTTCAAAAGGGGTTCCTTTCAATTTCATTGAGTTTCCTTTAAACTCTACAAAAAGACTATGATTTGAGAGGACCCATCCTTATCCAGCAAGCAATCCTCCTAGACCTATCGTAAGGGATGCATACATAGTAGAGCCCTAGTTACAACCCATCCCAGTGATGGCACTGCCTTTTGTGGCTTTTCGTGGTTAAAGCCCCTTGAATCTCCCACATTATGATCTAATTCTAAGAATAGACTTAAAAATGTGCCTTCTTTTGATGGAGAGGGATCCATTACAATTTTTGAGCATATTAGGAATATTGCTAATCTTTGCAATATTCACAATGTCATGGAGGAAAATATTGCCATCAGATTGCTAGCATTGTCTCTCAAAGGTAAGGCTCTTGACTGGTATGGGACCTTGCCTGTAAATTCAATACATTCTTGGAATGAATTGGGCACTCAGTTAATAGACCATTTTGGGGAAAAAAGTGATGGCCTCTCACTTGTTGAGCAACTGATGACCATAAAGAGAGCTCCACACGAGTATATGCAGGATTTCAACACGCAATTTCAGAAGACTTGGGATAGAATTCTCATCCTAGTAAGACCAACTCCTAGCTATGCTTTCTTATATTATTTAAAGGCATTAAATAGTGATATTGCTATGATGATATAATCCATAGGAGGGCATATACTTCTTTCTGCTTATGACATAGCCATAGCAGCTGAAAATTACTTAGTATAGGCTGGGAAAATAGCCCCTAGGCCTCAGATGCCACTTTTTCCAAAAATGATGCCTCCAATTCAGACCATTGCTCCCAAATTAGCTCCCCTACCTACCATTGAAAAACTAGCCACTATTCTATCCAATGAGCTTCATGAGGTTAATAGTCTACTGTAGAACATGTCAAACTAACTTGTAGCTCTCAAAAGGTAGTAAGCTCAAAACAATAGACCAAATCAGGGATACTAGCATATGGTCAAGCCCCTAGACCTCCTTTTCAAAACTATAATCAAGGATAGGGTCAGCTCACTTAGATCAGGCCATTTCAAAACTACAATTTAGGCCCCCCTTCATCATCTATAGTCACAGTGTCAGTTTAGAACAATCTAGTATAGGAGCAGCCAAGTTATTCAACCATGGGATATGGTCAAGAATAGGCTATTTACACAAATGAGATGATGAATTATTTTTAAAATGTAGATAATCAGGCAACTTCTCATTCTCAAATTTTTGAGGCTCCAACTCAACCCAACATAAATAGCAATCAGGCCCAGCCATATTCTACCCTCATGAATCATCTGGAGGGGGAATTTTATTTAATGAATTATGTGGGCACTACAGACAATCAAGCTGAATATGTTATAGCCAACACAAGATTTAAGAGAAGAGTAGTGGGAGAAGCTCAGGCTTCCACCCAAGTGGCAATAGCACCTTCTCCATCACACTCAAATTTAAAGGCCTCAAATTTCAAATAACCATTTGCACCTTCGGCCCCTCAACCTACAGCTCAGGTTGGAATTAGCCCTAAAGAAAGCTTGAAGGGAGGCAATCCCCAGGTCAATATAGTGGACTAGATGAAGAAGCTACATATGAACATCTCTTTATGGGATTCATTGTCTCTTTCAGGACAAAAGGATGTATTGAAGAAGGAATTACATGAGATGGATCGACAAGCTATCCTAGCAAGCACTTCTAATGTCTTGATGACGAATAGATAGCCTTCCACTTCAAGTCAAGTAAAGAAAGAAGATAAAATTCCCCCTTTTTATGTATCCTTGGTCACAAGGGATTTCTTGGTACACAACTACATAATTGACAGTGGGTCTAGCAACCTTAGTGATGCCCAAGTGCATAGCTGACAAGATGGGACTGAAATATGAAGAGATGAACAAAGGAGTCCTGCAGCTAGATGGGACACTTGCAAAAATAGTTTGGATTGTGAAGGGTTTAGGATTGACATTGCATACTTGCTTGACCTTCTCAATTCCCCATGATATAGTGGTAGTGGATGTTCCTCCTTATTTCACAATTTGCTTGTCCAGGGACTTCACATCAAACATAGGTGGCTATCTAGTAACGAATTGGTCATACCTAGTTTTTAGAACCAAGTATGGGACCAAGGTAAAAATCAAATCTAAGCCACTCTACAAGAACCATCTAAAACCATACTTGCCTAAGGTAGCAAATGTCAGTTACACCATTATCAACCTAAAAGAGTCTCAGACAAACCAATCTCCATCCTCTACTCTTGAAGGAGTTGAAGACCTACTCTTGGATGAGTGGGGAAATGATATAATTGAACATGATCCTTACAAGTTCATTGAGGAGGCAGACCTTGGAGTCTACTGTATGCATGAGGAGGGCACCTTTATACCTAATATAATGAAGGCAGGCCAAGAGGACCTTGGTTTATGGCAGTTGTATTTTGACGGTTCCAAAAGTAGGCTGAGAGCTGGTGGTGGGGTGATGTTAGTCTCCCCTTCAAAGGATATGTACTTTTCAGCTCTCCATTTCTAATTCTCTTGCACAAGAAATTTTGTATAATATGAGTCTCTTATCCATGGTCTAGAATGGGCAAGAAAAAGAGGGATTAAGGAGTTACAAGTTTTGGGAGACAACGAGCTAATTGTAAATCAGGTAAAAGGCTAGAATCTGACCAAGAAATCCTTGCTGAAGTCTTACAAGCATAGGGTCTAAGACTTGGTGGAATATTTCCTCACTTTTAATATCACCTCCATCCCCAAAGAGAAAAACAAACAAGTGATAGGCTAGTAGCAATTGGCACTTAGTTCAATGTTTCCAAGGAAATAAGTTGAGAATGTGGTTCACACCACTTGAAAGTGGTAGTTTGGCCCTCTATCCTAGACAACATTGTAAATTAGCAAGTTTTTGAAAGTGACTAGTAAATAACTTTCTTCCTAAAAGAGGAAGCTGAGTTTACAACATAGAATTAGGTGAAATTATAGTAGTAATATGGCAATCAGATTGTTCAATTGAAGAACAATAAGCTCCCTAAAGGTTTGGTCATGCTTGAGAGCATCTTCAATGGAGATGACCAATTGAGAAATGATAAGGTATGCATCACAACCAAAGAGGAGAATTATGAAAGGGTTGAGATATTCAAGGACAAGCTGCTCACACTTGGAAAATTCTACATGATTCAAGAAAGGCAGGCTTTCATTCTACTATGTTAGGAATTCACAGATGGTTTTACATGGGATTACAGTGACTTAAGGGCTTTAACCCAAGACTCACCCAGCACACCATTGAATTAGAAAAAGGTGCTAGGCCAATCACATAGAATCAGAGGCTTGTCAATCTAACAATTATGCCCCTCATGCAAAGGGAATTGGCCAAATTGATTAAGTTCAAAATTATATTTCCAATCAAACATTCCTCTTGGTTGGCCAACCTTGTTCCTGTTAGAAAGAAGAATGGGGAAATCAGGTTATGTGTCGACTTTAGAGACCTTAATAAAGTCTCTTTAAAAGATCATTATCCCCTCCTGAGCATGGAGTAGATCCTTCAAAAGGTAACAGGCAGTGAGCATTTCTCCCTCATGGATGGTTATTCAGGTTATAATCAAATTCTAGTGCAAGGCTGTCACCAACACAAAACAGCCTTCACCACTAAATGGGGAACATTTGCCTATAAAAAGATGCCATTCTGGCTATCTAATGTTGGTGCTACCTTTCAGTGAGCCATGGACATGGATTTTAGAGGCTTGATAAATAATAATGTGTTGGTATACCTTGATGATGTGATGGTATTCTCTAAGGAAGTGAGCCAACACATAAAACACCTCAGGCTAATTTTTGAAAGGTGTAGGGAATTTGGCATCTCTCTTAATCCAAAGAAATGTGTGTTTGTTGTTCATGAGGGGAAACTCCTTTGCCACATCATGTCTAAGGAAGGCTTATCCATTGACCTCGAGAGAGTTTGCTCTATCTTGGAGATGTCCCTACCAAAGCACAAGAAAGGCCTATAGAGTTTCTTTGGCAGGATAAATTTCATTTATAGATTCATTATAAATTTCGATGAGATAGTCAAGCCCTTGACCTCTATGCTAAGGAAGGGTGAGGAGTTCAAGTGGACAACATCAAGAAAAGATAGCTTTGAAGCCATTAAGTAGGCCATAACTTGGGCTCCTACTTTGATCAGCCTCGACTTCAACAAAGACATCAACCTCTACACTTTTAGTAATGAAAAGGTGATCTCCGCCATGTTTACCCAAGTAAATGGTGATGACCTCGAGCAACCACTTGCCTTTTTTAGCCAAGGGTTAGAGGATTTTGAAGTTAGATACACGTATCTAGAGAAGCAAGTCATGGTAGTAGTGTGAAGCTTGAAGAAATTTAGGCATATGTTGTCTAACATCAAGATTCACCTCATGGTCCCACATCCTAGCGTCAAGGTTTTCTTGACCAATTGAGACATAAGTGAGAAGAGAGCAGGGTGGATCACCAAAGTGATGGAGTATGACGTAGACATCAAGATCACCAAGCTGGTGAGGGGAAGAGGCCTGTGTGAATAGCTTGCTATAGACTTCAAGTAGAAAAGATAAGACAGCTTGCTAATTCATGATGTAGCCACTACAGAGGAACTAGCTGTCATAAAGGATTAGACATTGGACCTAAAGTGTTTCTTTATCACTAGTGAGTGCCCACAAGGTCTTGATAAGACCATAAGAAGGTACTTTAGGCTCTATTCTCTCCCTTATATCCTGGTTGATGAAGTATTATTTAGGAAGGATCTCTCTGGGGTCCTTCTAAGATGCATCAACACAAACTAGACTGATAAGGTACTATTTGAGTTTCATGATGGGCCAACAGGAAATCATTTTTCTCCTAAAGCTACGACAAGGATAATGAGAGCTAGCTATTTTTGGCCTACTCTTTTCAAGGACACCCATGCCTAGGTAAGAAAGTGCCAAAAGTTTGCACTTTTTGATGGAAAACAATGATTAACTACATTGCCTCTACAACCCATTTAGGTGGAATAGCCATTCATGCAGTGGGGCCTGGATTTCATAGGGATGATCAATCCGCCCTCTAGTGCTGGACACAAGTGGGTCCTGACTACCATAGACTATTTCATAAGGTGGGTGGAGGCTATTGCTCTAAAAGAGGCAAATCAAAGTGTGGTCCTAGAGTTTTATGAGGACCTGGTAACAATATTTAGGGTCCCAGCCACCATAATCTCAGATAACACCTTGGCTTTTTTGGGGACCAAGACAAGTGAATGGGTGCTAAGGTATGGTATATACCTTAGCAATTCATCAAATTATTACTCATAGGGGAATGGGTTAGCTGAGTCCACCAACAAAATTTGATCATAATCATAAAGAGGACCATGGAAGAAAATTAGAGGACTTGGCATGCCAAGCTGAAGATAGCTCTTTGGGCTGATCAAATCACTCTGAAGAGAGCAATCAAAAATTCTCCATATATGCTCATATATGGAAGGGAAGCTAGGCTTCCCATCTCACTTGAATTGCTAGCATTGGACCTCATTCACCAGCTATAATTAGAAGAAGGAAATAGCATGAAGGTCAAGTTGTGTGAGCTAATGGAGCTCTAAGATGTAAGGGACTGGGCTATGGCTTCTATGACCAGTCACCAATAGTAAGTAAAAAGACACTTCGATAAGAAATCTTTGTCAAAATATTTCTCTAAAGGAGACATTGTCCTAAAATGTGATGAAGACCAAGCCAAGCCTAGAAAGCATGCAAAATTTGAAACCTTATAGAGTGGTCCTCACATAATCACTCAGTGCAAGCAGCATAATGCATTCTAACTCTCCATGTTGGACAATGAAGAACTATGTATCCTAGTTAATGGGATACATTTGAAGCATTACCACTTAGTCTCTTTTTAGTTGTATATACTTTCCTTTGTTTTCTTTCCCTATTTTCCCTAAGTGTTGTTACACAAGTAGTAGTTTTCCTAGTCTTGTGTGTGTTTTCATTTCCTTGGAGGTAAAGCTGCATGACTATTCCTAAGATTTATCAGAGATATTATTGGTTTTCAAAGTTACCATCTAACTCTATGCCCAATGGACTATAAGGTAACTAGTCTCTAAACCTAGCAGGCATGCTTCCCCTGGGAGTCACCAATTTGTTGACCAAATTTTGCCCACAGGCAAAATTTTTGGTCCCCTTCCTCCCTTGCTAGTCAATACTAGTCATTTTCAAGTCTTTAAGTTTAATGAGTTTGGTTCATGGCCTAGTTTAGGTGGTTTAGTGACCTTTAGTTCAAAAGGTCCATCTACAAGTTCAACATCTTGATTCTTCAATGGTTGAACCATTGAATCATTGAACCATTTTTGGTTCAATGGGCCTGGTTCAACGGGCTTGGTTCAAAGTAAGAAGTTCGTCAGCCTTGGTTCACTGGTTCATCAGCATGAAATGGTTGAAAAAATTGAACCATTGAACCATTTGGTTCAACAACTTGGTTCAAGGGTATGCCCTTGGCTGAAGGGGGAGTCTTCAAGTTTAAAATGCCCTAGTGGAGGGCAGGCGTACAAAGGAAAGGCAATCAGGTAAGTCTATATTTGTTTAAAGTTCAAAATTATTAAGTCCCAAATTACTTCAGACTTTTTGCCTGAAGGAATTCCTTCAGACAAAAAGTCTGAAGGAATTTGGGCACATTTCTAAGCAAAGGCCGGAGGTTGGGGAGAATTTCCTTGAACTTTTTATCCACGGGATATTGTCCGCAGACAAAAGCCCACAGAAAACACAAAGCAAACAAAGACCCGAGAGAATTTCCATAGACTTTTTGTTTGTGGGGAAATGTCCATAGACAAAATTCCATGGGAACCTGGGAGACAAAGCCAAAATACAAAGGACCCACCGAAGGACCCTGAAGGGCAGGTGCCCTTGCAGAGGACTCTCGCCAAGGGATAAAGGACACTTTCAGGGCCTGAGAAGGTGCTACGAGAGAGTGTTAACCATGGAAAAGAAGGAATAGAATGTAACGACCCACAAGAATGTTTGCCCTCAAGGGTTGAAGGAGCCAAAAGAGATAAAATGGAGAAAAGACAAGTGACAAGCATGGAATGAGCAAGCAGTTAGTCCAAGTGGTGCCAATTTGAGAAGTGACTCTGGTAGGTGAAACAGTTCCTATGAATTGATCATTAGGGATGTAAACAACTAGCAATGTAATTAGTTTCTCCATTTTACATTTAATGAGTAGACAAACCATGTAATTGCCTTGATGAAGTGGCCTTATAGATAAGACAAAGCACACAGCTCATTAATGTTTTGAGTGACTTGTTCTTCCCAATGAAGGGACATGATAGGCCACTTGTAAAATAAGGAGTGCCAAATGGGTCTCCTTGCTTCTCATATATATTTACAAACTTTTCATTTGTAAGGGGATCTTCAACATCTGTAAGGTGTAGCCCTGCTAAAATTTCCACCTGAATCAATAAACGTAGTTTTTATACCTCTTCTTAGATAGATATTTTGGGTATGTCCTGAGTGTTAATTTGTGTTTAGTCATTATCTTTTGATGCTCTCACAGGTTCAACACCAACACACTAGTTATCTACACGGTGCCATTTCTATAGCTGATAAGAGAAGAGCTCTATTTGGAAGTGTAGAATAGAGGAAGTTACTTACAGTGTGCATTTCACAGCATCTTGGTGAAATCTCTATTTTTTGTGTTTTCATGAAAGCTTCCCTACCAGTTTCTTGTAGCCTGGTCCTTCTACCAAGTGAGAAGTGTATGTATGTATTTTTCTAATTTTAAGTGTGGATGTGTGAAAGTTGACTTATTTTGGTGCATCACCTCTTTAGAGTAGTTTGTTTTCCTACAATTTTCTTCTCTTTTCATCGACCCCATATATATATATATATACCATATTAGCACTTGTTGGAATGAACATGATGCATCAAAGGGAGCTAGCCCTTATCTAGAGACTCTCCCCTCTAGCTTTGCTAGTCCCACAGGTGAGGGGGGAGTTTCCATAGTTGAGAGGAGAAGGCAAGAGCTCAGCCTCCTACCAAGGGTGCAATCTCCAGCGTCAATAGTCACCAAAAACTATTGGCATGAAGCTAACAATGTTCTTTCCTACTTCACATCAATCCCTATCAATATGAAATGCTTTAATATGAATGGACTGGAAAAGGACTAGAGCTGCTTCAATCTAATACTTGAGGCTTCAGATTGCACGTAATTTCCCCAACAGAGTCACCAAAATCTATTGGCATGGAGCTAGAGGAATGTGGAAGAAAGAAGTGAAACATTTGATCCCCAATGGCTCTGGTTCACAAACTAGATTATATCACAAAAATGGATAATGATATAATGATAATGGATAAGACACAAGTGATGCTTCGATTTAAATCTTGAGGCTTCAAATTGTGCAAAATTATTGTGTTCCCCAGTGGAGTTGCCAAAAACTATTGGGTGAATATTTTGTCACCAGCTAATTGATGAGTAAAATAGGTCTCTTTAACCACAACATAGGGAGATTAGTTAGCCAGATGTGCAGGTTTACCACATCAAAAGGGGACAAATCTCTTCTCTCATCAAGGGGAGGTTCCCTTATAACTATGAGGAGCTATAAACTATATATATGCATAAAATAACACTCAGGGGTAGGACAAATCCATCCATCTCTCTTTTTTTAGAGATGATGTTCTCAAACAAAGGAGAAATCTAGGTTGGAGATATTGAAGGCACTTCTCTTCTTTTAGAAGTGGTCTTACAAAAAATAGCCAGAGTTCTTTCTGGTAGGTAACAAGTAACTAGTAACAAAGGGGTGTAGTAACTAGCAGACTGAAATGTAGCACAAAGTCTCCACCTTGACTACCCAAGAGTGAAATATGAAGGACAATGAGGGCACAAATTCATCCCTAAAGGTCCTTTACACAAGAATAGAAATCAGTCAAACACACTAAAGGCAATTGTAGCAGCACAAAGTCTCTCTATAGTTGGCTTCAAGACACCTTCCTGATTACTTCCACTAGTTCTGCTTATTTCATTAACTGGACAAGAACATATCCAAGAGACAAACATAAGAACAATCTCCTAAAATGACACAAGCTATAACAACACAAATTATGAAAGTAACTTGCTTTCTCATTCAAACAAAGAATTATGATCAACAATCTGAGCTCAAAGTCTCAGTAATTACCTTTTAATTTTGGTAGAGTTTTGATTTTATATCAAAGAGATCTCCTTTGCATAAAATAAGAGATTACAATATATAGTAGCCAAGAAAGGCTTAGCACTTTGTTTCATGGAATGGCCCATGTTGCATTCAATGCCTTGAATGCATTTTTAGTTTTGTCAAAGAGGACCATGCTGGAACAAGGCATCTAATTTAACTATGGCATGTTGATTCATCTCAAATGTCTTCTCCTGGGCCTGGGTCATTTGGTCCTTTCCCTGATGTCTACATAGCTATCCACTTTACCTTTACTCCAAGGGAGAAAAATAGGCCACACCTTTAATGCTTGTAAGCTCAAATATCTACTTGGTGGACTTTTCCACCTTCTAGAATAACTCTTACATAGATATTTTTGGTCTTTCCCTCTTTCATGTTGCAATTTGAGCTCTCAGGCTATCTTTTCCCTTTCTACTGGCTCTTTCAGCTCCCTCTTCAGCTAGTCACACAGTTTGTTTTTAGGTTCCATGCCACATTTGAAAATCAATGAATATTTCATTACCCTAAATTTGACATCCATGGGGATGTCATTAGTCCATTGTTTCAACATTTCAGGTGGGCTTCTTGGTTCCTTGGTTCCATCACTTAGTTCATTCACTTCTCTCCTTTGCCCAGAACTTTCATTGAACCATTAAACCTATTAAACCTTTAAACCATTTTGGTTTAGGGTTCAACGGTTCATCTTCTTCCTTAGAAGCCTTTATTTTCTCCAAGTCTCTCAAGCTTTGAAAGAGTCTGTAGAAACATGTCTACAAAGTTCATAGAAACTAGTCCGTATAACCAAGAAATCAACCTGTAGAGTCTATATAAACTTGTCTACAGAGTCCATAGAAATAACCCTTTGGAGTCCATATAAATCAACCTATAGAGTCTATAGAAATCAACTTGTGGAGTCTATAGAAATGAGTCTGTAGAAATGAGCTCATAGAAACAACCTGTGGAGTCTGTAAAAATAGACCTATGGAGTCTATAGAAATGTTCCTTCAGCTCAACGTCTTTGGAACCTCTCAAAGGGAATGTATCCCTTTAGGCCTTGAGAAGGTCCATTTCTTGGTCACTAAGATCCCCTTGTAAGGGTACCTGCCCTTTGGGGTCCTTCGAGGTCCTTCAGGCAATCTTCGGGTTCAATTCTTTCAGGAAGTCTTCATCTTCAATTCCTTCAGACATTTTTTCCAAAGGAAATCTTCCCTTGCCTTAGCCGCTTTCTATTAGGCTTTTGATCATTCCTTGAGACAAAATATCCAAAGGAATTCCTTTGGACATTTTATCCGAAGGATTTGCCTTGTAAAATTTTGTATCTCTTGGTTCCCTTTCATTCACTTCCCTCCACAAGGGCACTTGGCCTTTGGTTCTTTGGGCACTCCTTTAAACTGACCAATTGAACCGACCACAATTCAACAGTTCAATGGTGCAATCTTTTGTTCTACTCATTCAATTAACTACTTGAACCAACCGCATTAAAGCAACCACTTTGAACAAATCTTGTTGAACCAACCGCATTGAACCTTTGAACCTTTTTGGTTCAAGGTTCAACAATTTAATAGTTTAATCTTCCTTCTTTTCACTAAGTCTTTTGAAGCTGTTGAACTTGTTGAAATAGTTGAACCTTGAACTTTTGCCAAAGAGTTTAACTCTTTAAGCTTGCTGACATCATTGAACCTGTGAACCCATTGAACCTTTTAGTCTCTTCACTAAAAAATCTTGAATAATGAATAATTTGAATGTTGAAAACAATTTTTTGAGAAGGGAAGAGAGGATTTTGGCCTCTAGGACCAAAATAGTTCATATGTTGTCCCAAAAATGAGTGACAAATTTTGGGAATAACATACATCATGTCTCATCAAAATAAAATAGTACATGTAATAATGTGCATATCTCTCTCAAAACATATATATCTCCCTACATTGACTCATAGGTCAGTATCAAAATCATATACACCTATACATATCATATCATAACTTATCCCCCTGGGGCACCATTTTTACTTGATGCCTACCTTATTGAGGTGCCTACCTATCCATCCACATAAGTATCCCACTGACCTAGAGTCACTATACCTACACCACCTATAAAATTGGCTCTATACTCACCCCATTAGGGCTCATTAGGATAACATGTCAGGACTATGGCCTCATTATAATGTAACTCCTCAAATGTGGCCAAGTAACATGTCATGGGGATTTTACTTAGTGATCATGATGGTTCTATAATTCCTCTTCCATATTATTTCAAGGAGTCCCTTTCTTACATCACCAAAGCTAGTGTGGCTCTAGGTTGGTCTCTCTCACCTATCATAGCTACCACTTGACCCTACACTACTACTAGCTCACCCTATATAGTAGCTATTGTATCTTATGCTATAGCTCATACTACTTGAGCTTGATCTCTCTCTGTGACCACTACTTGTAGATCAGGACCACCTTCCTATACCTATACGTGTAAACCCCTACTAGTTATGTCCACATCTATAGGTTGTGTACCCCCATCTTCCCATCTAAAATCTACTATTACATAGAAGGCCTGATACCATGCTAGGTAGCCACTAACAAAACCTATGTCATCAATCTCTACTCTGGTGGGTAACTCCTCATAATCAAGAACCATCTCCACTAGCTATGGCTTTGGAAAAAATCATTTAGCATCTTCTCACCTATACCTCAGGATGGACCTAGAATCCCCTATATCAAGTTGAATAGCCTAAAAACCCTATCAAAATGGTGAGTTCAATCTCACCCTCTCTCCTCCCAAATATCCACCTATATCTTTTTAATGATAAAATGTTCTAAGTGTAGTGGGTCCACCTCAAAAATCCAACATAAAACCTCCAAATCACATCTCCAACCACTAAGGCATCTAATACCCCTTTAAACCAATCAATATCTTGTACACCTCTTCTAGGTATTATGAGTGTGTAATCACTCCTCATCTACATAAAACTCACCTTAAATTCCATTTGGGAATATCCCTCCCATGGTATCCCCATCGATCTCAGAACCTAGATGTGTTTATAGGCCTAGTAGTGTAACATGAACCCCACACTGATGTCATATCTCTTGTGAGATATAAACTCTAATAAATCCTTATATATCTAAATTAACAGCATAGGTTCCCAACTAAACACTATACAATCCAATAAAATCTTCACCAAAACTCCTAACAACATATATAAAAACCTCCCATTACTTGAATATAGAATTGCAAAGTAGGAGATCACCATCATCATCATAGTCATCAACCTTTGATCATCCATGGACCTTTGATATAAGGTTGCATAGATAAACCACCATCATGCCACCTCAAAAACTCATCATCATCACCATATAAGAGCTCAATTTGTTCATCTCTCTCCTCCCTCTCAATGTGATATATTGGCTCCACCTAATTGGGTAGTCATGTGATCCTATGTAAATCCTCTAGAAAGATAGTCATCTCACCAGTAGGTAAAAAAAGATATTTTTGGTTAGATCCCATCTCACAATGAGGGCCATGATCATCACCAAATCTCATGGCACATGATGGTAGTGTATCATCTCTCTGATGTTAACCTCCTCTATGTGAGCCTAGTCCTCCTCCATCATCCCTCGATGGATATTTATAAATATCTAAGGAACTTGATCCTACATTTGGATATGATCTTATGCCTAAAAAATTTATTATAAGACACACTTAGTTTTATTTACTATTTTTATCCACAAACTTAACCTCCTACCACTTAACATACCCTATTATCTAACCTTGAAACCCCCACCTAAACACTAACATTAACATTTCAAACATTCCAACTCATAGACACTCAACCTTTTTGCCCCAAGTGGTCAGCCACTAATAGTCACTATGACCACCAATGGTCAAGTGACCCTTTTCCCTTCAGTCTTTGACCATCGATGGTAGGGTATGACCATCAATGGTCATCATGTGTGACCATTGGTGGAAAACCCCCAACCCTACCTACCCATAAACCCACACAAAATTCATTTTAACTTGCACTAAAATCTACCTTAACCTCCCTCAACATAACCTACCCTTCAAAAACCACTTTCCCCTATAAATTCAATAATTAACCCACCCATACCTAAATACCTAGGTCAAACACCTAAAACCCTCCCAAACTAATCACAAATAAATAAAATTCAAATTCAAACTAAAAATTTAAACTAATCTAATAATTCCAAAACAACCCCTACCTCATTCCTTGACCATCTTTAAGGAGGAATCCTAGGTCTAGCGGTCTAACCACATCCATGTCTACCCTACATTCTCATTCCCATGAAAGATCAACTCTACCTAATCACCCACTTAGAAAATATCCATGTTAGCACTCTTTCAAACAATTCCAAGAATATAGATACACATAGAGTCAAGAGTAAAAAATTAACTGAGTGAAAATGATAATTATTTTTCAAATTTTAAACTCTACACTTATAGAGTTTTTTCCACCTAACCATCGATGGTTAGGATGACCATCAATGGTCACTCTTAAGACCCTCAACCATAAATGGTTAGGATGTCAACTTTTCAAATTTAGACACCTACATACCTCAATTCTACCATTTGGAGTGTACCTTCTCTACTTACCATACCAATCACCTTGTCCACCTCAACATTAACTATTTTGGTGCAAACAATCACATATTTTTCACCAACCTTGCCTTGGTCCTTTTGACCACACCAACCAACATTGCCATGTTGAACATTTTAATTTTCACCACCTAGTGAAACCAAACCATTTGTGTTTTTATTGAGAGAATTTACTACTTTGGATACGTATGAAAACATTAATTTTATCTAGAAACTTGATAAGAATAACTTGATCAGTTATGCCTAACATTGTGGCTTGGTCTCCCCATCACCAATCCTTCTAAAATCAACCTTTTATTTTTACCAACTATGGAAAATTAATCTATGCATGATCTTGGATATCAAACTTAGTCATATTTTGTGCACATGTTTATGCTTCAAATTCTCAACCTTTTATCACCAAGCTTATGACTTACCATAACTAATTATCAAACCTACACCTAACTCTATTTCAACTCATCAACTCCTAGTTTGAGGGAAAACACCTCCTCCCATGCTCAGGGCAGTAAAACCTTCAATGCATAATCCATTTTTGTTTTTCATCTTATCATCACAAATTACATAATAAAAAGGGGCAAAATATAGATAATAAAAAACCACACATGATAATTATAGATGTTAAACACCCCTAGATCAGACCATTACCTAACTTCTAACCATGACCCTGACTCAAGTTAGCTAAATAGCTAAACCAACTCATGTTTTTACCCCACTTTACCTTCAAACCTTGACCACAAATGATCATTATGACTATTTATGGTCACCTTGACCACCGATGGTTAGGTCCCTATCACCTAGGCACTCAATCTCAGTCCATGTGCAAACCCAAATAGATCACAATTTAATTTATGTAGTGAGCTAAACCATCAAGAATTAAATTTTTGTAATGAGTTTCACCCCTTATCTAACCTACACCTCCATCTATTTTACCTATAAAAAGAGATGATTAGGAGGTGAAAAAGGATCCAAAGATCCAAGAATTTAGCAATCATATAATCAAGATACCAACTAGCAATCATCAAGAGCTTATAGCATCAAAAAATTCTTTTTAGGTCTTCCCTCTAGCAAGATAAGAACTACGATAGAGACCTAAACCTCAACCAAAATTATTATTAAATAAAAGTACCATTACTCTACCAAAATTACTCTCAGATCAGCTACCAACTATAAAACAACTAGTTAAGTATATTTCTAGTTTTCAAGTTTTGACTATTTAGTTTCTAACCTAAACTCTTCTACATCATATCTTCTGACCTCTCATCCCTAACAAGACCTTTAATAATCTGCTACTCAATCACTAACCTCATCTTCCAAAGTTTCTAAAAACACTTCTCAAAACCCACAACAACTACCAATGGTCACTTTGACTACCAATGGTTACCTTCAACCACTAATGGTCATACAACTATTGATGGTCACCTTAACTATCGATGATCATCCTGACCACCAATGGTCACTGTGATATGAAATAACAAGATATTTCCACCTACTTACCCTCAACTAAATTCTACTTTTTATCTTTTTTCTTATTCATAGAGTCCCCACCTATTTTTTCAACCTAACATAACCTATTTAGCATTAGTAGTGACCACTTATTGCTATAATTAGTTCATTTCCTTTATCAAGAATTTATTTCATTTTGCATTCCCTTTTAGTATTTTCTATCATTTGATGCAAGTACTTCATCTTTATTTACTTTATTTTAACTATTATAAGAAAGTGGATTGAAATCTTCCTATTAATCTCATGCTTCTTGGATCTAGCTCATATTAGGCAATCCAACATACTATCCATCTAACAACCCCTTTATTTTAGTATTTTCTTATCTATAGGTCATTTTTCCCAAGATAAAAAGGAGGTCTTCACAATCATCTAGATCACACACACAAAAACAAATAGGTTCTTATACCATACCCATATCTAGATTATTACTTCTTTTTTACTAAAATAAACTAAAATTGAGAGAAACACCTTGTGTTATCTCATGTATATCACCTCTATATTGAAGCACTTATGTTAGAAACATTTAGGACATTGAAGTTGGTTTATAGGTCTTGTTTCTTAGTGTAATAAGTATGATAGTCTTGTGAAAATCCTTTCAGTGTATCACCCCCTTAGAGTACTTTCATTTCATGCAAACTTCTATCTATTTTTCCTAAATTAATTAGTTAAGTAGGTGATAGTCATTTCAAGGTAAATTCAAGGAGCTAACCCTTAAACCTAGAGGTCTACTTCTATTATAGGTAAACCCAAATACCTAGAAGTATTCCCATGTTTTTCAAATATAGAAAAGTCTTGAAAAATGTCCTCTAAGGTACAAGATTTGTTGAAAATAATTACTATAATGATGAATACTTTCATCATCATAATCCAAGCTTATGCTTCTTAGGTTCAAATTTATGTTGTTAGGCCTATCTCAAAGGACTAGGTTCTAATACCAATTGTTAGAAGTAATATGACTAATGAGGTTTTGAATTAGTGTCCTTATTGTAGACATTATAAAACCACACATAATGGTTTTATATGTTAGAATGCTTTGGGACCCTCTTAAGACCACCCAACCCTTCTTAAACCACTAACTAACCCATCAAACCTTGAGTCAAGTTAGCTAAATAAGATAACAAACCAACTAAATTTCACATTTGACCTTTAACCCAAACCTTTTAATCCACCTTGACCCTTCACCTTTAAACACTTGACCATCGACAGTTAGTATGACTACCGATGGTTAGGTCCCTACCACCTAACGATAAAGACAACTCAAGTTATTTGAAAGATAACACATCACAATTTAATATAGATGGTAAGATAATGCATCATAAAAACCAACCAAACCTCCTATGGAACCTTCTAGCTTCATCTCTCTTTGCCTATAAAATGAAGGGAGTAGGACATGAAAAAGGATATAAAAATTTAGTAATCCAAGCATTCATCCATCAGAAAACTAATCATCATCAAGATATATCAAACTTATTTACAAGTCCTACATTTAACAATAAATTAACCATGACAAAGACCTAAACCTCTACCAAAATTATTCTTTAGGCAATGTACCATTACTCTACCAAAATTACTCCAAGATTAGCTACCAACCATCAAGAAACCAATTAAGTACATTTCTAGTTTTTAGGTTCTGATTACTTTTTCTAATCCAAACCCCTCCACATTATACCTTCTAACCCTCTAACTTTAACCAAATCTTTGGATCACTTATTGACCCTTTCTACAACCTAAACTATCTTCTTTTTTAAACATACCTAGAATTCATAAGAACCATAGATGGTCACCCTAATTATTTATGGTCACCTTCAACTATCAATGGTCACCTAATTGTTGATGGTTAACATAACCACCTATGGTCAGCTTGATTATGATGGTCATTATGATATGAAATAACAAGTTATTTCTACCTACTTACCCTCAACCAAAATCCACTTTCTATATCCCTACCTATTCTTAGAGACTTCACTTATTTTATGAACCCAACCTAGCCCATTTATCATTAATATTGACCTATTATTTTCTATAATTAGTCTAGTTTATTTATCAAGCATTTATTCTCTTCTTGTATTCTCTTTCAGTCTTTTTTGTTATTTTATGCAATTAGTTCACCTTCATTTATTTCAACTTAAATATTATAAGAGTGTCAGTTGATAGCCTCCTAGTAAGCTCACACTTCTTAAATCTAGCTCATGCTAGGCAATCCACCTTGTTACCCATCTAACAATCCCTTTGCATTAGTGATTTATTATCTATACATCATTATTCCCAAGACAAATAGGATTTCTTTCAAAAATTTTGGATCACATGCACACAAACAAATAGTTCTTCTACCATACTCTTATTACTAATTTATTACTTCTTATTAAAATAAAAATGAACAAAAATTGAGAGAAACATTTTGGCACACCTAGTGGGATCTAGTAGCATCCAAGTGCCCTTTTCTTCCTTATTCTATACTTATATAAAGAAATAAAAATTTATTTTGGGAATAAAATAAACCTTACATACATTGATTGTTTACATTTTTATCTCACTTAGTTAAATCAAAAGCAAAGTAATTCAATTGTAGCTTCACTTATTTATCACACACTATACCAAACTACTTAAATCAATTAAACATCAAAATAATTGACAAAAGGCCCAACTAGGATTTCATCTCCTAGCGGATCACCTTCACCCTTTAGATATCTTACTTTGAGGTCAATACCAAGAAGAGAACCAAAACTTTGCTCTCTAGTTGAGCCTAAACTTTGGAAATCAATATTTACTAGCTAAGTACATAACACCCTTATCACTATGGTGTATGAAGTGAGGGGATAGGCCCCAATACCAAGCCATGTATTGATTTCCAACATAGATCCTTTTGAGAGACTTAAACACCTAAAGCCAACCATAGACATCCTTTTTAGTAATTATTTTACAAACTAGGTGCTTCTTCACACATTCCAACTAAGGCATAAGCTAAAAAAGAGATAAAATATATCTTAAGATTTGAAACACACTCTAGTGTATGTTTTTATTTCCTTGAGATAATTTCTTTTGTTTTATTTATGTTTGAGTTTTCAATTTTTTTTATTTCTTTCTAATTCTCACATGGTTTTTACTAGACAATAGTTGAGGAACATGACCAATCAAGACCACCTTCCTCTTCTTCTTCTTCCATGGAGTATAAAATAGAGGTTGAGGGTTATCCCCATATTTTTAATCCCCCTACCATTCCTTGTATAGTTTTCTAAGGTGATGTAGATTTCACCACTTTCCTTGAAAATAACCCAGTGTCCCTCCAACATTACCTAGATACCTTATCTCACCACACCCCTACTTCAATTCTTCTTAGTGATCCACCATATGGGATGCATCCCCATCTTATGGTTTTCACTATCTCTACCCAACATATGAATACTCAAACATCTTCCTCCACCAATAATCCACCTACTACCTCCATCCAAACTTAATCAAACCACCCAACCAATAACCAAAAACCCCCTACACCAACCAACAACTCCTATAACATAGGGGAAACCTTACCTTTAGTTACCCAAACCCCATCCACCATGGATATATCATCTACCCATATTTCTATTATTCCCGTTATCACTACCAACCTACCAATTTCCACTCCACTTCAAAGTGTGGTGCTTTCTATACCTTTTACCCTTCCACCTATCAGTACTAGAGTCACCACTCACCCCCAACCAATTAAACTATCCATACCTCCAACCCAACCCATATCAATTGCCCAATATACCAATCCCATCATACCTTTGAACCAATCTACATCAAATCAACCCATACCTATGACACCCTACCAATGTTATATTCCTAATCCCCAAGGATATATAACTCGAGCTTCTATCCAAATGTTTGTTCCCATTAACCCTTATATGGCATCATCCCAACCTTTAATGACCACATAATACCATGTGGCATCCTCTCAACATTTTACTAGTTATCCATATATTGCATCCAACCAACCTCATCAAAACCTACCATAAAATTATGAAACTACCCAACCCTAAATAGACTTCATCAAAATGTTGATGGACAAAAATGACCAACCTAGAGTCATCTATCTCAGGGGATCACAACCTTCTATCTTACAACCAATTATGTAATGAACCCATTCACCCATCTCTCCCTATCCAACCTTACCCTCCTCAATGGGAATTAACCAAATTTTCTAAATTAAAAAGCAAGGAGGACCCACAACAACCCCTAAGAGCATTTCAGCATTCTTTCTACTTGATTACCTATGATGATGCTCTTTTCCTTTGAACCTTTCCCATGTCTTTATCTAGACCAGCATTATATTAGTATAGTGAAATCACTAAGAACTCCATATTTTACTTTTCCTAACTTTCCCAAACCTTTTTAGACCAATTTTTTATGAATATATCTAAGAATGTATCTATCACCAACCTCTACTCCATTAGGCAATTTTATGATAAATCAATTACCAATTTCATAGCTTGATAGAGAGGTATTATCAACCATCTCTCTTTTCCTTTACCCCAACTTGAGTTGATTGAAATTTTCTCTTGGGTTTTTGTCAAACATATTTCCCCTAATCTATAGGTTCAAACCTTTAGAACCTTTGATGAGGCTTTCACCATGGCATGCAAACTATAAATCATAGCCATTGATTAGGGGAAGTTGAAACTAAGAAACAAAAACTCCATATTTAAATCCAATGACCCTTACCAATCCAAAACCACCAACCAATCTAAATACCCCGACTCCAAACCAAAGGTAGCTGAAAACACAATTATCCTCAAAACAACCCCACCTCTAGTTGTCACGAAAACTAAAAAATCCAATTCCTCTAACTCCACTAATCAACAAACCTAAAATCAAAACTAGGCTACCCTAGAATAATACAGTCTACTAAAGGAGTCATATGCTTCAGTTTTAGATAAGTTGTTCAAAGCCTACATCATACAACTTCCCCTTATAAAAGCTCCTCTACAATTTGATGCTTCTCATCCTATGCCAAGTTGGTATATAATAATTATCTATGTGATTTCCACCATGTCATTAGACATGACATTAGTAGGTATAACACCTTCAAGACCATTGTCTAAAACTTTATATGTAAATGATAATTCACATTATATAATCCCAATACACCTCTGAATCAGTCACTCAACATTTTTCTACAACCTTTTCCCAACCATGCCCCTTCTACCAACCATGCCCTTTCTACCAACCATGATGATTAAAAAACTAAAATCATCTCATGCTTGTGAGGTCCATATAGTTAATTTAATTATTAGTGAACCTATCATTGGGGAAACCATTCCCTCAACTACCTCTTCTTCCACTCCACTTATTGAAATGGTGGAAACACCTTCCATTCTTTTATACACCAAAACAAAGGAACCAACCACCTTAACTCCTCCACTGGATGAAATAATAGACTTACCCACCTCTCCTTTGATGTAAAAACCAAAAGATGCAACCATTGCCATCACACCTTCCTCCCCCATCAAGGAATTACCTACTCTCTTTAGAAATCATCCCAAAAAAAGAGATCGCCTTATTTACTCATTCCATGGAGGAAACATCCTCTTAAATCTTAGAACTTTTCATTAGGGATAATGGGGAAAAAACCATTCCCTCACCTCAAACTATGATCCTAATCTATGAATCTAATGCCCAAGGAACCAAACCAATTTACAAACACTTTTCTAGATTGGTCTAAAGCCTAAAATTCTCTTCTTAACACAATTTAGATCAATCCACCTTTTGGCACCATCTTGGGCTCCCCTATCAAAACAAGCATGAGCCTTCAGCTTAAATTTTATCCACCATTAAATCTATCATCACCTCAATCCCTTCATCAAACACCTCTCCCTCCAAAACTATGGAAGAACCATCAGAACCATCTCCATCCAAAATTATCAAAACACCTTACACATTTCTAATCAAACCTATCAAAAACCTAGAGACAATTCCTACTCTTATCCTTACCTAACCATATTTGAATTTGGACTTAACCCCATCTAGTCCACCAAATAAAACCTTTACCAAACCAACAAAGAAGGTAGATCCATTCAAAGTCCCACCCAAGACCAAAACTATACCACCCCATTTTCTTTTACCTTCCATCTTCAGGCCCCATCCTTATTCCATACTAGGGGATTATCCTTATATAAATAAGGTTAACCCTCCAAAATTAACCCAAACTAAAATTTCTCCTCTCATTCGACCTTTACCTACCTCCTCTAAAATATCAACCCCCCATCATTCTTAACCAAACTATCTACCTCTACCTACCCACCTATCTCCAAACCTTCATAATCTCAGTCATCTACCTCCATGTCTTTCACCTTCAAAAATTCCACTTCAAAACCATCCAACACCAAGAAATCCAAACCAAAACCATTCTACCACCCACAACTTCTATGGTGAATCTTATTTCTATGAAGGCTCCCACCCCAAACACCAAAAACCCATCACAGTCAACACCTTTTCTCAAATCTTATTTAACCATTTTGTACAGGTTGTTAAAAACTTATTATTTAAGCCTACCACCTATAAAACCCTTTGATCCTTCAAGTCCAAATCCATCTTATTTATATGATAGTTTAATCTTATCATACCATAAGTCACTTGGACATGACACCGAGAACAATAAATCTCTCTAAGCTCTTGTCCTTAACTTATGGGATGAGGATGATCTATTATCAGATGAACCTCTCTTAAGCCCATTATCAGCCCAGCCACCAAACAAACCTATCAAACCGTTACTTACTCCCACACTCTCACCCAAGTGTGAGGAGTAATTTAAGTAACCTTATATCCCAACACTTCTCCTCATCCACACTATTCACATGGTCACCCAATCTTGAGCCCAAAAAAAGGATAAGGGAAAACCCAAAGTTTCCATTCCATAGACATATCCTTCCACCCCTCACCCTTTTAACTAAACTTGAACACCTTCACCTTCACCAAAACCTAAAATATCCATTTTGGGTGCCTCTTCATCCATCCCTTCCAAATATATCTAGTGAGTAGTTATGAAATAACTTAACCAAACACCAGTGAATATGAGTCTATATGAACTCATCAAAACCTCACCCCATTACTACCAAGCATTGATATAATCCCTACAATCTATAGAGGTCTAACCTAAACACCATTAACCTCTTGCATCCAATTTTAGATCCCTTCAAATTTATACCCTTGTCATATTTAAAGATTCAAAAATACCTTGTGCTCATCCTAAAGATCCTAATCATCCTATATTCATCACTTCATACATCAATCAAACCCAAATCAAAAGGGTGATGATTGATGGGGGAACTTGTATGAATATTATCTCTTCCTATGCTTATGACCAACTCCAACGACCAAAGAATATCATGTTGGAAACCATAACAATCCTCTATTCTTTTAATGATACTATGGACACAACCTTGGGAATAGTTGTTCTCCAAATCCACATGGGACCTCACATGCTTTTAAAATATTTTATGTCATATAAGATGAGTTCTAATACAAAATCTTACTTAGATTCCCTTATTTCCACTCTATGAGTTATGTCCCATCCACCTTACATCGATATTTCACATTTAAACATAAGGGTCAGTCATAACCATACAAGCTGAACCTAGTCCTTTCATATCTTACAACATTACATATCAATCCAATGACATTCTTATTCCTTGTTCATCCACCTCACCTCTAACCAATAAAAATTCCACCCCTACCATTTATGAAGCTTCAACTAGCTCATTTATCCCTTCTTCTTAGATCACTAAAGAAGACGCCTTATAACCTACATTCAAACATTTCTTTCTAGGAAAGTATCATATTTTGGCCTTGGATGCCTTCCTTACTCCTCAAGAGTATTGAAACCTTGACCATGATCTTGATTATGACCCCAATATCATAACCATCATTCTTTTTAGGCTTCCCA